>OX030949.1:167116170-167458077 GCA_943735915.1 Pherbina coryleti | reverse complement strand
GCGGTAGCAACACTGTCACAACAACAACAACAACACCGACCTAGCTACTGTTGTGCGGAAATTAAGTGCAGACACTAGCTCACTCAGTCAGCCACTGAGTCAGAACAAGAATTATGGTCGTGCAGCAGACGATGTTTACTAGACGAAGCTCTGTGCATGATAGGGCGTTTCAATTTAAGCGTTGGGCGCTATACTGAGTGCCAAAGGCGACGGAAGTTGGCGGAAAAGCTACACGTTTCCGTCGTGTGGGTAGTGTGGGTGTTTGATATGAGTGGCCTCAATGTGAGTTACTTTGTTTATGAAAGAACTTGATTTTTATTTTCTAGCTCGGTTTTTTATTTTATTTTTTTTTTACGAAGAATTTTGCGGTAATAAAACAGTTTATGAAAAACTAGTCGGAAGAAACTAACTGCAATAAATTTTAATTTGTTAGCTTGGCAAACATTTAACAAGTAAAAGGAAATTAAATTAAAATTTTCTGATGTAGCTCTGGGAATATTTAGCGGTAGCATAGCAAATATGCCTTTTTGCATCTATATTTCTGCATTTCAAGCAATGTAATGAAAATAAACCGTTTTTTACAAGTGTTTTTTTTTTTCTCCACATCTTTATAGGTTACTTTCCTCTAGGCTCCGAACATTGCCTCACTTGGATCTGCTTGGATGTGCTGTTCTGCACCGCTAGTATTATGCATCTGTGCACCATTTCTGTGGATCGATATTTATCGTTACGCTATCCCATGCGTTTCGGTCGTAATAAGACGCGACGGCGTGTAACGCTGAAAATTGTTTTCGTATGGTTGCTGTCGATAGCGATGAGTCTGCCGTTAAGTTTGATGTATTCCAAGGTAAGTTAAAGTCGGCATTTTGTTGATATTCGCTAGTTTATCCAGATGGATGTCATGTGTGACTTATCTTTGACTGTCAATAAATTTGAAAAATATTTAAATAAATGTCAGAGAGGAAAAAAATATTTCAAAGAATTTAAATCAGACAATATATTTGAAAGAGAGGCAGAGAGAGAGAGGGAGAGAAAGGTAGAGAAAACATATAAAACCAAGAAGTAGACAAAACAAGAATTACATAATAAGACAAGAAGAAAAGACAAGAATAAAATCAAAAGAAGAGACGAAGGCAAGTAGAAGACGATAAGAAGCAGACAAGAGGAAGGTAAAAAGAAGACTAGAAGGGAACAAGAACAAGAACAAGAACAAGAACAAGAACAAGAACAAGAACAAGAACAAGAACAAGAACAAGAACAAGAACAAGAACAAGAACAAGAACAAGAACAAGAACAAGAACAAGAACAAGAACAAGAACAAGAACAAGAACAAGAACAAGAACAAGAACAAGAACAAGAACAAGAACAAGAACAAGAACAAGAACAAGAACAAGAACAAGAACAAGAACAAGAACAAGAACAAGAACAAGAACAAGAACAAGAACAAGAACAAGAACAAGAACAAGAACAAGAACAAGAACAAGAACAAGAACAAAGAAAAAGACAAAGACAAAGACAAAGACAAAGACAAAGACAAAGACAAAGACAAAGACAAAGACAAAGACAAAGACAAAGACAAAGACAAAGACAAAGACAAAGACAAAGACAAAGACAAAGACAAAGACAAAGACAAAGACAAAGACAAAGACAAAGACAAAGACAAAGACAAAGACAAAGACAAAGACAAAGACAAAGACAAAGACAAAGACAAAGACAAAGACAAAGACAAAAACAAAGACAAAGACAAAGACAAAGACAAAGACAAAGACAAAGACAAAGACAAAGACAAAGACAAAGACAAAGACAAAGACAAAGACAAAGACAAAGACAAAGACAAAGACAAAGACAAAGACAAAGACAAAGACAAAGACAAAGACAAAGACAAAGACAAAGACAAAGACAAAGACAAAGACAAAGACACAGACACAGACAAAGACAAAGAGAAAGAAGAAGAAGAAGAAGAAGAAGAACAAGAACAAGAAGAAGAAGAGGAAGAACAAGAAGAAGAAGAAGAAGAAGGAAAAGAAGAAGAAGAAATAGAAGACGAAGAAGATGAAGATGAAGATAAATATGAAGATGATTATAAATATGAAAATGATTATAAATATGAAAATGAAGATGAAGATGAAGATGAAGATAAGGATGAAGATGAAGATGAAGATGAAGATGAAGATGAAGATGAAGAAGAAGAAGAAGAAGAAGAAGAAGAAGAAGAAGAAGAAGAAGACGAGGAAGATGAAGATGAATATAAATATGAAGATGATTATAAATATGAAAATGAAGATGAAGATGAAGATGAGGATGAAGATGAAGATGAGGATGAAGATGAAGATGAAGATGAAGATGAAGATGAAGATGAAGATGAAGATGAAGATGAAGATGAAGATGAAGATGAAGATGAAGATGAAGATGAAGATGAAGATGAAGATGAAGATGAAGATGAAGATGAAGATGAAGATGAAGATGAAGATGAAGATGAAGATGAAGATGAAGATGAAGATGAAGATGAAGATGAAGATGAAGATAAAGATGAAGATGAAGATGAAGATGAAGATGAAGATGAAGATGAAGATGAAGATGAAGATGAAGATGAAGATGAAGATGAAGATGAAGATGAAGATGAAGATGAAGATGAAGATGAAGATGAAGAAGAAGACAAGACAACTCAAAAACTAGTATTACCACTATTACATTGCTCAAGAGTTAACGTCAATTCTTTGCTATTTCCTTTTAAACTTACCCTCTCTCGTTGACGTTGATGTCTGCTCATCAACAAATATAAGAGTTGACCGTCAATTCTTGACCAATGTAAAAGCGGTCTATTGAAAGAAAAACTTTATTACTTTGAAATTTCTAGATGGAAAACTTAGTCCTAATTTTAAAATAACTCAAAAAGAAAAGCTTTTATTATTTTAAACTGATTTGCTAGGCTGACTTTATTTTTAGCTGGCATTTTGTTATTATAAATTGTTGTATTGTTATTTCTTCTAATTATTCAAACACCAGTAAGACCATCATGACTACGGCCCCTATTAGGTACGACAACTCAACTTAAGTTGAGTGTGTAATTTGTAAATTTGTATTGTCTATTACACATTAGAGGTACATATGTGTCTATCGACTAACAAGTATGTATCTCAGAGATGTGTATGTATTTTTTGTGGTATTAGGTTTAACAATGCAACTATGTCTCGAGTGTAAAAACTGTCAAAAACTTACATCTGCTTTGAGCTAGTTGTATAGCGTCTTTAGAGGTGCCCAAGCCCTATGCACTTGGTGCACATTTGTTTTTGTAGAAGCACTTAGGCATAGGCTGTGTATTCTAATATACACACACAGCACTCCGCACTAAGCAATACAAAATACACAAACAAATTTGTCTTTTTTGTTTTTGATCTTTTTTCGTTGCTTATACCGAAGTGCAAGCAACAACACTTTCGTATGCTTTGTTGGTACATTTTGGTGACAGTGATCTTCTACGTAGATTTTGTTGTTGTCTAACATAGTATGCTTTCGTTTACGAAAGGTTGCAGGATTTTATATGTATTAGTGTTTGCACTTCCATAAGAAAGTTTTGGGCACTCCTGCTCTATACTATTATTTCCTTGCTTTATTACTTGTGAACAAAATACATATACACAAAAATTGAAATTAATGCGAACAGCTGATTCATTTCAACGAAAGTGTCAAAATTTCGGTGTAATCATGCTCCAATAGAAACAGCAAGTTTACACCACAGCTCAACTGAAAATGTATGTTATGCGTAATATGGCAAAAAAGTTCAGTTGAGGTGTCTTAAGTCACGTCAACTTAAGTTGAGTTGTCGTACCTAATAGGGGCCTACATCTTCAAATTAACACACATTGCTACACTATTAAGTTTAATGTTCATCTGGTCATCATTAATTAAGCCATAAAAAGTTAAAACTCATCACTACATAATGAAGTATTTGTCAGTATTTTGTCAGTGTTTCCTTTGCTATCATCAATCATAAAATATCATCAATAGAAGAAATATAATCTTTGTTCTTGATGAATATTAATGGTTTTCTAGTTAATCACAAAGTCATTCATAGAGTTCAAAAAAAAAAAAAAAAAAAAAAAAAAAACATAGTAAGACAAGAACACTACAAGTTCTAAGGAATATTAAAGTTGTTGTTAATGACGCAATATTATTCAAAGCGCTGTTATTTGTTCTCAAAACTGTCAGACTTTCGGTCGCTAGCTATATTTAGAAAATAGCTACAGCAAAGTTGCAAGAAACCTCAAGAATTCCTGTGCATAGCACACAAAAATATCTTCCTAACATGGAACTTTTAATAGAAAATAGTATCGAAATTTAACTTTACAGGCCAGCAGCTACCTGTAGTGCATAACACTGTGAAATTCCAGACAGCTATGAAATAAAAATAAAAAAAAAAAATAAAAAAAAAGAACTAACAATTCTGAGCAATTGAAAAACTGACAAAGCAGGGCTGCAGCAAATTCTTCTATTAAAAAGCAATTCCAAATTATTTTCTCACCCTGAAAGCAGTGAGCAGCATTTTTTTTTTTAATTCCATTGATGCCTTCTTCTGCTCATGCTAAGCTTTGTGCTGCGTTTGGCTTGAATTATTTTCCCGAGAATTTTATTGTTATTTTTTCTATTTATCATAACAAAAGTGCCTAACCTTCTCTTACTTTCCATCTCTCTTGTGAAATTTGCTTGCTTTTTTTTTTTGGATTAGTTAAATTCCGCTTTTGTGTCGCTTATCCGTGTTGACTGCCTTTGTTATCGGTGTTTTTTTTTTCTCTATTTTTATTTCTTTTTAACGTTATCCTTTTCGTGCTCATACATTGAATTGCTTGCATTTATTGTTCAATCTAACTCTTTCCATCATCTCTTTATTGTCTCGCTGTAGGATCATGCTTCGGTGTTGGTGAATGGCACCTGCCAGATACCGGATCCTGTTTACAAATTGGTTGGCTCAATTGTTTGCTTTTACATTCCACTCGGCGTCATGCTGCTCACATACTGTCTGACAGTGCGTTTGTTGGCACGGCAACGTCAAAATCTCGGCGGCACAAATCAAACAGCAACACCAGGCTGGGCGAGCGGTTGGCTTGGGCAAACTCCAGCATTGGGTGAGTATATTTTTCAGAACTGTGCTGGCATATTTATTTTGAATTACTTGCCGGTAGTATTAAAAAATAAAAATATTTTCATATTTTTTTAATAGCTTAAAAAATGTTACATAAATATAAAAATGTATGAATATCTGGGGGAAACAATGAATTGAATAAAAAAAGAAATTATTGAACCACTAGCACAATAATTTTAATATTTACAAAAAGTGACTTAAAAGAAATTTTTCAACAGAAAACCATAAAAACACCACTATGGGGGAGGTTGAAGCAGCCATAATGGCGAATAGAAATATATCCAGCAAAAAAAAAAAAAATTCATTTTGTTGTATCCTTTCTCTTTTTGGTGAAATGTCAAGCAATTTTATTATCAAAAAAATTTAAGAGTCTTAATAACATTTACTTAAATCACCAAAGGGCATCCTTGAAGGTTCAGACATTCAAGAACAGCTTCCTTATATTCATTCAATTAAATAATTAATTATTTTAAATATACTCACAAAATTCCACTTAAATTTCAAAACTTATAGGGAAAAAAAGTTTATATAAATAAATAAATTGGCCATTTGAGCCCTCAAAAGGACTTTCACCGAGCTTCTTATGATCAAATTGTGTTGAGCGTGTTATTAAATGTTTGTACACAAATGTTTGAGTACTGGACCAACTAGTTTTATGCCGACTTCGAACGTCTAATGTGTATATTCCCAAGACGCTTTACATGGCATTATTTACTCTCTGGGGTTTGGCCATTGTCTACAGAGAGGTGACAACCGAACAGAAAAAAATAATTATAATGGATAGAACATTGCTGTTTCTGCAGCTGGGCTTCGAACCTGGGCTTGCATTGGCAACGAGTTGTCCACACACTGTTTAAGGCAGTCTAATGTTAATGCTAACGGCCGCCACTAATGTTATCATATGCAATGTTATGTTTTATTATGTTAAATTTCTTTAGGTTAAGTTCAATTTTGCGTTAAGTTTAAGTTTTAAGTTCTTTTATGTTTAGATATCATATGTTATGTTATGTTATTTTATGTTATGTTTTGTTATGTTATGTTATGTTATGTTAAATTATATTATGTTATGTTATGTTATGTTATGTTTTGTTATGTTACGGTATGTTATGTTATGTTATGTTTTGTTATATTATGCTGTTATGTTATGTTATGTTATGTTGTTATGTTATGTTATATTATTATATTATGTTATGTTATGGTATGTTATGTTATGTTATGTTATTTTATGTTATCTTATATTATGTCATGTTATATTATGTTGTTATATTATGTTATGGTATGTTATGTTATGTTATGCTATGTTATGTTATTTAATGTTATGTAATGTAATGTTACGTTATGTTATGGTATGTTATGTTATGTTATGTTACGTTATATTATGTTATGTTATGCTATGTTATGTTATGTTATTATGTTATGGTATGTTATGTTATGTTGTTATGTTATGTTATGGTATGTTATGTTATGTTATGCTTATGTTATATTATGTTGTTATGTTATGTTATGGTATGTTATGTTATGTTATGCTATGTTGTTCTGTTATGTTATATTATTATATTATCGTCGTTGCGCATACAAAAAAGGCTATGTGAAAAATTTCGATTTTTTTTTTATTTTACCATTTAATAGCCATATGTATGCCCCATCTATTCACCAAATGGTTTCTTGATATTCTTATTGGTTTAGAATAAAACAAATGTGAAAGTTAGCCAGCTATGTGAAAATAGTATTGAAATTGTTAAAAAACAAAAATGTTTTTTTCGTCTCCTGAAAAATTGTTCAAAAACACATAACCTTTTTTATAATAACGTATGCGCAACGACGTTATGTTCTGTTATGGTTTGTTATGTCATGTTATGTAATGTTATGTTGTTATGTTATGTTATATTATTATATTATGCTATGTTATGGTATGTTATGTTATGTTATGTTATTTTATGTTATGTTATTTTATGTTATGTTATTTTATGTCATGTTATATTATGTAATGTTATGCTATGTTATGTTATGTTATGTTATGTTATGTTGTTTTATGTTGTGTTATGTATATGTTATATGTTATGTACTCTTATGCTGTGTGTTATCTTGTTTTATGTTATGTTATGTAATATGATACGTTCTGTTATTTTATCTTATGTTATGTTATGTTATGTTATGTTATGTTATGTATATGTTATATGTTATGTAATGTTATCTTATGTTATATTATTGTATGTTATATTATTATGTTATATTTTTATGTTATGTTGTGTTATGTTGTGTTATGTTATGTTATGTTATGTTATGTTATGTTATGTTATGTTATATTATATTATGCTATGTTATGTTATGTTATGTTATGTTATGTTATGTTATGTTATGTTATGTTATGATATGATTTGTTATGTTATGTTATGTTTTGTTATCTTATGTTATGTTATGTTATGTTATGTTATGTTATATATAATGTAAGATATTATGCTACATTAATTTAAATTTTTCATAAAAATGTTTAAAAATTGTGTTTTTGGTGAATGGTAATTATGCTCGTTCAAACTATTTCAGTTGTATGTGAGGTCGCACGACCCTCTTTTCCAAAGTGGTTAATTTTTTCGATGGAGTTCTTCAAAAGAGCGAAAGTGCTGATCCTCAAGGACGTGCGTCAAAACTACCTTGTTGTGCCTTTCCTCGTGTTTTGGCCATTTTTGCTTCAATGCTAGGCTCAAACTTATCAATTGAGTTCGATAGAGTTTCCCTGTGATAGTTTCTCCCGGTTGTATCAGCTCATAGTACACCACGCCCAATTGGTCCTACTACATACAGAGCATGACCTTGCCACTGTGAATATTCGGCTTTGACGTATGGACGTTCGGCTCGTATGATTTTTGCGCTTGGGTTTATCGTAATGAACCCATTTCTCATCACCAGTCACAGTACGATGCAAAAATTCCTTTCTTTTTTGTCAGCTGTTCACAAGTGAAAAAACGGCATTCAACGTCTCTGGGCTTCAATTCATACGGCACCCAAAATCGTACTTTTTGGATCATTCCCATGGCTTTTAAGTGAATAGATATGGTTAGTTAAGTCACTCCCAATGCTTTTGCGAGTTCTTCTTGCATTTGATACAAGTCTTCATCCAATAAAGTCTCCAATTCGGCATCCTCAAACTTTTCTGGCCGTACTTCTTGCTCTTTGTCATCGGTATTATAATCACCACTTCTAAAACGTCTATAACAAAAATCACATGTGGAAATCAATGAAGCATTTTCCCGTAAACGTCTTGCAGCATTCCATGTCATTCAGCTGCATTTGCCTTCAAATGGAAGCAGAAAGGTAAACTTTCCCCCAAATTGTGTTTTGCTGGCACAAAAGTTGACATATTCGAAGCACATAAAAACTACACTTCAGCAAAACGACACATACTGAAACAGAAAGCTTCAAAATGAAGTTGATTGCAACATTTTCCGATTTGATTTAATTCTTGTGATACCATCTCAAAAAATTCTTCTAAACTTTTTTGTAAACCTGATAATATAATGTTAGTAACAGTGGCTTCTTACCGAATGCTTCCAAGCTCTCTCGGTCAAAGTTGAAGAATTAAGCCATATTAACGACTTGAGGTATTATCACGCCCCTTTGTTCAATAGAATTTTTATATAAGTTGTTCTAAACGCATATACTTTTATGCACTGTGGCAAAATTTATTTCCATACGAGTACTGACCGTTTCAGAAGTTTACTTACATAGTTTAGAAAAGCAAACATCTCGAATGTATTATAGACTTCCATAAAAAATGTCCGTTATTATTATTATTATTATTATGGTATTAGTTGCTTTTGTAGAGTCTCTATGCTAATTTTTATTGCCGAACGGGTATACTTTACACTATGTACGCCTGATTTATTATTCAACAGACACAAACCTATACGTTTCCCCTCTCTTTTTTTTATTTTCGCTGTATGGCCACAATGTCTTGCAAAGCAATCTGGTTTGGTCGTTGTATGTCTGTGTTAAATGATTAAAACGTGCCCATTCTCGGGTCTTTGAACAAACAGAGTTTAAAAATTCTTTATTTTTATTCGAGATTTTCGGAGTTATATTTCTAAATACAAATCCTAAATATAAATACATTTGCGAATAGTTCATTAGAATATACTCGTAATATGATGAAATCAAGAAACGTTGCAAATCGAAAACAATTCTTTTAGTTTTTGATAATTATGGTCCAACCCACACGAAACATAACAAGAAGGTAAAAGGATATTTTCCAGTTTATACCATTTAAAAGCTGGAAGATTTTTCATATAGTAGCTAAAAATTTTTACAAATTTTCATATTGATTTATCGCAGTTACTTGTGTATGTGGTTTGGACCAATATTATTTTATTTTTTTAGTTTTGAACCAAGGATTTCAGGTATTACTCCTATTCGATCAAGTCAGGCTTGGTTCGAAATGGGGTGATAAATTAGTGGGAAATAAAAGTCAGTCCACTGAAACATGTGTGGAATGTATTATTCCAAAGAAACATGTTAATTTGAATCTGTGGCAAGTGTGATGCCTTAACCTCAGTCAAATCAAGTTACTAAGTCTCTCCAAAAACTTTCTATACCACCAACAACAACTTTTAAGTTGTCAGTATTGATGAAAGAAATTAAAAAGGAGTAAAGCATAAACCGTTGTGGCGTCCGTGGCGTAGTTGGTTAAAGTGCGTGGCCACTATGTCAAAGAACTTTGGAAACCCAGGTTCGAACCCCAGCAGCGACAGAAAATTATTTGAATTAAAATAATTTTTCTGTACGGTCGCCACCTCTCTGCAGACAATGGCAAACCTCAGAGAGTAATCAAAATGCCATTTAAAGCTTCTTGAGAACGATAACTTTCCGTTCATCGCCGTTCGGAGTCGGCGTTAAGCATGTAGGTCCGGTTCTTGGTCAATTGTGTACAAACTTAATAACACGCACAACACAATTGATCATAAGAAGCTAGGTCAAAGTCCTTTCAAGGGCTGAAATGGCCAGTTATTTATTTATTTTTTTTTAAAGCATAAAACCATGGCCTGGTCAGAATTTGAGTCAGGGACCTTTGGGGTGGAAGTCAAGCGCGTCACCACTCGACTACCGAGGCCACAAGTTTTAAATCCTATATAAAGGTTTTAAGTCGGACTCCCTCTTCCTTTTCTAAAGGTCTGCTCTACACTTTAACTCTTCTGGGTATGCAATTGTTCCTTTTTTTTCCCCCCAAAAATGTTTTTGCGGCTGCTGAAAATGAAGCAAGTTTTTAATTTTGATTATTTTTTTGTCTTACGTGTCTTATTTTTTTGTGAAATGAATAGCTAAGAACTCCTTAAATTTGAATACATGCCAAAAAAAGTCATCTCTAGAGGAAGTTAAAATATTTTCCTTTCATTCAAGTTTAACTTCCTACTCAGTTTTTTGCTCTACGACGCGCCCAAACTATGTACGTTAGCTTATTTTTCCTACGTATATAGCGAAAGTTTCAGGTCAAAAAAGAAAAAAAAAAAATTACCACTTTAGTGCCAAGAGCACTGTAGGATTTTTTTATAGAAATTTTTTTTAGTGGTACCACTTTTAACCGACTTTTGCTGCCGTTCACAAAACTGTCACAATCATTCAGAAGCTTTGCCAAGCGTGCATTGAAATGAATGCCTGGCAGCAACTAAGCAAGGATTATACTTTCAGCATGTAGTCAGAGATTTGACAAGCCAACGCCTCGATAACGCCCACTCTATTTGTGTGCTTTTGTGAGTGCGATTGTGTATGGATGTGAGTGAGCTTGAAAAGTTCCGCCATGTCATGCTATGAGGTTAGTCAATATGCTGATAAATCTACTTTAATGCTAATATCAGTGTCTGTTAGCAGTTGCACGCAGCGCTATTCAGCATATTTATAAGCCTGAATATATGCAATGTTTTTTTTTCATATTCATTGTATTGTTGGACAGCGAGGTAAAGTGCGCAATACTAGGTATTTTATGTAGCTATTTTGTGCTGATTACAAGCTGTGTTACCTTTTTTGTTGAGGATTTTAATACAATAGCTCAAAAATATAGAATTTTTTTCTTGGTTTTTGTTTATATTTAACATTTTTAGCATTTTATTGAATAATATTTACATTTTACCTTCAACAGAACGTCGCTGCACCTGGCGCCGCCTCTTGAAGACCAGTCAACAAAATGCCGCCACGCTCGCAACGCATCCACACTCGGCTAACTCTACTGACACAGAGCTGTCCACACTGGACAACCATGAGCTTTGGCTGCCAGATACATGGTAAGCAAAAAATTTAATTTCTATGCCAAATGACATAAATACGTTTATTTTTCGTTTACCCTTTATAGCATGCCAGAACCAACACACAACACGATGACCGCGCTACATCAGTTCGGAGCTGAAATGTTAAAACTCTCCAGAGGCGTTGAGTCTGTAGCGTCATCTTCAACAAATTCACCAACAAGATCTGATTTTTCTTCCTCGAATCACATGCAATTTCCTAGCAGTCCTAAGCATCAGAAACACTTGCAGCAGCATCAGATGCATAATCATCAGCATCAACAACAACAACAACAACATGCACACTATCACCAGCATATGCAGCACTTTCACCAACATCAACAAGTGTTGCAAAAACAGCGAGAAAAATCCCAACATCCACAGCAACAACAACAACAGCAACAGCTGCATCAACAAAAGTCTGAAGCTGAACAAACAGCATCCGAAGCTTTGCCAAGTGCATCGAATTTTATGCAGAGGCGTGATGTGTTGGAACGGTGAGTTTATTTGCGTTCTATTTACTTAGTGTGCTTTTAGAATTTTTGCATAAATTAGGGTGATAAAAACAAAAAAATTCAACGAACAAAATAAAAGCTTTGCAAAAATGTTTAAAATTTGGCAGCTTTAATTTTATCCCCTTTCCCCTAAGAACTGCTTTATTTCGGAGCGTTATTTGAAGATAGTTCTTTGAAAATTCACATTGCTCTTGTTCTTTCAGCTTGTTAGATAAAAGCACCACTTAAACACTGAAGCGACAAGAGCTTTTTGTCAACGGCCATTTTATTTATTCTTCACTTACTTTTGTGCTTGTTTTGTTTTGTTATGCCTCGGCAATTGTAAAGTTATAAACAAGAAATTTATTCAAGCACAATAATTGTCCAAAACAAAAGCTCTCAATAAAAGCTGAGTGTGAGCAATGAATAAAACAATAGTTCAGTTCATTTACCTCCACCCCCACCTCTTTCCCCCTACTTATTTCCATTAGAACTAGTAGAGACAAAAACGGATAGTCAAATTCAAGGCCTAGAAGGCAAATTAATTTTATCACACTTCAAAAGGATGAGTTGCTACTTTAAAAGTTAAATCCGATAATTTTGAAAGCAAAACATTCCAACAAAAATTAAACGTTTTTTCTTCTCTTCTGAATTTGATCCTCAGAATTTTTTTATTTTATTTTTAAATCATAAGAAAAGATTTTATTTTATTGTACACAAACGGCCTCAGTAATCGAGTAGATAGCGTTGCTTGACTGCCACCCAGAGGTCCCGGGTTCGAATCCCGACTAAGAAAGGGTTCTACGCTTTAACTTTTCTACATTTCTTTTCTCATTTCTAATCAGCTGAAACTGAAAACTCATCAATATTTACGACTTGAAGTTATAGTTGGTAATATAGGAGTTTGTGCTTTGAGGCGATTGTCTTATAACTGGAATTGACTTGGGCAAAGGTATAACACATGACTCAAATTCAAATTCACATGTTTCTACGGCTTTTCACTATGCCTAGAACATCATACACATGTTTTATTTGATTTTCCTTTCGTACCGAAGAATGATAGAAACAAGATTACCCGTTTCGCAGTGCCATTATCTAATGCTCTCTTTCTCAATCGAGTGCATGACGTCACGCAGTCCTTCTGTTTAACAAAAACGAATGCAAATGTGCGATCACTTAGGCAAATTGTCACAATTGAAAATAAATTCTTGCGGAAAAGTAACATAAAAATAACTACACTTCAGTATAAAAATACGGATATTTTCGTATACGAAAAAATATAAATTTTTTGAACTTTCACGATTTTAACCTCATAAACCTTTCGAGATCGGCAAAATTTTATTGCACTAATAGGTTAAAGAGGTCCATATACTTATCATAAAAATAAGAAAAATAAAATATTTAGGCGTGGACCCAAAGTAAATTTATTCCAAAGTCAGACAATAGCGCCGGATGACGTCATGCCCTCTCTCTCTTATTTGCGGAACGTGTAATCTTGTTTCTATCATTCTTGTTTCGTATCCATTAATCTAATACACCATTTTCAAACCAAGTTAGACTTGGCTGAACAGGTATTGCCAAAATTACCAATTTGTTTATATGGGAACAATGTGTCAAAAAACTAACTCTGAACTATAAGGGTTGTATTAGAATTTGAATATGACCTTTTCATCTATATATATAAAAATAAGTTGCATTGTGTATGAAAATGATGTTCTCTGTAATGCGTGAACCGATTTTGTTTTTGGAAATTTCCCATGAAAGGTGACGTCAATACGAAGGTTTTTATTTACAAACGGTCTTTGTGCCAAACCCTCTTTTACCGCCTTCAAATCAATAAAAATTCTAGGAGATTTTGGTAGTATTATACTTAAATTTAGTAATTACTTTTGTTTGCTTGCTGTCGAAAACTGCACTATATAGGTTGTCACACCCCTTTTACCGCCCACAAATTAATAAATATTCTATATCTCGGAAAAATGTTGTGGTATTAGACTAAAATTTGGTAATTTAGATTGTATGCTCACTGTCGACAACTGTACTAAAACTGGATAATGTCCATCTACTAGAAAACTAAAATGGGCTCTTATAGGGGGATGTGAATCCGCCCATACAATTAAAATTTGTAATATCGCGTAGCTTTGGAAGTAAAAGTAACAGTACTTACATACAAACTCAAAATGGAGTTACTATTTGGTGATCTCCTGCTACTGGGAAACTGTAACGGGCAGTGAAAATTGACAGTGGTGTCAAACTATGGGTCTAAGAAAAGCTTTGAATATACTTATTATTTTCCCATATAGTTACAGAGTGCAGCAACGCACACAGGGAAAAAGCTAGTCTTCTATATATATATCTATATCTATATCTATATCTATATCTATATCTATATCTATATCTATATCTATATCTATATCTATACTCTATACTATTATATAAAATGAAAGTGAAAACTTTTTGTGTCCGCAAAACTCCAAAAGTACTGGTCCGATTTTTTTGAAATAAGTTTTAAAATATCACATTTATGCTACAAAAGGTTCATTGGTTATTTTCTTTACGAAATTTCAATAATAAGTATCTTTAATTAAAGTGTTAAGTTTTTTAAAAAATCATCCACAATGCCATGCATTGCTTGATCGTTAGCTTTTCATGCGTTTGTGCTGCGAGAGCCTCAATAAACTGCATGTTGCTCTCTACTATACTCTTTTTGTTCTTAGCAAGCACAAAACAACAAAACAAACAAACAAATACATATATATACATACTTTGCTGCGTTTAAAGCTAATTGGATCGAAGTACATTCTAATATGTTCAAAGTAGTTTTGATGTGGAGAATTAAATTAACACAGTTTTGTTAAAAGGGGATTCATTGAGTACCTTTAGCATGTTGAGGATTTTTTTGATAAGAATGAGATTCAATCCGACTTGATGTATGTATGTATGTATGTATGTACGTATGTTTATTTGTTTCGCTGCATGCAACTTTCCTACACATGTTTTGAGGGTGGTTTCCTGTAATTTATAAATGAACAAAAAGAACAAACGGCTGACTTTTTACTTTATAGAATTTATATTGTGTGATTCAATAAGTTTTTTTATAAATAAACAAGATAACTGGGACGGGCATAAGAAAAGTGGTTATGGCTTCGACCACACAAGTCAAATTTTTGATATTGAATAGTTTTGGAACTAAACGTCGCATGACAATAAAACTCAGTATGGAGTTACTAATTGCCAAAGTCTTTCTACTGGAAAACCGGTTTGTGCATTGGAAAAGGGGGTGTGGCCCGATTCTCTATACAGAATAGCGATGGAAGCTTAAATCACAGGACATTGAAACTCATAATGGAATTGTCACCTGGGAGTGATGTTCTGCTACTGGGAAACTGTAACGGGCAGTGGAACATGAGCGTGGTCTCAGACTAAGGGATTAATAAAAGTTTTGAATTTACTTATCATTTCCAATATACTTGCTGGATGCAGCAACGCGCGTCGGGTATCGCTAGTATTAAATAAAACTCAATAAATAAGCATGAAAAAAAAATATATTTTAAAAAAAATAAAAAAATTATATTTTAAACCAAATATATGGCCTCCAAGCAAAACGTGTTCAGTAGGTGGGCATCCACCCCTACATTTTAATAGAGCTACTGTGCATTAATTGGTACATAAAAATTTTAATAAATATTTAAACTGCACATTTAACTATCTTTTTTAATTGAGCACATTCCATATTATCGTAAGAAAAATTAAAAATTTTTAATAATATACTGTTACTACGCCAAAAAAGTATTTATCTGATTTATTGAACTTTTATTGGTGCCAACAAAGAACATTGGAATGCCGCGTTTCCATGCTATCACATATGATATCCCACAAACTCATTTTTGGTTAGAAAGAAAGATTGTGAATATAAAATACATACATTTTCTATTTTTATAACAAGTGATATCCCCTGTGATTTCATGTAAAACTATGAGATCGGATAAGTTTGGCTTTTTGAACTTTTTTTGGGTTGGGAGACAAAAACATTTTTGAGTTTTGTACACTACCCGATCTACTGTGCGCCATACAAGCAGCACTGAACACAGTACAGAGATGGTGCAATAACGAAGGCCTCTCCGTAAACCCAAAAAAGACAGTCATTGTTCCTTTTACAAAACGACGCAAGCTCAATCTTACTTGCCCGGTACTTTTAGGGGGAAAAATAGATTTTTCCAACTCAGCAAAATACCTCGGAGTGATCCTGGACAGCAAACTGTCCTGGAACCTCCACATGGACCGCATCATCAGCAGATCAACAGCCTCATTGTGAACCTGCAGAAGAATTTGCGGCAAAAACTGGGGGTTAAGCCCTAAGATGATGTACAATTTCTACACTTTGATCGTAAGACCAGCACTTACATACGCGTCGGTAGTGTGGTGGTCGAAAACGCTAGAAGGATCAACCATCAAGCGGTTAGGACGAGTTCAAAGATGTGCAGGGATATGTATGACAGGCTGCATAAGATCTACGCCAACAGCAGCCCTTAATGTCGTCTTAGGGCTCACCCCAATCCACATACACATCCAGATGGAGGCGAAGCTCAGCCTTCACAGACTTTTCCATCTGGGTTACACTGTCCCAAACCATTCCTTAAAGGGACACCTAACCTTAATCACAACCCTAAAGCGAGAAAAGGAATTCTGCATGCCATTAGATGACATGCTTCCCAAAAGCCGCTTTAACAAAAACTTCATCGTAGTTATCCCCCCAGATTCAATTGGGAACACGAGAAACTAAGCCCGTCCGAAAACGACCTTGTGTGGTACACAGATGGCTCCAAAATGGAGAAAGGCATGGGAGCAGGGGTCTTTGGAGAACACTCCAATGAGAGCCACTTCTTCAGTGCAGGTCTATTTACCACAATCTTTGAAGCGGAAATCCTTGCCATTAACAGATGCGTCAGACTGAACTGTATGAACAATGTTAGGGGCAAATCAATTTTCGTCTTCTCTGATAGTCAAGCTGCCCTTAAAGTTCTGACATCACCCATCATAAAATCCAACCTAGTGCTGGAGACTGTCGACGTCCTCAACGACCTGGCTGCGCAAAACAATAAAGTTACTCTACAGTGGATTCCTGCCCACTGTGGTTTTGACGGGAATTAAAGAGCAGACTCCCTAGCCAAACAGGGAGCATCATCACCACTCATAGGACCGGAACCGTTCTGTGGGGTTGGTAAGAATCTGTTCAAGCAACACGTCAAAAAAACCTCATTCCGCGAATCTCAAGACATCTGGAAGAACTGCTTAGGACAGATATGCACTAAGCAAATATTTCCAGAACTTTCTCCCAAGAAATCGAAATTTCTTATCAACTTCGAAATTTCTTATCAAAGAAACACTTAAAGATGATGACCGGAATTATAACTGGACACTACAAACTAAAGAAACACCTACAAAAAATGAATCTCGCTACTGATTCATTATGTAGATTATGTCTTGAGGATGAAGAAACCTCCAGACATATTCTCACTGAATGTCCAGCTCTTCTCCATATAAGAAAGAGAATCCTAAATAGCGAAATAGTCTCTCAAGGACACCTTGCGATCCTCAACCTCGAAAATATATTATGTTTTCTGAAAAAAAACTAAAGCAAACGAACTGCTTTAAGAAAAGAAAAGGTATGGCACAATAGGCATCACAAGATGCCGCAGTGCCAGAGCTGAATTAGCTCGCCCCAAGCATATTTATCTATCTACTGTGCCCCATCCTAGTGTTGGTGTACAGCGAATGTGTGTTATGTATCAGCTGTATAGACCAATCGTTGCCAGAGTGGCTTGAAAATAAAGGTGTGATATGTATGATATGCATTTAGCACGATCTAGTGTTGGTAAACGAGTGAAATTGTCGTTCTTACGTGTCGCTTATTTTCTTGAGTAAAATTTTTTCTTGCAATTGTTTATACTCCAAATATGTGGTTTTGCATCAAATAAAAAGTGTATTAATTAATGTTGGAGAAAACGAGGACTTTTATACTCATAAAATACATAATGGACATAGTGAATTAATTCCGGAGATTTGACATAATCCGCATGCATTTCAAGCGATATTGGGCCTGCCAACTTATGGTCTGGCTGGTCTGGGTTCCAAGTTTCCGTAAAAAATAATCTCAACAGGATCAAAAATATAACGCTAAACAATGAACAATACGTTTCATGCTTTCATTATTCAGCAGCAGCAAAGCAAAACTTGAAAGAGAATAGCCGCCAGATGGCAGTAAAATACAAAAATACTTGAAATTTAAATAAATTTCCATGAAATCGCCTGTGAAGAGCAGTTTAAATGCTTGAATTTGACGCTTAAGTCCATTCAAATAAAACAGCAACACAATTTAGTATTTTTCCATTTGCTATGTTGTGTTTGGCATACTTGTTTTTGTTGTTGTTGTTGTCGTTATTGTTTATGTTGGTGAAGCTCCGGCTATTTCTTTAAGCACTAGCAAATATAACAATAAATGAAAACTTATATGTTTCCAACCCAACTAGAAAGCCGAAACATTTGCTTGTCGAGAGATAAACAAAGCAGCAGCAACATCATCATCATCATCATCATCATCATCATTATCATCATCATCATCATCATCATCATCATCAACAGCAACAACATCATCGCTATGGACAAAAGCGATGACCTCAAATTCTTGCCAAACATGGCAGCGGACTAACATCCTCCAGCCTCCAAGCAATGCGTTACATTGTGAAGCAAATTGTTAGCATAACAAAAGCAGCCGCACAAATCATGTGCTTTTGTTAACAAAAGCCACATGGAACAGTAAAAATTCTGCTAACAATAGCCATGTTATAGAGCAAAAGTTTGTCAGAGGAAATCTGTAGCGATATGATCAGCCACAAAGAAACCGAACCAACAAAGACCAAATGGAAACCAAAGGAAATGGTTTTTTAATGCTTGTCTGTTTTGAAAGCCGTTAATTGATTATTAATGCAAATGATTTATCATATCCCCCTTATTTCCTGCTTTCTCTCTCTCTGTCTCTCTCTCTCTCTCTCTCTCTATCTTTCATTTCTACACATCCATTTCTTAGTCATGTTCACAAACCAGTATATTTCTGTGTACATGAATTCCTCTTAAATATTCTTTTTAGAATTCCACTCGTTGCCTCTTGATTTGCACAAAAAAAAAAAAAAAACTAAAACATGTAAAGTTTTTATGCTTAGCTATTTGACTGACATTACAATCTACAACATTGCAAAGTCCTTGGCAAACATTTTAAAATTACTTCACCAAAAAGGACATTAAAACATTCCTCAACGACTTTGCTAAAGCAAATGTTTTCGCTTTAAAATTACTAGCTAGAAAATTACTAGAAAATTTGCTTTTAGTTGTAAGAATTGTTAAAATGGCGTCAGAGAATTGTTGGCAGGGAGAATAACTGTCCGATTTGTGCAATCTCCCATGATAATCAAATTCTATTTTGTTTTAATTCAAAATGTCTATCGTGCAATTTAAAAGTATTTATTTCGCCTACTTAACATTCTTGGGCTGATGATTTCACGCTATCGATATCATCAAATCTCAGTCCTAATTCTAGCGAAGAAAAAAATTATGTAAAAATGAATATTTGTGTCAAACGTTGCTGAACAGAATTTTAATGAAAAATATTTCAAGTCGATCAAAAGTTTCAAAAAAACACTTAAATAAGTTTTGCGAAATTTCAATTTGATTTTTTGTCATGTACTTATTGAGAAGCACGAAGTTAACTCCGCCACTATTTGTTTCTAATTAAAATTAGAATGTGCTTCAATGTGCTCGCTGTGTGCTAAAATGTGCTGCATAGAAAATCAAACTATTCTGTTGGTATGATTTTTATGTGAAGGTCCGCCCTTTTCATTTTTAAAAAATTTGGAAATCGTGCTGTAGTCTACTTGAGTTTTGCTGCGAAGAGAGATTGGGGCCATGACTTAAATCAAAATTTGAATAAATGAACTATAAAGGTATATTAGAATTTTTTTTTTTTTCTTGGATTTATAGCTGATTATGGGCGTATGGAACTTTATGTTATACGAGTAGAATCATAACTCTATTTGAAGTAAATACCAAATAAATTGCCTATTTGGCTACTTTTAAGGTGATGTTATGACAGTAGGCAGTACCAGTGGCGTTCCTAGAGGGGGGTGGGGGGCGGGGCGGTCCGCCCCGGGTACCACTATTTTAGGGGTGACACCATTTCGATATTTTTTTAATTTCTCAAACAGAAAGAAAAAGGTACATACACATTACGTTAAAAAATGTGTGTCCCATTTTGTCGCATTGAAATTATTTCTAAGAATTTGTATATCAGTAGCTTCATGCAAAAGGAGTTTTTCAAAGCTAAAATTAATTAAGACTTATTTAAGGTCTTCCATTGGACAGGCAAGGCTTTCCGATCTTTCTATTTTATCCATTGAAAACGAGCTTGCAAGTAATATTGATTTCGATGAGGTTATTTCAAATTTTGCAGCTCTTAAAGTAAGAAAAGTTCGGTTTTAAGACATCGCCATTAATAAGATTTCTTTATTCAACCTTATACCTACATATACAAATACACTTAGCGAAGCAGCTATATGTGCCTAACAATATATGAGCTTTATCACTTGTACACTAGTGTAGATTAAGTTTATGGTAAAATCTGAGTACGCAGAAAAATTATTTGTTGTTCTATGATTTGTTGAAATAAAACTTGTTTGGATTTTGCTCTCTTATTGTACCGCAATCTTCAAATGTTGAACTTTGTCTTTTTCTTGCTATAAGAAATGCCTATATGTGCATTAGTTGTTAAAAACTATTTAAAGATTGCAGTTCGTTGTAAACAACAGTGCAAAAAAATCAAAAATATTTAATAAAAAATATAGAACACCAGAGGTAAAATTAGGACAAAATTTTCATTAACTCTTAGTATTTTTATTAATTTTTATATTTTCAAAGACAATAATGCCTCGAGGAACGTCATTTTCAGAAATCGAACAAGTCCGTATTAAATCCTATAAAGAGGCGGGAATAGGAGTGATGGAGATAGCTGCTAAATTAAAGCGACATAGAAATTCTATCGGAAAGTTTTTAAAAAAACCAGACAGTTGTCACACAACGAAGAGACTTGGTCCCAAATCGAAAGTTAGTGAAAGAGACAAAAGAGAAAGTAAGCACGTTGCGGTTACTCAAAACATTAGCGCCAAGCAAATAATGCTGCAACTCTCACTAAATATTACACAAAGAAGAGTACAACAAATTTTAAACGAAGACAGTAACATAAAGTATCAAAAAAGGATATCCAAACCTATGCTACTGAAACGCCATAAGAGCACAAGATTAAAGTTTGCAGAAAAATTGAAATTTTGGGAAGAAGAGTGGCAAAACATCATATTTAGTGATGAGAAAAAATTAAATTTCGACGGTCCTGATGGCAGACAAAAGTTTTGGCAAGACGTTAGAAAGCCTCGCCAAACATGCTTAAGAAGAAACTTTCATATTGGTTCGCTTATGACTTCGGTTGCATTTGGCTACAAAGGAAAGTCTAAAATATGTTTTGTTTCAAACAAAATGACTGCTGAGCGCTATGTGGAGTTACTGGTCAGTGAATTAATAGATTTTGCTGGTGATTTGTATGGTGATAACTGGACATTTCAATAGGATAATGCATCTATTCACTGCGCAAAGCACACGAAAGACTTACTAAAATCGCGATCAATACCATTATTGGAATGGCCTGCTCTCAGCCCTGACTTAAATCAGATGGAAAATCTTAGGGGTATTTTGTCAAAGAACGTTTACAAAAATGGAAGACAATTCCATTCCATTGTAGTCTAAAAGAGCTGAAAAACGCAATAAAAGAAGAGTGGCAAAAATTCACAATATTATCTTACAAGACCTAGTGAGGTCAATGCCTAATTGCCTAAACATTTGTCAGGTCATCATAAATAATGGGGGTCATACAAATTACTAAAAAAAGCTCAATATGTCAAACAATTTTTATCTGTTATTTTTATTGCACAAAGAAATTAAAAAAAGTTGTGTGTGTGTATATAGCTATTTCTTTCAATGGTCATGAGACAACGTTTATTATTTGAAATATAATAAACGTTGCTCCATTATTATTATAATGTACTATATAATTATTATTATATAGTATAATAATAATATTATACTATAATTATAATTACTCCATAAGAGAGCAAAATTTAAAAAAATGTTAAAACAACAAATAATTAAACAACAAACAAATTTTCTGTATACTCAGATTTTACAGTTACCTAAATCTACCCTAGTGGAGTTCAATTGTTTCTTAAGGCACATAAAGCTGTTTCGGTGAGTGCATGTACCTCAAAAAGTAATGTTTTTGTTCCGTCAGTTTTTAAGACTGCGAAGTTAATAAGTTTTCTTTTTTACCTTATGCCTACATATCTAAATATGTAGACACCTGAAAATGTAATATTTTTGTTCTGTTTCTTACAAATTCTTATTGTTTGTCATATGTTGTTTGTTTTTTTTTTTTCGAAAAACATAAAGTTAATAATAAAAACACTTAATCTCGTCGAATTGCTTTCTTTTTGCATTTAGAAATTTTTTATAGCGGTGACACCATGAGTATCCGCCCCGGGTGTCACCAAGCCTAGGAACGCCACTGGGCAGTACTACTCTTCCCTTACAAAATAGGCTTTCGTTATTCATGACCGAACTAGTTCAGTGTTTCTCGCTCTTTTCGTTCATTTAAGTTCAATTGATTTTGCAGCGAGTAGGAACAAAACGAACGAGAGCAAAAATAACTAAATTTACCAAGGTATGGTTTAAGTCCTTGCTTTGTCCAAACGAATTAAAAGACCTAGCGAACTAAAAAAACAAACGAACTTAAAGAACTAATGAACTAAAAGAACGAATGAAATATAAAATGCAACGAACAAAAATAACGAACGAACTAAAAGAACTAATTGAACAAACTAGTTCATTACATACGGTTGAACTAAAAAGAGCGATCTTTGTGGTGAACTAAAATGCCCAAGCCTATTACAAAATGAATTGTCAAATGGGTACCATGAATTTTTCTTTGTAAAGTGATGGCTATTTTGAAACGACTTTAAACATTTTCTGTTAGGTTTAAACGGTGCAGGGCTTGGAATTTATTATTTCATATTAAAATAACCGCAACTTTAGCCAAAGAAAAATTGTAGATGGCCACTTAATGGCTCAATTTTTACCGATAGCAACTTATTAAAAATGCATAAAACTTAACAATCAAATTCATTTTTCTCATAAGTACAATAAAATTACTTAAAGCTAAAATTTAAAAAATATGTACTTTACTTTGGTTTTAACATATTTTTTAAAAGTTTTGAAAATACAAGCAGTTGTGATTATAGATATTAACATCCAAAAATGGCATTAAAATTGAAAATAATGCAATCCTTTATAAGAATTATCTTTGTATTCTCATGTGTCCACACACAAATACCAATTGCCATAAAAGTAAGACTATCTGCTTTTAATTGTTGCCAAGTTAAGCTGCGACCGACTGCGTCCCCGATAATGAGAAATAATTTCATGCAATGTGTTCTAGGAATGCGCATTAAAAAAGGCCAGCCTAGAAGTATGCAATGTTATTTTACATGTTGAAATTAAATCAAATTGCTGCTATAAAAATTAATAAACTATCTGAAAATATTGAAAATTTTTTATTTTAAATGCTCTTTTACCACTCAAGCTACTTAGGTCCTTACAGAAACGGAAGTGTGGAGAAAAGAGTTAAGGCTATGCCTAAAAGTATGACACGATCAAGGTTAACCTCGTCACAGGGTGCATCATAAGTAGATAAGAACTCAGTTACTAATGTAAAAGCGTTCTCTCTGTCAAAATAAACTTCCTGGTAGCTTTGTCGGTATATTGGCAGTATAACCTCCTGGAACCCTGGGTATCATATATGATACTTGCAATTAAATCTTCGTGGCAACGCCAGCTATTGAGTAATAGTGGAATTTTCTTGTTGAGGGCATAGAATAGACCTCTAGGGATAAAAATTACAGCTTTCGTCATTTAATTTAACTATTTTGTACTCACCCAATAAACCAAACGGATTCGTATCGAGTTGGAAGCGAAACCGAGATCTCGTGTATTTAGTTCGAAAACGAAATTCGTTCTACTTTCGTTTTCGATTCCGCGATCGGAAGAAACTCACACTTCGATTTGGAAACGAGATTTTTAGAATAATCGAATCGATTTCGAAACGAGATTTTTAAAATAATTGCATCGATTTCGAAACGAGATTTTTGGAACAATCGGTTCGTTTTCGATACGATTTCTGGGGAAAATTCCCGACTGCAGTTCACTGCCGTGACGGAAATTGCTGGACAAAAAAGTTTCTCTTATTGCAAAGAAATATGTAGATAAATCCTCTTGCGTTGACAGCTTGTGCATACATTTTTTTTAAATTAATTTTCCTTTTGCTTCTACAGAGGAACTTCTTGTGTCCACCAGGTTCAGTCACGGCCGAGAACTTCAGTATAAAATTTACCCCTCTACCGGATGGCTTCTCTTAACCTATTTAATCTCTTTATTTATACTTTACCTGGCGTGGTGTAGATACCTGATGAAGAGGAATCACTTAAAACTCTCATACGTTTCATTTTATTAAAAATAAACTTAAAAAATGTCCAAATCCTTTGCTACATTTAAATCGTTTAAATAAAGAAAAAAATATATTAAATAATGTTCTTATTAATATTCTCCACAAAATATATAAATTTCATAAAATAAAGTATTCCCCTTTTTAATATTCTCGGATTCATTTCGAATTCGAATAGAAAGCGAGAATTCGGATCCGAGATCTCGGCTACTTTTCCAATCCGAAACGAATCCGAGTCCGCTCTGTGGTTTATTGGGCATATGTAAATAAATTTATGACATTGAAATAGCCTATTATTTTTCCTTCCGTGACCCAAAGTATGATATATGAAGCAGAAACTTATTTCACATTTAATCGATAAAATTGTTTTATTACAACATCAAATCACTCAGTCACTCCAAAAAACTGCTTGAATTCAAAAATTTATTTCTCGGGTCCCAGGAGGATAAGTAGCTTGAGTGGATCACAGTGAGAAGTTATGCAAGACTACTGATGAGGTGGAGTAGCCGCCAACGAAACAGTCTGTCTAGGCTGCTGTTTGATTTGCTCTATACCAGTGGGGCGCAAGAAATTTTAAGCGCGGGCCAATGCTTCTCGTCATTACGTCATTCTCGGAGGTAAATAGGGCATTTGATAGTGATCAGGTGTCGGTATTTATATCACAATTTGAGAATTTGGTGTGCCGAAAGTACTGATCGTACAATGTTGATGTTAGCACTTGTTGGTCTGCTTGATCCTCACTGGGAGAACAATTCATGTTTGAACTCTCTAACTTATATAAATTTTACACAATTACATGAAATATAAACCCAACATTTTATGTTTTAGTTTGCTTAAGTTTGCTACATGTTTATCGACAGTTTCCGGTTTTATCGACAAAACCATAAAATTTGCATGGGAGCCCCCCTTAGGAGTGGTCGGAGGGAATAGGTGTCAAAGGCAAAAATGTTCCTTTTGCAATAGTAATGGGGGTCGGTGATACATATTAACCCTTTCCGGCACTCTTTTAAAGGTCATATGCTCAGGTGTATGGAATAAATATACATTAACCATAAAATTTGTATGGGAGCCCCCCTAAGGAGTCGTCGCAGGGAATAGGTGCCAAACGCAAAAATGTTCCTTTTCCAAAAATAATGGGGATCGGTGATACATATCAACCCTCTCCGGCAGTCTTTTAAAGGTCATATGCTCAGGTGTATGGAATAATTATTTTGCTAAATATTTTTTAAAAAAGATGTCATCAAAAGCGAATTGAATAATTCTACGTCTTTTGTTACGACATAGTCGAAACTACTGTATCTTTTTTTATTTTGGCTTTGAATGCATTTGTTTTTATAAAGTTCGCTGGAAAATGTGCTGAACACTGAACTAGTGCGGTTTGTGTTGTTGTTTTTGCAGGCGTTCTTTGGTTTTGGCTCATCGCAAAGACAAAATTAAGATAGAAAAAAATTTGTATGAGGGGCCACGCGGGCCATACGGGCCACTACGTGGGCATGTTTGCTCTACACAGAGCCGTTGTTGCTGTTGATGGTTGTTTGCCTTCATTTTCTTCATGTTATCTTGTTGTCAACATACTTGGTCTAAAGCTCAAATTTGTATAACCAAATAACCATAACCATAACCATAACCATAGCCTCAACTATTACCATAACCATAACCATAACTATAACCATAACCATAACCATAACCATAACCATAACCAAAGCCATAACCATAACCATAACCATAACCATAACCATAACCATAACCATAATCATAATCATAACCATAACCATAACCATAACCATAACCATAGCCATAACCATAACCATAACCATAACCATAACCACAACCATAACCATAACCATAACGATTACCATAACCATAACCATAATCATAACCATAACTATAACCATAACCTTAAGCATAACCATAACCATAACCATAATCATAACTATAGCCAAAACCAGAACCATAACCATAACCATAACCATAACCATAACCATAATCATAACCATAACCATAACCTTAAGCATAACCATAACCATAACCATAATCATAACTATAGCCAAAACCATAACCATAACTATAACCATAACCATAACCATAACCATAATCATAACCATAACCATAACCATAACCATAACCATAACCATAACCATAACCTTAAGCATAACCATAATCATAACCATAATCATAACTATAACCATAACCATAACCATAACTATAACCATAACCATAACCATAAACATAACCAACCCATGACCATGACCATGACCAAAACCATAACCATAACCATAACTATAACTATAACTATAACCATAACCATAACCAGAACCATAACCAAAACCATAACCATTGTCATGTAGCTTCCTTAAAATAATCTTTTCTAATCATCTTTACTTCCGAAATCACATGAATTCGAAAGATATAAAGAGTGGGCCATCTAGTGGTTTATTTAAAATCAGTTTATTTTAGGTTATTTTGACAATGACAGCTGTTTCCCGCTGGAAATCTTGACATAAAGTCAATATTATACCTCCGCGGAAAGAAATGAGTCACTTTATGCTTGAACAACGTTGGTAAATATTGAAAACTTTTTCCAAGTGCTGTGTAGCCCAAAAAGTGCGTTATTTGATAAAAGTTTTGGCCGAAATGAAGCACTCGACGCGCCTGATGTACGCAAGTTTGTGAAAAAAGTTCGTGAGACTGGTATGCTAGTGGACAACACTTATGGTCGCCGTCGCACAGACGAGAATGTGGCCGCTGTAGCCGAGAGTGTGTGACTTAATTCACGAACATCAACTCGCCATCAATTTATACAGCTCAACATTTCATGCACTAGCCTGAGGAAAATTCTGCACAAAGATCTCGGCTTATTCGCTCACATGGTTCAATTGACTCAGCAATGGAAGGCGCAGGACCATCCCCTTCGTTATCGCTTCGCAGTTTGGGGCAAAGAGCAGCTTGAATTGGACAACGATTTTGGGCGAAAAATCATATTTTCTGACGAGGCGCATTTTCATCTCGGCGGCTACGTTTACAAACAAAATTGCCACACCTGGGGCTCGGAAAGCCCTCACTTTATTGTCGAGAAGCCGATGCATTTACAGAGAGTGATAGTTTGGTGCGGTATGTGGAGTGGTGGCATTATTTGACCATTTTTCTTCGAAAATGAGTCTGGGAACAAGGTTTGGTCAACGGTGGGCGTTACAGAGCCATGCTAACCGACTTTTTTTTACTGAAATTTGAGACATGAATTTGGATGACCTCTGGATCATGCAGGATGGTGCGCTTTACTACACATCCCATGCCACAATCTTTCTTTTGCGCACCAAATTCCCAAATCGTGTTATCAGCCATCTTGAAGATGTCAATTTACCGCTTCGGAGCTGCAATTTCACCCCTTTGGACTTTTTTTAGTGGGGAAATGTGAAGGATCGATGTTATGCCAACAATCCAGAAACGATTCAAGCACTTAAGGCCAATATCATCCAAGCAATTCGTGAGCTACAGCCCGAAACCATCAACAAGGTCTTGGAAAATTGTAGTGGCAGACTGTGCTACTGCAAAGCCAGCCGAGGCAACCAATTGAACGATGTTGTGGTCCATAATTAATGGGAATATCTGCTCTTACTAATAAAGCCATAATACATGGAAAAAATTTAATTTTGTTCATTTTATTGCATTTTTAAACAAAAACTTATATTTTTCTCCCCACTCTTAACATTTAGTTCTGTAAAAAGCAAGCACATGTATTTCAAAGAATTCTAAATAGCAGTTTTTTGTAATTTATATTTTGCCAATAATGGCTCGTTTACATTTTTTACTTTGCCATATTTTTGTTTTTTTTTTTTTTTCTTCGTTTTATTTTACTGTGGGAAAGAGAAAATAAAATGCATCATAAATTCAGAATATCTTTTCAGTCGTTTCCCATTTATTTTCCCGTTACAACCAAATTTAAATTCATTTTGAATTTATTCCCAAAATAGAACAGGCTACCAATGTTATGGTTGACCCTAAAAAAACATGGCAACATTAAATTTTTCACAACAATACGTTTTAGATTGAAAAAAAAATTAAATTCCAGTGAAATCGTGTACGTTACACTCCTACCCACAAAACACATACATATTATCCTTTTTTTTAAGCTAAAAGGCAAATACATTTGGAACATGATTACAAAAAATTTGCCTTAAAAAGGATTTATTTTGCTCTCATTGGAGTAAAGCTTAAGCTCAAAAAGAACTTATAACACATGGTTAAAATGCAAGACACGAAGTGTTTAATCAATATTGAGTGTCATAAGAATGAATGCACCCGCATCAACAACAACTTAAAGCTGTTCGATAGCTTAATATCAAAGCTTTGCCGCGAGCAGAAAATGCTTTCAAATTAAAAAATGGACAAATATAAAGAATGAGTTAATGAGTAGGAAAGAGCACATTTAATGAACTTTTTATTTATTGCATATTTTCTCTCTTTCTCTCTGGCTGTATTGCATAGAAAATATGCAATGCAATTTTAGATATCATTTTTTTTGCATTTAAAGCCTATAAGTATACTTTGGAAAATGTCAGATAATATGCCATTTAAAAAGCATATCAAAAAATTACTCAAAGTCAATTTACGAATGAAGCATATTTTCAACAGTTAACATGGAGCAGGGTATGTATTGCTTTTAAGTGGGCTACTTATGCCCACATTCACCTTAACCGCTACTTCATCAAAGTAATTGTTTTCTGTTGTGAGTTTCTTTGAATTTATTTCAAAAATTCTGCTGATGTTAAAAATTTGCGATTTCATCTTCATAGGAAATGAGGCAAAATTACGGAAGAAAAAAAAAGAACCCATCAATAAGACTAAGAAAAAGAAAAGCAAGAAGAGGAATAAGGCAAAAGAGAAGGCGAAGCAGCAGCAACATAAGACGTGGCGTTATATTACTGCACAATGAAGTCAAACGAATTGAAATGAAATGAAAATGAAAAACCAAATGAAAATGAAATTGTTATAAGTAGGAAAAACTGAAAATCAATTCTTACAAAATCGAGAGCAATTGAAAGGCGTTGCTGATGCGATATTGATAGGAATTGAACTTGACTTTTGAGCTTACCAGCAGAGATGACGATAATGAGAGTGATACTGATGATGATGATGATGATGATGATGATGATGATGATGATGATGATGATGATGATAATGATGATGATAATGATGATAGTAGTGTTGAGGATGATGATGATTTTGGTAGAAGTGGTGTAGATGATGATGATGATATTGATGGTAGTGAGAGTGTTGAGGTGTGATGAGCGGGAAAATAAATCGTTTGTTGAAATATTTCAACGAAATGAACGGCAAGCATAAAATAAAAAAAAAATTGTAATAAAAGAATATTCAAATCAATAATGCAGATGAAAGTTGGTTGGGACAAATGGAAAGTGCTTTTGATAAAAAAAAAACTATTAATCTAATAAAAGCATGATAAGAGTTCAAGTAGAAATTTATGGTGTCGTTTAGAGAAGAAGAAGACATTCAATATCAAAATAGTGTGAAATGTTTATAAATTATAGCAACGTTATTCAGCCATTTCACAGTCCATTTTTTTTTCAAAGTAGACGTTTAGAACACGTTTAGAACGTTTCTTACTTCAGAAAGAAGCAAGTAGCTTATCGAAGAATTCTAATGTACAAGGCTTGCCTTTTAAGTCGTGCGCCTAGTAATGAAAGAACATTGATTAATGAGTGAAAATGCTTTGAGTGTTTTTCATAGTATTCTCCAAGATGAATAATACACTTTTGCATTTGTTGGAACCAATTTTCAAAACAATTCTGCCACTCTAAAATTAATAACTCCGAAACCAAGTTTTGGAGGCCTCGGCGGCCTGTTCGGGTGTAGAAAAACGCTCGCCATTTAATTTTTCTTAGTATCAGAGAACAAGAAGAAATCACTGACTACCAAGTCGGGTTCAATAGTATCAATAATTCCATCAATCATTCCATCATACCATCAATTCCACGTTTTGAGTGCTCAAAAACTCTTTTGTTTGAGCTGATGTGTGTGAACTCGGTTTGTCGTGATGGAGGATGATCTTCCTTCTGCGGTGATGGATTTTCCTCGATTCTCCGAAGATTTCTGATAAACAAATGGTTGTGTACCATTACACATTAACAGTTTTCCATTGCACAAGTCGTACAGTTGTGACATGACCATTATTTTTGCCAAAATTATAAAGTTTTTTCTTATTATTTTTAAGGGGGAACAAGGTCACAAATTTAAAAAAAAAAATTCAAAAATTCTTATTGTATTCTTTAAATGTTAATAAATATATGTGCAAAATTTGAAAAATATGTCTTTTTTCCTTCTATGAAAAAACTACCCGAAAAAAAAATTTTTTTAATTTGTAACCTATATGCCCCCTTAAAACGAAATTATTTTTTTTTTATAACTAACAAATCGTCTACTAAACATATTATTCTCTTGTATAAATTTCCTGTATAAACCGAGTTTTGTTTGCTCTCTTTTTTCTTTGCAGAAAGCTCTCGCCGCCCTCACTTCCACAACGTTTGCTCATGTACAAAAAGCGGCGACGCGCCTCTACTGCGGCACACAGCACAACCGCGCGATACGATACGCAACCGCCCGAGGACACAAGCTTCAAATCACCGCCCCTGCAGAGAAGAAATCGCTTCAATAGTCTGCCGAAGAATGCGCTGTTGTTTCTTTCACGTCAATCAAGTCGTTCATCACAGCAGAGCGAGGAGAGCAGTAGCACTACAACACCAACCAAGGGTTATCTTGTCGATGACGAGACAGACCCGCAACATGTTGAAAAGTCAGGTCAGTGTACGGCCTACAAAAGTCAACCAGATGTTGATGCAAACGAAGAATACCTGCAGCTGCCACCAATCTGTACGTGTCCCTACTTCGGTGATCGACCGATGCAGAACTGCGTCAAACCGGTGGAAGTCAAAATCATATCAACTAGTTTCAAAACTAGCGATGCAGCAGCTACGTCACCCAGCGATATGGAGCTACTGGCCAATGTTGCCAACAACACAGCCGGTGCAACTAACAATGGCAATGTAACGCTTAACAACAACAATAACAATGGTTCAAGTAGTGCGTTGGCGGCAGACGTTGGCATGTATTTGGCAGCGCCTGGCACACCCTGCCCAGGACGCCGAAAATTGAGCATCTCAAAGACTGCCTCTGTTGTGACCTGGGATGCAGCGGGACGTCATCGACGACGTGGCTCAAGTTTTGGCGGCGTGCGCACCTCGTTGCTGCTAACGCCGACCAAAAGTACGGTGCCAACTTCTTCCTCGGCTACACCGCTGCGACGTTCCGCCACACTACGTAGCCATAAGAATATGAACTATAGTCATGCCAGCACAGCGAGCAGTCTATTGGATGTTGGCGCACCCAACTTGGTGCTTTCGAAGTCAAAATCGCGTTCGCCGCAATCGTCGCCCTGCCTAATGCAGCGTCATCAGACAGTGCGCTCGCATCACTCACGCAACTCAAGCGTCATCTCACGTAACTCATCGCGTCACGGACGCATCATACGACTGGAGCAGAAGGCAACCAAGGTGCTAGGCGTGGTCTTCTTTACATTCGTCATACTCTGGTCGCCCTTCTTTGTGCTCAATCTGCTGCCAACTGTTTGCGGCGACTGTGAAGACAACATCAGCCACTGGGTCTTCGATTTTGTAACATGGCTGGGCTATGCCAGCTCAATGGTCAATCCAATATTCTACACAATATTCAATAAAGTGTTTCGTCAGGCATTCAAAAAGGTGCTGCTCTGTCGTTACACACCGACATCAACTTGGCGTCCCAACAGGTAGCAGCTATCGCTGCCCAAAGAAAAAGCAGCAACGGCAAAAATGCGACGTCAAAAAGTAGACACGACGACGACATTGACAACATGTATGGCGGCGACGACGACGACGACGACGACGACAACGACGATGACGATGACGAACTCAACCAGTACCACTCGGTCGTCAACGTTGTTAAAATTAGACCGTGTCAAAGGACCACAGCTTGTAGGAGGGCTCAAACGACGACGCTCCAGTCGTGGCTGTAGTCGCAGTAGATGAATGGTAATGCTGCCGCAGACAGTGGCCATAAACTACGCAGGGAACTAGATTAGGTTAGGATGGGAAAATAAAATAGTTAAGATGCTTAATGTTTGGCGTAAGATAGATACCCTTTAAGAACATTTATTTATGATGTCGTGATGTGCGCTAAACAAACATATGTATGTGTGCATCTGTGTCTGTGTGTGTGTGTGTGTGTGTTTATGTAATATATATATATTTTAAATATGTATGTAAAGATGTTTTGTCATTAAGAATAAGATGAAGCAGGGTTATGTCTGTAGCTTAAAGCTGACTGTAACCTTATTTTAATTGAATTTTGAAGCTTTTCGCAAAATGTTTTCATAAAATACCAAAGCAAGGACATAACTCAAGAGTAAATTGAGGAGTATAAAGTAATTAATTTAAAGTTCTTAGAATGGATTGTTTTAAATTGTTTTTTTTTTTTAAATATTCGGCTTGGGTGAGTTACAAAAACGTTTAGCGTTGAAGATATAGCAGTTAAAGTCACACCAACAATATTGCTTCTTCTTTATATTGTTACGATATCCAGCATAATGCTTCTTTAATACAAAAACTGATTCCATTTGTCGTCTTATGTCATAAGATGTCAAAATCTAGACTTATGACTTATCTTAGGAAGCAGCAATGTGAAGCAGTTTTTGGATTTCTAAAGTGATTAAGCAAAGTATTATTTTTTTATTATGGTAGTTTTTATTTTTTATTTAAAAATAAAAGGAAATTCTAACTATTTACCATCATACCAAGCTTATTTTAAGCGCTTGGTGCAGTTTAAGGACTAATAGTGAGACTAACAGCTCTATTCTGCTTGTTAACATAACAACGAATTGTAAAGAAGCTCTTGATAATGTTCTTGTTATGTAAAGTAAATTTTCATATTCTGGTAAATCATTAACAATTTGAAAGCTCTAAAAAGCTGTTTAACATGACATCAATTCCACTTGAGGACAAGGCTGCAGCCATCTCTGCGTACACATGCGGATTTTTACTTGCGCTGCGCAAATCGATATTTTTCGCTGTTTTATTTATTTTACAAACTAAGTTTTTTACTAAAAAATTTCATTGAGTTATTGAAATTAGGCTAAATTAAATTGTATTCAATACAAAATGAAGCATAAAAAAATAAAATTTGATAGTTCTGACACTAAATACTTCAATATTTCGAGAGCTTATATTCCATATGACCTATCTACAAAAACACATTTTTTCAGGAGAGCAAAAAAACCGTTTGTATCTATCAGTGTACAATTTTTTACCAATCAAAGTACTAGAATGTTGTACAAATTGGTTAATAAGTTTCCATGTTAAAAAAAAATTTAACTTAAGCTCATACTTTTCCTTTAGGCGTAGAAACGTTATTTTGCATATCAAAATTTTTTATTTTTTTGTGTAAATGTGTAGATAAGTCTTTTTTTTCAATAGAAACAGTAAGTTCTTCGTTGATTCTTTGGTAATTTTATTCAGATGTTCATTGGTAAAAATATTATTAAAAAACTAGATTAACATCGAAATAGCAGCAAAGAATAATAATATTGGACCATTAATATAATTAATTACATTTTTTTTATATTTTCATAATAAAAGTGATATTCCGATGGAATGACAGACTTCAAATCTTGCAAATTTTTCCATTTATTTTGCTTGATTGGCAGCGGACCAGTATGTAAACATTTTGTCTCTGCATATCCTGCATATCTTTTAATACGAGTTGGCAAGTCTGCGTAATCTTTATCAAAATCCAACTTGAATTTAACTTCACCGTTTGGAAAATATTTAAGTGATCTAAGCTGGGAAACTGTTGGATCATTTTTGGTTAGGCCAGGTCTGATACTCGAAAAGCGCAAAAGCTTAGCATCGTTAAAATTCCGAAAAAAATCATAATTCAAATAAAAAGCTTCAAACGGCTTTTTTATTATTTTGTTATCAATTTTCACTGTTACCCGCGCCTCTTTAGTTATCCTAATGTAATCGCATATATATGGACTGATTTTTTAATTTTATTTCGATTTTAGCATGTGCACTATCACACTCCATTTGTGTGTGTCCTTTCTCCAAAAATTTCTGCTCGATTATTTTATTATTTTCAATTGCAAAAATTGACAGTGCATTTGATAACACATGGTTACGATTTTGATAGCCACACCCATCGGAATAAATTACGATAGGCAATGTATCTGACAAGCAATATGTCTTTAAGTAATGTATTATACAGGATATGAATGTCGAAGCGGACAGATCGCCATTAGTTTCGCTCCACCAGAAATTTGTACATTGATGTGTGGTCAAGTTATAAACAGTGAAGTTATGCACTTGAAGCCGTTGCTTGTAATAAATAGCTGAAGCATTAATGTCGGGGCAAAGTTTAACTGCTTGTGCATCCATTGTGAAAACATGACATCTTCCCTCTTTACCTGCAATAGAATCCTGCTGCTTCTCAAATTGAGCTCGATTTTTTTTTGAAATATGTAAATTAAATTCTTCATTTGTGATATGTTTGGCTTTGAAGCTGACACATACATCGCATTGATCTTTTCGTGGCATAAAGAGCGATAAATTTTTTTTCGAAAAAATCTGCGAAAATGTAAAAATTGAGACTGGATGAACTTGTTTCTCTAAACATTTGGCAACGTAATATTTATAAATATCTACTTTAGTCTTAAACGTTGCTGCAATGTACTTCTTATTAGTATCCTTCCGACAATAATGACTTTCCATTTTGTCCAAGTTATCTAAATATTCATTTATATAAATTTTCGAAGCAGTTTCTTTCGATTTTTTTACAGAAGAATTTTTCATAAAATTCCCTTTTAGCCAGTATTTTAGCATATTTCCCCCAATTGATAAAGTTGAAAGGAACATCGATTTACATACTTGTAATTCTTCATACCCATGAGGTAACTTATACACACAGCTCTGTGACTTTTTTGAATTTTCCACTGTGATACGCTTTCTGGGGAACATTGTAGCGTGGTCTTTAACAAAAACTTTCTTAGCCTCCCAGCTTATGCTCCAAAACATCGAGAAAATATTGTTCCTGGTTTCTTCATCAAACTTGTGACAGTGTCTTACTTTGCTTTTCAAACAAAAAGCTGACGAGCACTTTGCACCCATTGTTCTTTCTGGTTTTAGGGTTTTCTGTTCGCATTTGCTGCCAATAGTGGAAAACCCAAAGTATTGCTTACCCCTCATGCGCTTCGTTGCGTTTTCTGTCCTTTTATTAGACTTAGAGTCATGACTTCTCTTTTTTCTTCGAATAAGGCTTATTGGCAAGTTATCGTCAGAATCTGCGTAAAAAGTCTTAATATTTTAAGAGAACTTCATTCGATTATATAATAACCTGTTATTTGACCAATTTCTTCTTCCGTCGATGATGCATAATCAATTGCTATGCTTTTCAATGCATTTCCTTCTTTATTTTGCACTGCCATTGTAATCTTTCAAGATTTTTTTCAAATTTTCTTAGATATTTCGAAAGAATTGTGTAGGTGAGTCGATTTGGATTCACAAAAAAAAATATTGTAGAAGATAAGTTAAACAATTAACGATAAAAACTATGCTAAACGTTTTTGTTTCGTATTGAAATTAATCTCACGAATGACAGATGAGTCAACGACTTCTTTGCGATAAAAAACGAATTTCGTAAAAAATGTAGATAGGTCATATTGAATATAAGCTCTCGATTTGTTATTACCGCCTCTATTCTTTATGACCTATGCAAATTGGCATTGAGTCAAATAGTTTTTTTAAATAGTCTTCATCTATTTCTTGGAACCATACATCCGATATAATCTGTTTAAAGTGAATTAGAGAGGTTAGCCGCTTCTCCCGAATTCTTCTACCCATATAATGCCAACAATTTTCAATAGGATTAATGTCAGGGCTGTTTCCTGGCCAAGGCAAAGATACAATTCCTGATGAATTTTTATGATTTGACACCTGAAATTTGTAACAAAACATAAAATTGTAAAAAACTAGTCTTAAAAAAGATTTAACACTTAGTTTTTGCCCTGTGACACAGTGCCGAATCGTCCTGAAAATGGATAACAGCTTGATGTTCGGAACGTTGCTTCCATGTAGGAATAACGCCTTTATTGATGATGTCAATATATTTTGCAGCATCTACGGGACCTTCCAGCATGATTATTTCTCCAACACCGTATCTTGTTATCGCTCCCCAGACCATTACATAAGGAGAATGTTTAACTGTAGGCAATACACATTTTTCAGAAAGTCGTTCACCCTTTCTGCGGCGCACAATGGCATTTCCGTCTGCTCCGAAGAGATTAAATTCAGACTCATCTGCGAATATAACTTGAGCCCAGTCCATTTCAGACCAATTTTTATAAGATTCAGCCCATTCCAACCTTTGTTTTTTCATTCGAGGAACAAGCAAGGGTTTTTTGGCTGGGCGCCGCACTCTAAGACCCATGCTGTTAAGCCACCTCTGAACTATTTTGTCACTAATTTTTTTTTTTTTTTTTTTTTGAGTCATCGTGTGAAACATTTTATTAATTAGTCCAGCATGTTGGAATCTATCTGAATCACATATTCTTCTAATTTGACGATAATCTCTTTCCGTTGTCGTTTTGGGTCGTCCGCTACTCTTACGCGCCATGGAGCCAAATTCTTCATAATTTTTTATCACATTTCTTACACTCCATTCATTTGTACCTACTTTAATAGCAATCTGACGTTTGCTTCTTTTAATTTCGTACAAAGCAGGAATTAGAGCTTTTTGTTTTAAAGAAAGCACCATCTTAATATTAACTTTACATAAGCACTTGTTTCAGTAATAACACTCATAAATTGGCTAAGCACGTCATTCAATTGAGTAATTGTTCCAAATAACTGTTAAAACCATGCCACAACATAAAATAAACACAAGGTTGCCATTTCTTTCAAAATAAAAATTAATTTGCTATCTAAAGTTGGGATTTTGTAGAAAAATTTACTGCGAGGTTTTTTTTGGCTACGACTGTACACTTGCCCAAGCTCTTTTCTTCGCTTTTTTGTTCATTTTTTGCAAATAGTAAATATCACAGTTTTAGAACAGCTGTTTTTTTACATTTCTCACCACAAAATTATACAAGTTACATCAGAACGTGCCTTTTTATAGAAAATGTAGCATATTTTTAGGGATTTTTCAAATTGAGTTTTGATAAATACAGAAACAAAGTTGAGTTTAGTTGAGTATCGTCCTGTTAAATTGTACTGGAGAACTCAAGAGTTTATTCTGCGTTCAGTGATGACTCAACTTTGTACTGGAAACTCAAACTAAAGTCTCTGTGTAGACATGGCATAAGATGGAAAATGTTTAGAAATAAATAATTTTCTGATTTTTTTCAATTCTTTTTTCAGTTTCAATATTAATTTTTTTTAATAGTCAAGCAATGTTCGAGTGTTTTGCAGTCTTTAAAATTTATTTTTTCTTTGATCTACTTCTGTATCAATGCTTATAAGAAGTAAGAAGTAAGATTTCATAAATTCCTTATACTTTATTTTATTGGCACAGTACTTGTTTGACTTAACACTGAACTATCCTTCGTTCTTAAGATCTTTTCTGTCATTAACAAATTAGTTAAGAAAGGAGCTTTTAAATTATCACCAGAATATGAAACATTAACAATTTGTTAACATTAGGGGTATTCACACCGAACTTGTTAGTTTGTTATTTGGTTAGTTGTTACTTCGTTAAATTTGTTAACTGTGAATACACCCTTTTGTTTAATCTCGTTAGCCTAGTAATTATAGTTGAATAACAGCTGATTTTGATTTCGTAAATTACAATTGCTGAAAATTTATAAGTAAAAAGTGGAAAGAATGGAGAAAAAATTATTTATTTATAAAATACTTACTTTTCAACAAAAATTTCAATTTAACATGCATTGGGATTTATTTTTAATGCATTTAAATTTCATGCAATTAAAAATATGGAACAGTTGTTTGTATTTTGCCAACTAACTTAAAAGTTATCAGGGTTGCTAAGTTGTTACTTTGTTACTCGGTAGTTCGATACTTTTACAAAAACAAAATGCATGTAAAAAAGTAACAAATAACAACTAACAAACTAACGAGCTCGGTGTGAATACCCCTATTAATTAAATTGTTGATGTGGTGAGCTTAGTTAAGCTGCCAGAATATGGCTGTAAATAATAGAATAAAGTAGACAGTGTAATAATATTATTTCATTATATAACATAATTTTTATGTTATTCTTTTTATAACAACTTCCTTTACTTACCTTGTGAAGCACATTTTGTAAATTTTTCAAAATTGTGACGTCATTTTTTCATTATTTTTGTAAGAACTGCTTACGTTATTTCTTTCTTTTTATCTTGTGAAACACATAGGTATTTTTTTTTTCAAAATTATAGGAACTGTTTTCTTTTTTTATCTTATGAAGCACATTTTGCAAATTTTTCAAAATTATGACCCATTTTTTACATTATTTTTATAAGAACTGCTTTGTTTTTAAATTTTATTTTGTGAAGCATATATTTTTTCAAAATTATTTTTTTTTTTTATATTATATTTTTTATTTTTATATTATATTTTTTATTTTTATACTATATTTTTTATTTTTATACTATATTTTTTATTTTTATGGTTTCTCTTCTTTATCTTGTGGAGCACATTTTGCAAATTTTTCAAGACATATTTTTTCCTTATTTTTATTTTTCTATATTTTATATTTTATTTTTTAGGAGCTACGTTCTTCATCTTCTTTCATCTTTTGAAGAACATCTTACAAATTTTTCCAAATTCATCTTTTTTTTTTGTATTTTTTATCTTGTGAAGCACATTTTACAAATTTTTTAAAAATTATGACACACATTTTACATTATTTTTTAGGAACTGTTTTCTTTATTTATCATGTGAAGCACATTTTGCAAATTATTTAAAATTATGATATAATTTTTACATTATTTTTATAGGCACTGCTTTTTTTCCTTTCTTTTTATTTTGTGATTTTTTTCAAAACTATAGCAACTGGTTTTTTTTTTATCTTGTGAAGCACATTTTGCAAATTTTTCAGGAAGGCATGTTTTTCTTTATTTTGATTCGAACTGTTTTCTTTTATTATCTAGTGAAGCACATTTTGCAAACTTTTCAAAATTACGACACACTTTTTTACGTATTTTTATAGGAACTGGTTTCTTTTTTTATATTGTGAAGCACACTTTGTAAATTTTTCAAAATTTTGATACACTTTTTACTTCATTTTTATAAGAACTGCTTTCTTTTTAATTTTATCTTTGAAGCATATATTTTTTCAAAATAATAATATTATTTTTATAAGAACTAATTTCTTTTTGAATCTTGTGAAGCACATTTGCAAATTTTTCAAGAAAAATTTTTTTTCTTTATTCTATATTTTTGATAATATTTTTATAGGAACTACCTTTATTCTTTTTATCTTGTGAAAAACATTTTGCAAATTTTTCAAAATGCATCTTTTTTTGTTTATTTTTATTGGGACTATTTTCTCTTATGTCTTGTGAAGCACATTTTGCAAATTTTTTAAAAATTATGACACACATTTTACATTATTTTTTAGGAACTGCTTTCTTTATTTATCATGTGAAGCAGATTTTGCAAATTTTTTAAAGTTATGATATAATTTTTACATATTTTTAAAGGAACTACTTTTTTCCTTTCTTATTATATTGTAAATTTTTTTAAATTTATAGGAACTGGTTTCTGTTTTTATCTTGTGAATCACATTTTGCAAATTTTTTAAGAAGACATTCTATTCTAGAATGTTTTGTTTAGCAAATATGTCATACGAACGATTAGGAAGACAAAGTTTATTGCTTAATAAGGGTTAACTTAATTTTAATTCGGACTGTTTTCTTTTATTATCTAGTGAAGCACATTTTGCAAATTTTTCAAAATTATGACATACTTTTTTATGTTATTTTTGTAGGAACTGGTTTCTTTTTTTATATTGTGAAGCACATTTTGCAAATTTTCTAAGGCATATTTTATCTTTATTTTTATATTTCTATATATTTTACATTCTTTTTATAGGAACTGCTTTCTTTCTTTATTTCTTTTTATCTGGTCAAGCTCATTTTGCAAATTTTTCAAAAGACATCTCTTTTTCTTTATTTTAAATGGAACTATTCTTCTTGTCTTGTGAAGCACATTTTGTAAATTTTTCAAAATTTTGACACACTTTTTACATTATTTTTATAAAAACTGCTTTCTTTTTTTAATTTTATTTTGTGAAGCATATACTTTTTCAAAATTATGACATATTTTTTATATTATTTTTATAGGAACAGATTTCTGTTTTTACCTTTTGAAGCTCATTTCGTAAATTATTCAAGACATATTTTTTCTTTTATTTTTGTTTCTATATTTTTTTTATTACTTTTATATTAACTTCCTTTTTCCTTTTTAACCGGATGAAGCACATTTTACAAATTTTTCAGAATGCATCTTTTTTTTATCTTTATTGGGACTATTTTCTCTTATGTCTTGTGAAGCACATTTTACGTATTTTTCAAAATTAAGACACACATTTTACATTATTTTTTAAAAACTGCTTTCTTTATATATCATGTAAAGGATATTTTGCAACTTTTTTTAAAATTATATTACAATTTTTAGGTTTTTTTTTATAGGAACTGCTTTTTACCCCTTTCTTTTTATTTTGTGAATTTTTTCAAAAATATAGGAACTGGTTACTTTTTTTAGCTTGTGAAGCACATTTTGCATATTTTTCAAAAGACATTTTTCTTTATTTTTATTAAGACCGTTTCCTTTTATTTTCTTATGAAGCACATTTTACAAATTTTTCTAAATTATGACACACTTTCTTATGTTATTTTTATAGAAACTGGCTCCTTTTTTTATATTGTGAAACACATTTTGCAAGTTTTTAAAGATATAGTGTTTCTTTATTTTTATTTTTCTATATTTTTTACATTACTTTTATATGAACTGCTTTCTTTCTTTTTATCTGGTGACGCACATTTTGCAAATTTATCAAAAGACATTTTTTTTTTCTTTATATTAATTGGGACTATTTTCTCTTGTCTTGTGAAGCACATTTTGTAAATTTCTCAAAATTATGACACTTTTTACATTATTTTTATAGAACTGCTTTCTTTTTTAATTTTATTTTGTGAAACATATATTTTTTTAAAATTATGGCATATTTATTATATTATTTTATATAGGAACTGGTTTCCTTTTTTATCTTGTAAAGCACATTTTGAATTTGATAATTTTTCAAAATACATTTTTTTTTTTTTTTGATTATTTTTATTGGGACTATTTTCTGTTATGTCTTCTGAAGCATATTTTGCAAAGTTTTCAAAAAAATTAAACATATTTTTATTTTTCTATATTTTTTACATTACTTTTATAGGAACTGCTTTCTTTATTTATCTAGTGAAGCACATTTTGCAAGTTTTTCAAAATCATACACACTTTTTAATGTTATTTTTATAGGAACTGGTTCCTTTTTTATATTGTGAAGCACTTTTTGCAAATTTTAAAGGACATATTTTTTCTTTATTTTTATTTTTCTATATTTTTTACATTCTTTTTATAGGAACTGTTTTCTTTTTTTTTTATCTGGTGACGCACATTTTGCAAATTTTTCAAGACATTTTTTTTTATATATTTTTATTGATACTATATTCTCTTGTCTTGTGAAGCACACGCAAACTCTTCAAGACATTTTTTTTCTTTATTTTTATTTTTCTATATTTTGTTTATTATTTTTATAGGAACAACCTTCTTTTTTTTAGCCTAATGAAGCACATTTTGCAAATTTTTCAAAAGACTTTTTGTTCTTTATTTATATTTGGACAATTTTTATCTTATGTCTTGTGAAGCATATTTTGCAAATTATTCAGAATTTTTTTTTAAATGATTTAACTTTATATTTTTTTTTTTTTTTTTTCTTTTTTTATTATAAAGCATGAAAACAAGCACTTTTTTTGTTTTTGCAGTTTTGGAAGACTTGAACCATCAACCCTTTCAAACAGCGTATTAAAACTGATACCAATTCGACACTGCTACGATTTTGTGTTGTAGGTTACCTAAAATATTCAGTAAATCCTTCACAAAGTTTTTGTTTTCATTTATTTTGCAATAGATTTAACACATAGAACTGCTTCCTTAGAGTTGCTTGTGAAGCTTTTCGGAAGCAGTTTAAATTTTTTTTTTTATATTTTATATATTTCATAACGAAACTTATGAATATCAAAAAATTCATTCCAGAGATGTTCTTTTTACTTAAGGCCCAACCAAGTTATGTGTAAGCAAACAAAAGTATCAGAGAGAAGTAAACGAAAAGTTTTCTTAAGTTCAATTTTCAATAAAAAACACAGTATGCATGAAAAAAAATTAATATGAATAAATTCCAATAAATTGACACATAAAAAATATTTTGTTTTTTGCTGATAAGGGTTGCCAACAGTTTTGATAAAACATTATGTTGTGAATGAATATATGTTTGTTAAGCTTAAAAAAAGCTTATGAAAACTTTTGAAGTTTGCTAAGTTTGCATTAACTATAAATAAAAAAAAAATAAATAAATGATTTTATTTCATATTGCGATGAAAGATAAATGAAAAGAAAATTAAAATTATTTAAAATACAGGTTGCAACCCTATTCTGCTTAGCAAACTACGGAATCGAGCGCTCTCTCTCAAGCTTAGCAAAGTAAACGAAACTTGAGAAACTGAACGAAAGGAAAACTTACGCACGAAGCTCTAACCAAGATAGACGAAAAGATACGATTGCAACTTGTCGAACGTTTGCAATCGTTACGTCTGTTTTGACATTTAATACAAAATGAAACGAGTTCCCCCAATCGTCTGAAAAAAGAAGAAGACTACCTGCACAGCTGTTGTTGACGACTTGAGACGCTAAAAGTTCGGTTGTTACAGAACAGAACGTCTCGTCAAACCGTTTCGTTTAGTTTCGATAAGTTTACATTTGCTCATTTTGGGTTACAACATTGAAATGCATTTAAGCGAACATTTTCGTCTTCACTCGTTACGGAGCAAATCGTCAATTTTGGTTAGGCCTCAACTTGGGTGACTCCATATAATGCCTACTTATAATTTTCTTCAATTAGACCACAAATTGGCTTCCTACCATTTGAAAATAAGTTTTCTAAATCATGAATAATACGTCAAAGGCTCATTTAAAACTTTTATTGTACTGACGTCATAGAGAACTAATAATAAGCAAAATATTTCACAAGGCAACTTTAAGTCTTCAAAATGCCACTTATAAAACAGCAAAAGTGTTTCAACATATTTAAACTAGTTAAATACTTAAAGTTCAAATCAATAAGATTTTAAGTGGTTTAGTTGCTGTGCAGAAAATATATGCTTAATTGAACTTGAAGGTTTTTTTATTAAAAGTTTTGATTTTTTTTAATCATCGCACAGTGTCATATTCCAAATATCAAGAATCTAGACAACATAGATTATAAATGGTAAATTTAACGTCAATTGACAGATGTAATGAATACGTTTACTCAAGAAGTGATTAATTGTTGATATTACAAGCAACTTATCTCAAATAATGAAAGAAATATGGGTAGGACATTAGAAAGAAGGAGTAATAAATCTGTAAATAGTACGGTTGGAAAAAGAAATTCATCAAGTTGTTAACAAAGAATTTTTTATACTTAGGACGTTGAGTATCGAGAAAAAATTTTTGATTAAACTTCGTTTATGATTTCGAGAAGCTTATAATGCGTATGGATATAGCTGAGATACAGAAGAAATTATGCACATCTGCTCAAACAAGAATCTTTTTGCCCAGCCAAAAAAAAACTCGAATTGATGGGTCATTCGCTGTACAGCCCTTATTTGGCATCCCGGAAGTAAAAAAAAATCATATTCAACGATTTTTGACATCTGAAGAAGCGGTTGTTGCATTCAGAACGTTTCTTTCCGAGTTACTTCAATAGGTGTGGGAAAAAGTGCTTTCATAATTTGTTCAAACGCACGCAAAAACGTATTGACCTTCATGAAGAATATTTTGACAAAAAATAAAACCAGTTTTGAACATACAAATTCTTATTTTCATTACTAGGCCATGAATATAAGTAGCACTCTTTGGAGTCATTATAAATTTGCAATTCTGTTTAAGGGCCTCTGGGAGTTTTTCAAAACAAAAAAAATCACATAATATTTTATTTAAGACTAACATTTTTTTACATTATTAAAGTTTAACTTAAGTTAATAAAAGTTTTAAGTCTTAAGAAAACAAACATTTTTTTGGTTTAGTAGTGAGTTCTTCAGATTTATTTTTGACAATATGGCGGGCGAAAAAGAGTATTCTCATTTTTATTTTTTTTTTTAACCGAATTGAGGTCGATGCAGGTTATAACTCAAAAAAAATGTATCTAAAAACAAAAATCGTACTATTAAACGCCACTAATTGAGTCCTTAAGTAATGCCATGTCTACACAGAGAGTTTAGTATGAGTTTCCAGTACCAATTTGAGTTTTGCCATTGAACGCAAAATAAACACTTGAGCTCTCCAGTACAATTTTGCAGGAGGAAACTCAACTGAACTCAATTTTGTTTCTGTGTTTATCAAAACTAAATTTGAGAAATGCCTAAAAGTATGCTGATAATCTTATAAAAAGGCACGTTCAGATGCCACTTTTTATTTTTGTGGTGAGAAATGTCAAAAACAGCTGTTCTAAAATTGTGCAATTCATCATTTGCAAAAATTGAACAAAAAAGCGAAGAAAAGAATTTGGGCAAGTGTAGAAGATGAGGTCCTCATATCAGTATGAGTCGATAAAAATACCGATTTGAGCAGCGCAAGGAAGAAATTGCATGTGTACGCAGAGATAGCTGCAGCCTTGTCCTCAAGTGGAATTGGTGTCACGGTGGTGGATGTGCCAAAAAAAATATAAGAACACAAAAGTAAACAAAGAATTGTCCCAGTGAACACAATTCTGCTGACGCAGCTCTGTGTGTACACTGTACAGTAAGGTGGGTCACCCCATATGGAAAAAAAAATATTTCAACAGACCGCCCCTCATTTGAAAGCTTAAAGGGGGTTTTAGTAGCATACAAATTTTTTTTAGGTGGACCGAAAATCTGAATCAATTGGTCTTTTTTGTATAACTTCATCACTTTTCAACCGATTGCAAAAAAAATTATGTCGTTGGATAGATCTCAATAAAGACAACAATTCGACTTAACACCATTTTTATAGCCGATTCCATAAATGGACTAACGAACAAACCCAGAGATGAACGACGTCATTTCCAAGGCAAACGAAGATGAACCGAAAACTAAATACTAAAAACGAAGCCAAATTTGACCCAAACTTGAAACCAAACTTCATCCTACGAATGAAATCAAAAAGTTTCTTCACAAAATTTTAATGATCTTGACGCAGAATACGTCATTCTCGGAGGTAAGTAGGTGGTTGATAGTGATCCGGTGTCGGTATTTATATCACTTTTTGAGCTTTTGGTGGGCCTAAAGTACTGATCGTACAATGTTGATGTTAGCACTTGCTGGTCTGCTTGATCCTCACTTTCGGAGAAAATTTACCTATTCCCAAAATAAAAAAAAAATACAAAATTTTTTAATGATTACCAGCCGTTTTAATTTTTTGGTAAATACATGTATTTATAAAGAATCAACAAAAACATGAAAAATAACATTTGTACCATTCACACACCGAAAAGCAACGCTGATCCGACCTATTCTGGACGTGATCTCAACGGATTTCTCCGAAAGAAGATCTCCAACCGACAGCAACTTTGTTTCTGTTCTTTAAAAGCTCAACAAGACACGATGCCCGCGGGCTATGGAAAACCATGTAGTGAGCACCACTGATCTATAAACAATAGGTGTTGGTTACAGCTTTATTATTTAACTGTATTATAAGATATTTTATGTTATACATAAACTCCATGTGTCTACTTTATAATCCAATCGAATTTTAAAAGACATCCAAGTAATTGCTCGTTGTAAGTGTAAGTTTTTGCTAGAAAAACTCCCGAAGTCTCTTAATACTCCTATAATGAAGGGTCTTTAAAAAATAGGTGTTGGTTACAGTTTTATTATTTGAGTGTATTATAAGATATTTTATTTTAAACATAAGCTCCATGTGTCTACTTTATATTCCAATAAATTTTTTAAAGACATCCAAGCAATTGCTTGTTCTATTTGAAAAACAAGTTTTAAACCTCTTATTGATACACGCTTAAAAACATATTTTACGATCAATAACTTCAAAAGCTTTACTTACATAAGTTCCTTCATTGGTTGTAACTCATATTTTAACAATCACTGTTTTTGTTTTTTTTTTTTTTTTTCAATTAAACCAAGTTGACTTCCATTTTTGCATTCAAACTCAATATACATACAGCTGAAAATATTCATGACTTTATTTAAAATCTCGCTGGGTTGTTACAAAAATAAAATTAAAAGTCAAGATAAACGAAAGTGACAACTTAATTAATAGAAACAAGGAACAAAAACAAACGAAAAAAAAAAGGAAAATGCAAATTTGCATGTCAATCTCTGTAACTTCCACTGTAACAACTTATCATGAATAATCATGAGCAAAAGCTGATAAATAATTTTCGCTGCTATTGATTTGCTTTTTCTGCAAATGTTGTGAGCTTTTAAATATTTTCTGAAATTTTATTTTTATTGCACTTTTAAAGCTACCTTCCCCTACCTCAGTTGCTATAAACTTAGTACGAAAGTTTGTTATGCTTGTGGTATGTGGTGCACCAAAAGCGGAAGCTTTTAAAAATCCAAGTTTATGTTGCGTGTTGATGCCAGGGACTAAGGTTGGAACTTATTTGCTTGCAATATTTGACTCTTGTTAAAAGCTCAAAGAAGAGCAAATACGCTCTTAAAGTTTTAAAGTTAAGCAAATATTGACAGCAGCTATGTCGTCACTATGGAATTGTTTCATGCAATTATTGAACTGTTATTAAATGTTCTATGACAACGAAAGCTTACTTCAAGCTTTTGCAGGTTAAAACACGTAATTTACAAATAATTTGCATGTCTGCGTGAAATTTTATTAGGCAAAGATTCAATTTATTTTCTTTATGATGGTGAACATTGCTTACATATCACATAACGTTGGCACAGTATAACAATGTGACGTTGACGTTAGCTACATTGGCTTTAAGCACTTTTCGCACTTAATTGAAATTGCCAATTTGGCAGCATTTTCCTTACGTGCCGATGCGAAACAGCAGCCAAAAACTTGCTGCATGCAGTAGTAACAGTAGCAACAGCAACAGCAACTTTTCAGATAAAGACCAAGCAACAAAGTAGTACAAGCACAGGGAGCGGGAGGAGTCCTTAAGCTTTGGAGCGAAGTTTTCCCTTTTTTTTGTTTATTTTTTTTTTTGTCACTTTATTGCAGCTTGTGAAATCAAATAAAATAAATTGCTTGTTGTTCCACAAAATTTATTGCAGAAAACGGCAACAACTTTTTAAGTCTTTGTTATTTTTATATAGCAGTAAATTACGTGTAATGCGTAAGATTGAAAGGAACGGAAACGGAAGCGCAGAGTATTGTATTTGCATATTTGGGCGAACACACAGACACATTGAAAATATTGTCGGCACACAGCAGCAATAAGAGTTTAAATAACTTTTTTCCAAATATTAATGAATTGCAACAATTTTTAAAAATTTTTAAATTTTTTATTTAAAAACTCAAGGATGTAAAGAGCAAAAATTTATCAGGTACAATAATTTTGATCACGTACAAATTTTTTTTTTTTTTCAAATATACTTCAGGTTGAAATAAAGCAGGCTGTTAAGAGTATTTGAACTTTTCAAGTTTTAAGAGAAAATTTGAAAAAGACCTTTCATTATTTATATTGAAAACAATTTTGAGCCTTAGGCCAAGCATGTTGACAACAAGACAATATAGAGACAATGAAGGCAACCACGGCTCTGTATAGAGCAAATTACACAGCAGACTAGACAGACTGTTTCGTTGGCCGCTATACAAACTCATCAGTTGTCTTGCATGACTTTTCACTGTGATCTACTCAAGCTACTAAGGTTCTACTTATACTGCTAATATGCGGACAAATTTACCCGGAAGTTTATTTTGACAGAGAGAACGCTTTTTACATTAGTAACTAAGTTCTTATCTTCTTATGATGCCTTGACCCTGTGTCAAGGTTTACCTTGATCGTGTCATACTTTTAGGCATAGCCTTAATTCATGTGCATCTTTGAAAATTCGATCCCAGTAGTTTACCGCTATCAGAGCATGTTGAGGTTGTGTTATTTTGTTGTTAACTCCTCCCTTTTTCCACACTTCCGTTTTAGGGTTCAGCTTGTTTTATGAATATCTGAACTTTTATTTACACCCAACAATTGAAGTTTTCGAATTTTACTTGAGCTTTTCTTAGTATCATTTAAATTTATTTTTTTTCCAGTACTCAGTATAAAGAACTTTGGTCACAAATACCCCAGCAGACAATTGCACCAAATTTGAAATAGTTCTGAACTAGTTCCTAAAAGACCAGTACTAGTTCCACTACAATACCCTTTAACATTGAACGAACTGACGCTTTTTGCGAGTTGATGTCATAGGAAAAGACAATAGTCCCCATATACACTCCTTTTTCCCAATATTTGAACTAGTTGCATTAGGAACATTTTTGAACTGGTTGCTTTCGCCATAGCCTGAAAGTGGTTCTTTTTCAACTAGTTTTAAAATGAACATTTTAAAAGTGTACCCAAATGTTAAGTGTACTAGAGCAAAGTGTACTAAGTGTACTGGTCTTAAAGACCTGATTTATACGATCTTTTCCATCCACAAGATTAATTAATTTTAATAAATTATTTATCTTCTTTAATATTTTAGACCTTTTCTTCTATAATATTTCATATAAGTACATTTACATTTATACATATGTATTTATATACAGAGCAACAACCGATTCCGTCGGTTAAAGAAAATAAAAGCAAAGTGAACTGTTCTACACTGAACGCCATTTGTAATTTTTCAGAGCTACTTCGAACTCTGCAAGAAATTAACTAGTTCACTTTTTCAATGAACTCCAAAATACCTACTGGGACATTAACCAAGGGATCATAAGTCAAAAAACACATATGCCTATGACCCTATCATTAGTCAAGTTGACTACCTATGGGGTCATAGCTCAGAAATTCATTGAAAATGGAGTCATGTGTCAAACAATTGACAAATCAAAGGTTCGTAGGTCAACAAATACATAAACTCTGTGATCAATAGTCACTAAAAATATCAACCCCATGATAATGGGTCAAAATTAATTATTAGTATGAACTCAAGGGTTAAGAATTTTGATTAATATGAATTTATCAGTTGAAAGATATAGCGTCCAAAGTCCATAGAGAATTTTTTTTTAATTTTTAGTAAATATAGAAAGAATTGGTCAAATTTTGTATCTTTTCAAATGCCGAGTGCTTTTGATTTTTTTCAAGATCAGCACTACTTTAATTACGGAGAGAATGTTAAAAAGCAGTTATTGACGTGATATAGATTTAAAGAACTATTAACCTTAGCATTGGTCAAATTTTATATCTCGTCAGAATGCGGATAACTTCTGGGGTCAAAAAATGATTGCTCAATCGTTAAAAAAAGTTCGTTGACTCCAGTGTAATGGATCAAAAAATTTGCCTTTTTAGTCACGGGCCAAAAACTTTATAGCTATGATCATGTGCTACAAAAATTCATCAACATAGCTCATGAGTCATGGGTCATGGGCCATTGGTCAAAAAAAGGACCATGCAGACATTGTTAAAAAATTTAATGCTTTGCGTGGTTGTGTGTCGAATAATATATTGACCATGGGGTTGTGAGTCACAAACTTTATTAACCATGTCTACACAAATTCAACGAGTAACATGTTCTGAAAGTTATTTTAACTATTTATTAGGTTTGGAAAGCATTTTTTTCAAATTTAATCAAATTTGATCTATATAGCTTGTCGTAGTTAGCACTCGGTTCTGCTTAAAAAATTAGTTATGTCAAGTATTGAGGAAGAAATTAAAGCGATTTATTGATATACTACTGGTTTTATGTTAGTCATTATATACCGTGACCATGGTCAGAGGCCAAAAAAGTTATCTTTCATGTGATCTTTGGTCATAAAAATCAACTATAGTCAACTATCATAAACTATTTAGTCATGGGTCAAAACTTTTAAAAACCATAAGGTCATGTATCAAAAAGTTCGTCGATTTAAAACCTATGAAATTACAAATTTATCAATCACGAGATCATTCGTCAAAAAATTGTTCAATTACGTGGTAATTGGGCAAAATATTTATTAATCATGATATTATGAGTCAAAAAATTCACTTAGCCTGGAGTCATCGGTTCAAAAGTTCACCTACTGACAAGAAATCAGATGAATGTCTGAATGTTATTTGATAATATTTAATACGTAAAGAAAATATGATAACATTTTATATGCCTTGCCATAATTACAATTCGATCCTTCTTCAAGATGAGTCGTATGATAATCGCTGAGAAAGCCATTGTTTGAAGCAGTGGGGCCCAAGAAATTTTAAGCCCGGGCCATTGCTTAAAAAAACAAAAACAAAAACAAAAACACACAAAATGTTCATCGTTGCGTTTGGCAAAAAACAAAAAAACAATTACAATGCAATAAAATCACATGTTATGAAAAATTACTCGACACACCAGTAACGGGTCATCAGCAGCTTCAGCATCTACATCATCGAGTGTGCGTTTTTTTATTTTGGCTTAGCATACATTTGTTTTAGTTAAGTTTGCCGGAAAATGTGCTGAACACTGAACGAGTGCGGTTTTTGTTGTTGTTTTTTGCAGGCGTTCTTTGATTTTAGCTCATCGCAAAGACAAAATTATGACAGATAAACTTTTTTGGAAGGGCCACGCGGGCCATACGGGCCACTACGTGGGCATGTTTGGTTTAAAGCCATTTGTGTTCAAATACTTTTGTTTTAATGTGCAACATTAAATTCATCTAGCGTTAGGGTTCCAATAAGTTGTGGATCATATGGAGACATGACAAAAAAATGTATCTCACATTTAGTCATAAACCAAAGAAAAATTCATTGAACTTGGGGTAATGGGTCAAAGATATACTTAATTCTACAAATATGACCTGGGGTCATCTATCATTAGGTCATAAGTCAAAAAAAAATCATTAATCTTGTGCTAATGGCTCAATGATTTTATTGACCATAGGGTCATGGCTCAAATAGTTCAACGGTCATAGGGTCATGGGTCAAAAAATGTACTGAATATGGGATCATGTATTAAAAACTTCATCGACATTTCATTGGTCGTGAGTCTTACAAGTACCGCCTATGTGATCATTGGTAAAATAATCATAAAAAATGCCTGACATTTTTATATTTTTTTATTAGCATTCGCCAAATTTTGTATAGCCTGTCGGAATTCGGGAATTGTGGGAAGTATTTTTTTTTTTAATGTAAATTTCAGAGGAGAAATCCAAAAGAATTTGTTGACATCATTTTGATTAAGTTGTGGTTCACTAAATTGATTGAATTGTCATGGCTCAATCAATTCATGTATTATGGGATGAGTCATAGGTCAAAGTTAATTTTTTTTAAATTGAGTCCAATCCAAAGAGTTATTTCCTTCAAATTTTAACACATCTTTAAATACAATCTTCAATAAAAAAGAATTCTAATCAATTTATTTTTTATTTCGGAAGATAAATCCAAAAGAATTTGTAGTTTTGTCAAGCCTGTAAGAATTCGGATAGATATTTTTTTTTAGTGTATTGTTAATTTCGGAAGAGAAATCCAAAAAATCTTGTTGCCACGATATTGATTGTTCGACTCATTTAATTCAACTGACTATAAAGGGTTAATTAATTCATATATTATGGGATGAGTCATGGGTCAAGATAATCTTTTTTTAATTTTTAAGTCGTGCGAGTTCTTTTTTTATTTAAATACAAATTTTTGAATGAATCTTAAAATGCAATATTTAATAAGAACGAATTCGGATTCATTTCCTTTATATATTTTTTTTTTATTTTTGTTTTTTTCTCTTTTTTTTTGTACTTTTTTCATATCACTACTAGTTTTATGTTAATTTCGGAGGAGAAAATTCAAAACAATTTGTTGACATTATTTTGATTTAGTTATAGTTCATTGAATTTATTGAACTCACTCTCATGGGTCAATTTAATCATATATTATGGGATGAGTCATGGGTCAAGATACAATTTTTTATTTAATTTTCTCCAATTCGTACGAGTTTTTTTTTATTTAAATACAAATTTTTTAAAATAAATAAATAAATACAAATCTTTTAAATTTTTTGTTTTTTTTTTTTGTTTTTGTTCTTATTTTTTTTTTCTTTTTTCATATCAGTACTAGTTTTATAATAGGAGGAATTCAAAATAATTTGTTGACAATATTTTGATTTAGTTGTAGTTCACTGAAGTCATTGAACTCACTGTCATGGGTCAATTAATTCATATATTATGGGATGAGTCATGGGTCAAGATTAATTTTTTTTTTAATTTACTCCAAGTTCTACGAATTTTTCTTTTTTATTTTCATACAAATTTTTAAATAAATGAACTCAAAGTCATGGGTCAATTAATTCATATAATATGGGTCATGGATCAAAATTAAAATTTTATTTTTGATTTTTATTCGAAATTCAACCAGATTTTTTCTTTTCAGCACAATCTTCAATAACAAAGAATTCGGATGAATTTTTTTTTTGTATTTTCTTTTTATTTTTTTTTTTTTTTTCTTTCTTGCACTTATTTTCAGTTCAGTATAATCATTATGTTAATTTCGGAGAAGAATTTCAATGAAACTTATTGACAAGTTATTGATTTAAAGTGGTTCACTGCAGTAATTAAACTCGCTGTGATAAGTCATAAAATGCACCTATTATGGAATAAGTCAAAAATTATGGGGGTCAATAATTTAAATTGAATAAGTCAAATATAATGGGTCAAAATAAAATTTTTATAATTTGCTAAAATTTAAAAAAAAAGTGTTTTCTATTGTACCTAAAAATCTCATCTGTTTAAATCTTAAAATAAAACCTCCACGCAGCTCATCACCTCAACAGAAAAACTTCAATATGATGCAATTAAAACTTTTTGTCTCTGTTTTTTTTTTCCAACATCCACTTTAACTTTAGTATCAAACTCAAAAATTGGCAGCAAATGTTGCTTATCTCTCCCCAGAGCACAAAACAAAATAAATGGCAGCAACACATATGTCGCCTTCAAAAGCTCAAAATCAATCGTTTAGAGTTTGTTTTGCAACTCGAAAGAAATTGAACGCCACGAAAAGGTTTTGACAAGAACTTTTAATGTGGCATCCATATTTAAAAAATAAAAAAAAAAACAAACATTTCTACAACTGTGAAATGAGCTTTGGTGAACTTGGTGTTTTCTTTTTTTCTTTAACACATATGCCACACATTTGTTTTTTTTTTAATTTTTGTTTTTTACTTTAAACTTTCATGACATTTTTTTTCTCGTTTACTACCCTAGATCACACTCTGACAAAAGGAAACTTTTTTTTACTTAAACCCCAGTAATAGCCCAAAAGCTGTTTTTTTTTCCTTTTTTTTATTACACTGAACTCATTCTTAGACAAGTTGTGACAGTTTGTGAAAAAGTTTTAAAGAACTTCAAGCTATAAGCGCATATTTATACCCCCACAGCTTTGTAAATATCCAGACACACGCTCAAACATCAACATAAACACACAGACACATTCCGTGCTGTTGCAATATTTTATGTGTTGCTCAACAATTTAATGAGTTTTCAAATTTTCTGCAAAAAGTTAAGGTAGATAAAAATAAAGTAAAAAAAAAAGGAAGAGCAAAACTTTGTATTTTTAATTTTTGTATTTTTATATTTTATTTTTTGTTTTTTTTATTTAATTTTGTCTTGTACATAAAGCACAAGTATAACTTAGAAGCAAGCATTTCATAAGCATTCCATCATGCTTCACGTTATGAGCGTAAGAGCAGCTTTAAGCCGAAAAAGTTGAAAAAGTTGAAAAAGTTTGTGTCAACATAGAATTTATTTTAAGCTACTTTCGCCGAAATAGAAATTTATTGAAAAAGGCAAAGGCCAAAAATGATGTAGAGCATATTTAAGAGTTCAAAATCTCGGTTGCTGAGTCTTACCGGAAAAGCATGTTTAAAGATTTGTAAATATAGTCCATAAGTTTTTAAGCGAAAAACCTTAAAATAAGGGGAGAATAATTATAAAACGCTTTTAAGAAAGTAGAAAAAGAATTAATAAAGCATTAAAACTAATTTTATTTGTATAAGAAATAAAGCTTTTTTTCCATAAGGAACAAATTTAAAAGAAAACTTTCATTTTTATGAGCGTACCAACAAGAAGTGTTGGGTTGCAAAGGCTTATTACTTACCATCTGGCTGCTTAGCAGTTTTGAAAGTAATTAAATTAAATATATTAAATACTCTTTGTTTTCTTTATACTTTACGAAAAATTTTGAAAGAAAATCTAACAATTATTGGCTTTGCTCAAAAAACAAATCATATACTTCTTGTTGATACGCCTTTTATAAAAAATAATTATAAAACAATAAATAAATTAATTTTGAATTCTTTTTTAAGAATAATAAACTTCTGTTTGATATATGTATATGTATATATATATTGTTTTTTTTTTTAAAATACTTAAAGGCTCAACCAAGTTATGCGTAAGCAAACAAAAGGAAGAGCCATGATCAACGCATGGTTCAAACAACAACAAACAGAGCTTTCCGAGGGCACAGCTTTACACTGAAACAATAAGTTGTTAAAAGCTCTCACAACATTTGGTGCAAGGAAATATTGTCGAGTGTTGGATTTTCAATATAATTTCTTTTATATTTTTGTGTTTGCTTTTCCCTATTTTAATAAAGAAAATATCATAAAGCGGAAAAAGTGAAGAATATAATTTCCTGAAACTTTGCAAAATATTATCTTTCATTGATAAATAAAATAGCGAGCGACTTCCATACCACCAGTGTTCGGACTTTACTGCAATTGTATTAGATCTACTGCGCTTTTTAGCAAAATTGTATGTTTTACAGAGGTTTTTTCAAATCTACTGCGATTTATTCTCAACAAAAATTTTTAGGGATGTTTTTGTACTTATCTTACAAACGACAAGAAACACAGGCAATTTGTTATGTAACGTTGCATTACGACAAGTATAACTAAACCTTTAATGCCATTACATAAAAAACTAGAAAGATGGCAGCATAAGTGTTAAATTAACAGTCATATAAATTTTGAATCCGTAAAAAAATATGTTTCTGCAACAAACTAGTTTCTAGTTATGTAAATATATAGTACTGCGAAAAAAATCGTTTTACTGCATTTTTTTTTTCTTTAATTTACTGCGATTTACTAATTTTCAAGTCCGAAACCTACATACCACATGAACGCTCAAAGCATACTGACTTGAAATTTAAAGCACAACAGAAAAAAACAAACTTTTACGCAGTGTACAAACACAGCGAGCCGATTGCTACTTCGTGTGCAAAAGCTCAACAACACACGATACCCGCGGGCTATCGGAAACTATGTAGTGAGCACCACTGCACTATATGGAGTCGCCCAAGCTTTGCGTAAGCTTTGCTTTCGTTCAGTTTTTCAATTTTGTTTACCTTGCTGAACTTGAGAGAGAGCGCTCGACTCCGTAGTTTGCTAAGCAGAATAGGGTTGCAACCTATATTTTAAATAATTTTACATTTCTTTTCATCATATTTTTCACCGAAGTATGAATGATAACATTTATATTTTTTTTTTTAATTTATAATTTGGACAAACTTAGCAAACTTCATAAGTTTTCACTGTAAAATAAAGCTGTTTTTTTAAGCTTAACAAACTTGTATTCATACACTAAGAGAAAAATATTAAATTTATCCAAAAACTTTTTAATTTATCCAAAAAATGAGTCATTTTTGCACCAACAACGCATTTGCATAAATCGATACGTAAATATTTAAAATTTATGAAAATACTTTTTTAATTAAATAAAATATTCAAATATTTAAACTGAATTAAAAAAAATATATTAAAATTATGCACAAATTTTTTTAAATATCTTTCAAATATTTACTATTGAAAATGAAACTATCACATTTAAAGAAAATTTGTATAACAATATTGAAATTTTAAGAACTTTAATTTATTTATTAATTAAAATATTAATACTAAATGGACAATTCCAAGCTAATCGATAACGCCCGTCCTAATTCATGTAACGCCCGGCTCAGTACTAAATGTTTAATAAATAAGTAAATTTTTATTCAATAATTTTTTTTTTGACACAGATTTTTCAATCCATCATTTTTCTAGCGAATTATATTAAAAACTTCATTTTAAATACTCTAGTTCGGCTGAACTTTGCAAAAATTAAAAAATATGTCAGGGACGGGCGTTACGATCACACGAATCCAATTCTGTGATGCTCTTGAAAATTGCAAAGTTCAGCCAAACTAGAGTATTAAAAATGAAGTTTTTAATATAATTCGCTAGAAAAATGATTGCTTGAAAAATCTGTGTCAAAAAAAAATTATTGAATAAAAATTTACTTATTTATTAAATATTTAGTACTGAGCCGGGCGTTACATGAATTAGGACGGGCGTTATCGATTAGCTTGGAATTGTCCAAATATTAAAACTTTAAAAATATTTAAATATTTCTCACGAGCTGCGTCCATCAAATACCATTTGCTTGTATATTTTAGTTTCTTTTTTACTTTTTTTCGTTCTCTAATTTATACTATTTTTGACAATTGGTGCAACCATGATATAATTAAACAAGGTAGAAGTGACAACAGGCTTTTACTCATCATTTTCTTTTCTACTTCTTTCGTTCTCCAATTTATACTATTTTTGACAGTTGGTGCAAGACGATAAAACTGTCACTCCAACCTTGTATAACTGTATCATGGTTGCAATATTATGGCACAAAATGTCAAAAATAGTACAAACTAGAGAAGGAAAAAGTAGAAAAGAAAATAAAAAGCGAAATATGCAGGCAAATGACAATCGGTGCATGACATTCATGAGAAAATGTCTGGTTGCCACTCTAACCATGCATGATTGTATCATACGATCGCCAATCGCACCCACAAAGAGTTTTGGCCAAACATCCAGGCTTTATTATATTCATAACAAAAGGCAACTGAGAACTATAAGAAACCGAAAGCAAGAACCTTAATTCTAAAAACTTCATTGATAACTGCAGGAACAGAGTGCGATGTTGTTGCTGCTTGTCGGCTATTTCAGCTGTATATTATAGGTATGTAGGTGTGTGGTATAAATAAAATTTAAAGTCGGGAAAAAATCGAGTTGTTAGGAAAATATTTGATTTATCCAAGTAAATATTTAAATAAACTTTATACTCAGGCGTGGATAATGTTAATATGCGTTATTTCCCTTAGTGTACACAACATAATGTTTTATCAAAACTGTTGGCAATCTTATCAGCTAAAACAAAATATTTTTTATGTGTCAATTTATTGAAATTGATTCATATTGATTTGTTTTTCATGCATACTCTGATTTTTATTGAAAATTGAAAAGTGTTTAAAAAAAAATATACAAACGATTTTTATTCATATTTCGATGAAAAGAAAATTAATATAATTTTAAATACAGGTTGCAACCCTATTCTGCTTAGCAAACTATGGAGTCGAGGGCTCTCTCTCAAGTTCAGCAAAGTTCAGCAAACGAAAATTGAGAAACTGAACGAAAGCAAAGCTTACGCAAAACTTGAGCACCTCCATATAGTGCCGCACAAGTTCGTACTTTTTCTCTCTTGCTTTTGTTTGCTTACACATAACTTGGTTGAGCTTTTATGCTGCACAAGTTCGTAGTTTTACTCTCCAGCTTTTGTTTGCTTACGCATAACTTGAGGTTGAGCCTTTAGATTAAAATTATTTTCTAAAAATGGCTAAAAGTGAACGTTATTAACTTCTAAAGAGTATTAACTTTAACAACTAAAGGCCTGACCAAAATAGACAGAACGAGACATAACGAGTAAAGGGTCAACCATAATAGGCTCGAGCTGGCTGCGCCATGTGTCAAAATTTATACGACTACACAGATATGATGCGCACAAACCATAATGGCTTGAGCCAGCTTTTTCGTCAAGTTTCGTTAACTTGATCTGGCTGCAGCCAGAGCGATTCAAATCGAATGCTCCGTAAGGAATCGTTTGTTTTAATTTATTTATAAATTTATTTCGGCAATCCGTTCTAATAATTATAAATTCAAACGAACAAAACGAATTGATGTCGAAATTGTTGAATTTTTCAAAGCAAATGTGAAAAGTAGTTATGACATAAAAGCGAGCACTGCTGAAGTCATTATGGTCAAATTAAGCATTTGACAGAACTTGAGCTAGCTTTTCGTTTATTTTGGACATTAGCTGCAGCCAGCTCGAGCCTATTATGGTTGGGCCTTAAGTTCGAACAAATGGAAGCCAACGATAAAACCCAAAATGCACATACGTAACTGATCGAAACTGAACGAAACATTGCGACGAGACGTTCTGTTCCGTAGCAACCGAACTTTTAGCGTCTCAACTCGTCAACAACAGCTGTGCAAAGCAGTCTTCTTCTTGTTTCAGACGATTGGAGGTACTCGTTTCATTTTGGGTTAAATGTCAAAACGGACATAACGATTGCAAACGTTCGGCAAGTTGCAATCGTCTCGTTTCGTCTATTTTGGTCAGGCCTTAAGTCTCAAGACATTATCTTCCGCACACACTGTTTGTAAAACACAAGTATTACAATTTTTACTAAGTTTGCCTTACAATGGGTAAATAACAGTCTAACGAAGTTTTTATTTATAGTTGATGTGGAAAAAAAAATACAAAAAATTTAGCTCCTAGAGCAATTTAATTGTATATTTTAACTAATACTAGGTTTAAGTAGTCAAGAAATATTCCTAGCTATACTATAGTTGAGTAGTAGTAAGTTAAATATGATGTTTATAAGTATTATGTAAATAACATTATGTGAGTCTGAAAATATTTTGTACAGCATTAGAAAAATCCTTAAATTAAATATTATAATAAATAGCTGTAAAATTCAATAAATGACAAAAATTGTGTGTGATGTTTTCAGTGTATTAAGAAAACAAAAAATTTAAGTATTTTAAAGTAACATAAATTCTAGGACAAATCTATTTTATATTTTTATTTGAAAATACACATCAAATTAGAATTTTTGTATAAAAAAATAGTATTATTTTGTTTTTAAACATAGTTGTTAATTTTTTTTTTTCAACACATAATCAACAATTGTTATAATTATCGAATAAATATAAAAAATTATATTGAAATCTATCTAGATATTATCATATGTTCGCATTTTTTCTTGAACCCACGCAATAAAGGTTTTTAAAAAGAAAGATATCAGTAAAAGGACATGCTTATATAATATCTATTGTGCCATTGCATGTAATTATTACTCGCTGAGTATAGGAGCTATGAGAAAAGTAATGGTACATACAACTGTAAAGATCAACTTTATGACAAAGTTAAAAGTTAAAAAATAAAACGTCATCAGGATGCGAAAGGCATAATTGCTTAAGCAACGAAATTACAAATTTGTTACATACAATTCTTACACGACATGTATAGGTGCCATGGTAAAAAATATTAAGCGCCAGGCTCCTTCTTAGCTTTCACAGAAAAAAGATAAAATAAATTAATGACGTCATGAGGGTATGGTGACATCGGTCGAAAATGCAACAATCAGGCAAATAGCGTTGCATGAAATTATTGCCTGGTTAGTATAGGGTGGGGCATCTAGTGGTTTCTTTTTACACATAACTTGACAGCTGTCATAGGTAATTTTGACATTGACAGCTGTTTTACACTCGAAATCTTGACATAAAGTCAGTATCATACCTTCGCGAAAAGAAATGAGCAACTTAACGCTTGAAAAACGTTGAGAAATATTGGAAACGTATTTTCAAAGTGAGTGCTGTGTAGCCAAAGCAGTGCGTTATTTTAAAAGAAGTTTTGCTATACCTGCTGTACCTCTGCTAGATCTGGGGCTCGGAAAACCCGCATGTTTTTGTCGAGAAGCCGATGCATCTACAGAGACCGACAGTTTGGTGCGGATTGTGCAGTGGTGGCATCATTGGACCATTTTTCTTTGAAAATGAGGCTGGGCACAACGTTTCGGTCAACGGTGTGGGTGTTACAGAGCCATGTTAACCGATTTTTTTTTACTGAAATTGGAGACATGATTTTAGAGCACCTCTGATTCATGCAGGATGGCGCGCTATGTCACACAGCCCATGCCACAATCGATCTTTTGCGCACCAAATTCCCAAATCGTGTTATCAGCCGTCTTGGCGATTTTTTTTTTTTTAGACAAAACCAATGCTCAGGGGATGCCCCCTATGAATACAAAAGCATTGTTTGATTCAGATGACGGGTGATAGTTAGTTGAAGGGTAAAAAGATAGAGAAGTGTCGGTGAAGATTTATTTTAAATTAACTTGAGCTGTGTTAATGGCGGGAAGCACGCTCGCAGGGAGATTGTTCCATAATTTTGCAGTACGACTAAAGAACGAATTATCCCGGTAATGCGAAGTTCTATTGGGCATCAAGGCAATGGTAAATGGATGGGCTTGATGAGCTTCCCGAATGGACCGAGAAAACACACGTCAAGTTATGTGTCTCTCTGGAACACTTCCCATGGTAGTACCTGTACATAAGGCTTAGGCAACCAACATTGCGTTGATTGAGAGATTGCCCAAGAGAGTTGAGAGAAGATGAAATATTTTCATCCCCTCTCAGTTATATCGCACGTCGTTGAATTTGCTCCAGAAGCTCAAATGTGCGAATTGTACTCCATTATCGGCCTTATATATGAGGTATAGATCACGCGTAAATCATTTGGAATGAAGTATTTCTTACACCGTTTTAAAACCTAAGCACTTGGCCGCTTCTTTCGACACATGGAAAATATGACCATTCCAACGAAGATCAGATTTGAGCGATATGCCCAGAACGTCAAGAGCATCTGACTCCGCAAGATCTACACCGTTCATATTGAAGGTAGCTAAGGGGCAATTCATTCGCTTGTGGGTTAAAGGGCTTACACATCGACGGATCTGTTCGTCACACGGCGGCCATGTTCACACAAGTTCGCTAGTTCAGAAGCGATGTTCGACCGTTTGTCACACGGTTGGCCGTGTTTACAAAAATTTTTGATTTTCTCTGTCGAACAAGGGATGCTGCCAAAAATGATGACAAAAAGCAACAAAAATCAATGGCTTGTGTGACGAACAGGTTCGTTCAATTTGAACGCTAGCGTTTTCACACATGTTCGCGCCGCCATATTGTTCAACGAACAGATTCGCCGATGTGTAAGCCCTTTTAAAAGGCAACACTGAGTCTTTGCTAGCATTCAACTCAACTCTATTAGCAAGCCCCCACTCAGAGATTTTTCCTAAGTCATTCAGCAGTGTGTCATTCATATTTTGCCTCTTTCTCTCAATCTCCAAAGAGCTCGGGCGTTTTTTGAAAGAATTTGAATGTCAAATACTGCTGTCGGCCGCAAACGAATGAATTGGGTTATGAGTCCATGACAGAAGGTCGTTGATAAAAACTAGAAACAAAGTTGGCGATAGGACTGAACCCTGCTCTACTCCAGCACCGATGGCATGTTCACTGGACGAAATTCCATCGATCACGAAACGAATCGACCTGTTCTTAAGAAAACACGGGATCCATCGAGCAAAGATACCACCAACACCATATGCAATTAGTTTTGACACGAGCACTTTATGCCACACTCGGTCAAATGACTTAGAAATATCCAGGGCAACAACCCTGCCTTCACCAAAGAAGTGAACACATTGCTTCCATTTAACTGTGAGGAAAGCCATTAGGTCACCAGTAGACGGAGCTATTCGGAAGCTATATTGACGGTCACTGATTTGGACAAATAGTAGGGCCAGGAATAAAATGAGGGCTAAGATAAAAATTTATATAAGGATTAAAGCAAGGACTTGGACAAGATTGGAAAAGGCATTCAGACAAGAATTGGAAAAAGTACTTGGACAAGAAGTAGGACAAAGTTTTCGGCACACTTAAAACCATTTAGGACAAGATTGAGAAAAGGATAGGGACAATGATTACTAAGTATAAGATTTCAAACAAAGATTGGGAAAAGAAGTGGGCCAAAAATTAGAGAAGGAATTCGAAGAAGGATAAACCAGACATTGGTCATGTGTCAAAACGATAATTTGGACAAGGTTTAGAACAATTATAGGATATATATAAGAATAATGGTAAGTATTATACAGTAGTTGGGAACTAAAGAAACGATAGTAATATGAAAAAGATCATGGATACGCTGTCACTTCAGAACCTACGGGTGTATTCAGGACACAGCCATGTTTTTTTTTTAGTAATTCTAGAATTTTTTCTAGAAGCCAAAACAAATAAAAGTTACATTTATAAGCTATAAAGAAAAATTGACTCAACTTGTCAGAAGTCCAGATTCCGTCCAGATTTTGAGAGTTCTGAGTTTGATCTTAATCTTTAATCTTGAGTTATGAGGATGCGAAGAAAGCGGCTACAAGATCCAAAATGGATCAATTATGCAACGGCGTTGCAAGTAATTATTACTCGGTGAGTATATGCGCCACGGTAAGTGTTATGAAGCAGATATGAAGAACTTATTCTTGACCTTACGGTAAAAATAAAAAAATAAATGATGACGCCGCCTAGGTAGCAGTTTATGCAACACAAATTAAATATTGTTGCATAGAATTATAACTCGCTCTGTAGATGTGATTCGGTAAATTTTATTTTACGTCACCATAGGTCGGTTCTGTGACCTCATAACGAAAATAAAAAAAATATTTTTTGGCGTCCCGCTTAATGCACAGAAATTATAACAGCATTGAGAAAACGTGGCGTCCGTGGCGTAGTTGGTTAAAGTGCGTGGCCGCTATGTCAAAGAACCTTGGAGACCCGGGTTCGAATCCCAGCAGCGACAGAAATTATATGAATTAAAATAATTTTTCTGTACGGCCGCCACCTCTCTGCAGACAATGGCAAACCTCAGACAGTAATCAAAATGCCATGTAAAGCTTCTTGAGAATAAGAACATTCCGTTCATCGCCGTTCGGAGTCGGCGTTAAGCATGTAGGTCCATTTCTCGGTCAATTGTGTACAAACTTAATAACACGCACAACACAATTGATCATAAGAAGCTAGGTCGAAGTCCTTTCAAGGGCTGAAATGGCCAGTTATTTATTTTTTTTTTTTTTTTTTTTTGAGAAAACGTTGCATGGAATTATAACTCAGTGACTATTGGCGCTACGGTAAATTTTATAAGACAACAATAAAAATTTCAGATAATCTCTAAGTGGATTTAGAATATTCTCGTCACGTTTGATCTGAATTCATTTAATTGTATTCAGTATAATCAGAGTATGTCCGATATGATATCTCTTAAGGTTTTAGTCGGCTTTTATTCTTATTTTATCTAAGAATATTCAATCACCAAAATACAAGAAAAAATTCAATTCAATCTTTATACCAAAAAACCTACCATTAGAAAAGATACAGATATTGAAAATGAAAAAAAAGTCAACAAATTATTTCTCACAGACACTTATTATTTGATAAGATAAAGTTTATCGAATAACAAAACAACTAAATAAGAGACGACTAGACTGACTAAAGAGCAAACAATTTAATGACTAAGGGACCAGTGAAGCGTGAGAAAATTGTGTGAATAAAATAGCTCGAGGGAAATTATTTTCTCACATTCAAGTATTCGTAAGTATGAGAAATGTGTTCAGCAGAAATAAAAAAAAAAGAAAAACTTCAATTAAAATTGCTGTCAGTGAACGTGACAAAATGCGGAGGACTACGTTAAAAAAGTCGAAGTAAAAAAACATGGTGCTATTCAACAGATGCTTGAGAACATAATGAGCATGACCCAGTAGGAATGTCCAGCAATGAGGTATCTTTGTAAAGATGTCACGTAGCGCAAGATCGCAATCTTGCATGACTTATGATTGAATTAGACGCATTTCACTTGATAGACAGCTTCATAGAGTAACGCCAACACCCCCATACGGAAGAATTTGTGGGGATAAAAGAGTATCCTCTTTTATCCGCACATTGAAGTGTGGACAAGCGTGTTAAAATGTGCAAATCATTAAGAAATAATAAACACTAAATGCACTGCAAGGCATTTTCACTTGTGAGAGCAAAAGCAATAATTTGATGGCTTAACTTTTGTCGAGCTTTATTTAATTGGAGTAGGAATGGGTCGAGCTTTAACGAAAAAAACTAATTGTAACAGCGTTATTGGCAGTTTTTAAGAATATTTTGATAAATACTTCATAGATTATATTAAACGGATTTTAAGTTTGTTGAAGCTTTAAGCTTTTATTGAGCTTGAAGCTTGTTAAAAATAAAATATTTTTTCTGAACAAGTTTATTTCTAAAACGGTGGAATATAAAATATTTAAAATTTATAAAAACTGATTAATGCCACTATATTGAAAATATTCACATTTCAATTGAGCTTTGATACAGCAAGTTTTGGAAAATGTAAGCTTTTAAAAGGTCAACTTTTTTAAATCTTTTGGAGATCTTTTTTCTTTCGGAACTTTTGTACTGAAAGCTCTAGAAAACTTTTTTAAATCTGTTTTTGGTTTCAAACTAAATGAATTTATTTAAATGATAAGGCTCTCACTTTATTGATAATTTTAAGAGCTGCAAGCCTCCAAAGCTTTTTCACAGTGAAGTTTTAAAACCTTTTTAAATTCAAAGCTTTATAAAGTCTGAGTCGTTCTAAAGTCTTAGCTTAAGACCTTTAAATTAAAAAAAAAACTTTGGAGTTTTTAACTTTTGAAGCTTTTTAAGCACAACAAACAAAGATTTTAGAAAAATTTAAAGCATAAAGCTCAAAATATATTTTCGAAGCTTTACAATGCATTTTCACACTCATTAAGAATTTTAAGCTTTTTAGGCTCAACATTTTTAAAGCTTCTTGAACTTGCATGCGCAAGCTTTAACTGAGTTTTTAAAGCTTTCAAGGTTTTTTTGAATTGAAAGCTTTATAAAGCTATTGAATATTCTTTAGTTAAAAAAGTTTTAGTCTTAAAAATTTTAAGCCTTAAATTTAAAGAATATTTTCGGAGCTTTAAAGGACGTTAGCTTTAAAAAACTATTTTGCCTCGAAATTTTGGAAACTACTTAAGCTTTCAAGCTCAAACTAAAAAAGATTTTTCAAGTGTTTAAAGTTTTTTGAGCTTAAACTTTTTTAATTTAATTCCGTTTTGAAGCTTCTTGAGTACAAAAAATTGAAAGCATTTTAAAAAGTTTTAAGCTTAAGGCTTAAGAAATATATTTAAAGCTTTAAAACGACTCTCTGAAACATCAAGCTTTGAAAGGATGTTTGAACTTAGTTCTTTAAGCTTAAAAACATTTTTGAAGCTTTAAAAGGCCTTTTTGAAACTTCAAGCTTTGAAAAGCTCTTTGAACTTTAAATTTTAAAACTTCTTGAGCTTTAAAGCTCAAGCTTTAAAAGGTTTTTTTCAGCGTACAAAGCTTTTTGAACTTAATGGCTTTTACAGCTTTTTGAATTTAAATATTTTTTAAGTCCAAGCACTTAAAGCTTTTAATAAAATTTTGACTTAAGGGTTGAGATATATTTTTAGGCTTTGAAGGCATTTTTAAATTTAAAGCTTAAAAAGCTGTTTTATTTTTAAATTGTTTGAAACAACTTGGACTTTCAAGCTTGAGCTTTATATGGTTTTTTAAAACTCTCAACGCTTCTAAACTTAAAATTTTGAAGCTTTTTGAGCACAAACATTTAAAATCTTTTAAAAAAAGTTTAAGCTTAATGCTAAAAAAATATTTTTGAAGCTTTACAAGGCGTAAGTTCTTAAAAGCTTTTATGATTTGGAATTTTTGAAAAATCTGAAGCTATCAAGCTACACTTTTATAACGTTTTTTAATAATTTTTTTATGACCTTAATGAGTATAAGAACTTAAACCTTTAAAAAGTTGTATTAAATTGAATTTTTTTAAAATTTGTAAGCTTTAAATGCCATTTTTAAAAGATTTTTTAAAGCGTTAAAGCATTTTGAATTTAAAGCTCTTTGAATTTAAATCTTTTTGAAATTTTTTTCTAGCTTTTTAAATAGCAAGCTTGCTATTTAAAAAGCTTTAAACAACTTTTTGAGAATTAAGTTTTTGACAATCAAAGTTTGGAGATTTAAGCTTTTAAAGGCTATTTACTTTTGTAGTTATAGTTTATAAGCTTTTAAATCAAAGCAGTTTATTTCAACTTTTTAAGATAACACTTTTTTGAAAAACTTAACTCTTCCATAGAGTGTTATTTCCAAGAATTCACGCATTTTGCACCAATTAGTAAAGGCTTAAGCAAAAAACTTTACAACTAAAAAACCACTAAAGGAGAAAACTCAAAAATCCTTCTTTAATCGAAAAGCTCAACCAGAGTGCAAAGTTGTCATAAAATTTGAAACTCAGCGTAAAGTTTTCCTTTAGCGATCTAAAGTTTTTATACTTAATTCCCAAGCTGGCTTTATTGCTCTGCTGCTGCTTCCACACACACACACACACCCGCAACCAGTCAGCAGCCATCATTAATCAAAGACCATAATCTTTATTAGTGCCTGACAAGATTGCGCTTATTTTGTTTTTTTGGTGTTTTTTTTTTTTGGTCCTTCTTCCAGCAACAGCTAAGCGGAAGTGAAAATTTTGCCTTTTTGTTAGCCATTAAAAAGTTTTTGTTCTTCTCTTCTTTTCTTTACTCTATTCTTTACGGAATATTGTTGGAACTTTGCAGCACATCTCAACTCATCTGAAAATTTTTTTTCTGATATATTCTAAATTAACGCTTATTTAAGCAGAAATGCGTGAAAACGGAAGTGCTAAACGGTACAACCAAAACAAGTCAGGATATAAAGTTGTTCCATATTAAAAACAATAAAGGTGAAGATGTTGATAAAATAAGCAAAGCGAAGCAGAAAATGTGATTCACTTTTTAAGCACTTTGAAATTAGTGCAATAATTTAAGTTCAATGTAAAAGTGTTTTATAATTTTTCCAAAATTGCTGAGATGCCGCTATTTTTACTTCTCCAACAAATTGAAATATTATTGTTCGCTTACAAAAGCACTTCCGCTTTAAAGCTTTTGTCATCATCATTTAATTCATACACTTTAAACCTCAACGCAGCAATTTCCATTCGAATGTATGCGTGCGCGTTCGTGTGCATGCATGTAAGTGTAATTGTTTGAGCAATCACACCACAAAGCGCATTCAATGCATTCAATTGCATTTTCAATTCGACGCCTCTGCCTCTACCCCGACAGCTTCATGTTGTACACATGTAGGTGTAGCCATGTTGCACGCTTTACCCAGTGCTGCTCAATTGAGTGAAAATTTAAACGAAAACCAAATTGTGCCGCGTCAAAAGTTCTGAATGCTCTCTGACAGTCAGCACGGATGTGAATGAAAGGAATCCGAAAATGTGTTCTTACATTGCACGTTACAGGTAAGTTATTCAACAAGTAACGCTAAGCGACCTGATCTGCTTATCTCTACTTCTAGCGATTACTCTCTAGATTACTTGGTAATCACTTTTTTTCAGCCAGTCACTTGCATTTTTGCAAAGATGCATCTTGATATGTTCACACTTAAAATGTTGCAGCTGTGTGCATTATGCGTGCATCATTAAGAAATCACAAAGCTTTTATGCACTTTTATTCACTTGCCTTTTAATGCACTTTTGCATAAATGCGTTATTTAATGACAAAAAAAAAATCTTAATTTCAAATGGATGGTTCATTTTTTCACTAACAAATAAGAGTTAAAATTTTTAAAAATTTCTTAAACCACGAACTTTAAGTTGAGTACTTCAACTACTGAGCGCTGTTTTTGATATGAGAAGGATATGTAAGTATGTGTCGATCTTATTTGAGTTTTTTTTTTAAAATTGAATCGAGGATATAAAGAAGGGGTGCTCCCGAAACAAAAGTTTTGGAAGTTTCTACTATAAGTCCCATATTAGACATGCCGATATTGTGCCGGTTTCTCTCACCGATTTTCTTATTTATTCTTTTGTTGCACTGTTTCATCGTTCATTGACGATTGTAGACATGACGATTTTGACCTAGCGATTCATTTTGCTGTTTTGACATAGAATACGTCATTCTCGGAGGTAAGTAGGGTGGTTGATAGTGATCAGGCGTCGGTATTTATATCACAATTTGAGCCTTTGGTGTGCCTAAAGTACTGATCGTACAATGTTGATGTTAGCACTTGTTGGTCTGCTTGATCCTCACTGCGAGAAAAATTCATGTTTGAACTCTCTAACATATATAAATTTTACAAAATTAAATGAAATATAAAGCCAACATATGATGTTTTTGTTTGCTTAAGTTTGCTACCTATTTATCGAAGGTTTCCGGTATTTTTGATGGTGAAGACAGCGTCATCTAGCGTGAAGACATAAATCTTATGATTAAAAAAAAGCATACTTTTGGGGGCATAAACAGAATCGCGTAGCCCAGTAATTCTGAGTAATTTTGAGGGGCATGCTTTTTTAACAGAATCGGTTATTGAAATGTCAAAATTCCGCAGCCAATTAAATATCCGAGCATATTATCGACAGTGAAATTTTGACATTTCGACTCTCCACATAGGTTGCTGAACTTGGTAGCATTGAACAAATTTTGTTTACTTGTTTAATTTTTCTACCTATTTATCGACAGTTTCCGGTTTTATCGACAAAACCATAAAATTTGTATGAGACCCACCTAAGGAGTGGTCTTAGGGAATAGGTGTCAAAGGCAGAAATGTTGCTTTTGCAAAAGTAATGGGGATTGGGGATACATATTAACCCTCTCCGGTACTCTCTTAACGGTCATATGTTCAGATGTATGGAATAAATATACAAAAACCATAAAAGTTGTATGGGAGCCCCCTAAGGAGTAGTCGGAGGGAATAGGTGTCAAAGACAAAAGTGTTTCTTTTGCAACACTAATGGGGGTCAGTCATACATATTAACCCTCTCCGGCACTCTCTTAACGGTCATATGTTCAGATGTAAGGAATAAATATACAAAAACCATAAAATTTGTATGAGAGCCCCCTAAGGAGTGGTCGGAGGGAATAGGTGTCAAAGGCAAAAATGTTCCTTTTGCAAAAATAATGGGGGTCGGTCATACATATTAACCCTCTCCGGCACTCTTTTAAAGGTCTTATTCTCAGGTGTATCGAATAAATATTTTGCTAAATATTTTTAAAAAAAGATGTCATCAAAACCGAATTGAATAATTCTACGTCTTGTGTTACGACATAGTCGAAACTACTGTATGTTTTTGTTTTATACTTACTTTATTTGCTCATATGCACAAAATACAGCAATTTCTTTCACAAAATGCCATAAAATGATAAAATTTCGTAAAAAAGTTAAATAAAACGGTAAACAACGATTTTAGTTCAAAAACAAATGTCGAAAGCAAAAGCAAACGTCAAAAGATCCGATTTTTTCATTTCCGCTTTCGTTTCCCTTCCCGCTACAGCGAACAAAAATCGGCGAGAGAAATCGGCACAATATAGGCACGTCTAATATGGGATTAAAAAAGGAACAGAAAGAAGAAACCTTGTAGTAGGTTAAAGGTCTGTTTTGGGAATATGACCAGTATAGCTATTTCTGCAGACTATTTTATAAATGGCGAAGATGAAAAAGTTATCGGGTTAAACCAATAATTTATACTGCATAATGAACCTCAAGAATAGTGTTCACTCAACAAAAATTATGGAATAACATCAATATCCGATTTCAAAATTCAACTTAAGGTTGTTAAAAAGTTATTAATAAGGCTTTTATCCTGTTTTCTTGAGGAAACGACTTAGCAACGAGCAATATGGACTCTACAAGGACACACTTTGGCAAAAAATTTACCAATTATTTACCAATATTTCTTATATTTGAGTTCAATTCGATTGAGTTCGGTTATTTTGAGATGATATTATTATATGTTAAATGAACCACATACACTATACTATGCAGTCAAAAATAGATGGAAAGGGTATTTTTCTTAGAGGTTCCATTTTTTGATAAGAATAAAACTAGCATACGGTGGTCAGATCTATCAACTCTATTAACATTTATTTCCAGTTTGGTTAATCATTTAATATTGAATAGACTAACACCAGGCAAACGCTTTTTCAGTGGTCTAAAAATGAATTGGAAGCCAATCTACTGTTTAATCGCAATATTCTGTTCAGTGATGAAGCTCATTTTTGGGGTCAATGATCATTTCAATAAGCAATATTTGCTTCATTTGGAGTGCAGAAAATCCACAAGAGATTCTCGAGTCCCCGTTATATCCACAAAAAAATCACTATTTGATGCGCTCTATAGACGCATAGATGAAATCATAAGTCTTTTCTTTTTTTAAAAAGGAGGTTGGCGAGAGCCTCAATTTGCAATTATTTCTTGCCCCAATTGAATGGTATTCTTCTGAATAGATGTTTTTCCAACAAAATGGCGCTACATGCCATACAGCGCGTCAAGAAATCAACTTACTGAAAGAAACATTGGTCAAACGATGTTATTTCTCGAAATGGACTAGTCAATTGGCCAGCAAAGTTGTACGCTTTAACGCCTTTGAATTATTCTCCTGGAGTTATGTGAGGTCATTAGTTTATACGAACAAACCAGCAACTGTAGACGACTTGGAAGACAACCTTGTGAGAACCGTTGCCGGGATATGGCCCCAAATACTTGAAAAAATTTAACTTCCAGAATGCACCACATCCCAAAAAATTTACTACAAAAAATATAAACACAAAAAAAAAAAAGAAGTTGGTTATCAGAGCTGTAAAAGTGTGAATTCATTTTCAGTTTTCATTCTCCTGTATAAATGTTCAAAAACTGAAATTCTTTTTGTAGCATTCGGAGTGTGAACTCTTTAGGATTAAGCCATTAGGCTGATTAAAATTGTTTTTAAGACATGGATTGCAAAACGTAAAGAATTCACACTGAATTGAAATTTTAATGAATGCAGCCATCGTTAAGCTAACAAGAATGGGATTGATTTGCTTTTGCTTTTGCTTTTGCTTTTGGTTTTGGTTTTGGTTTTGCTTTTGCTTTTGCTTTTGCTTTTGCTTTTGATTTTGCTTTTGCTTTTAATTTTGCTTTTGCGTTTGCTTTTGCTTTTGCTTTTGCTTTTGCTTTTGATTTTGCTTTTGCTTTTGCTTTTGCTTTTGCTTTTGCTTTTGCTTTTGCTTCTGCTTCTGCTTTTGCTTTTGCTTTTGCCTTTGCTTTTGCTTTTGCTTTTGCTTTTGCTTTTGCTTTTGCTTTTGCTTTTGCTTTTGCTTTTGCTTTTGCTTTTGCTTTTGCTTTTGCTTTTGCTTTTGCTTTTGCTTTTGCTTTTGCTTTTGCTTTTATTTTACTTTTGGTTTTGCTTTTGCTTTTGCTTTTGCTTTTGCTTTTGCTTCTGCTTTTGCTTTTGCTTTTGCTTTTGCTTTTGCTTTTGCTTTTGCTTTTGCTTTTGCTTTTGCTTTTGCTTTTGCCTTTGCTTTTGCTTTTGCTTTTGCTTTTGCTTTTGACGTGACGAAGTTACGTTGTACTGCTCTAGTTTCCAAAAAAGTTGAAAAATGAATTTTTTAAAAATTCATCTGCGTTTCATTGAATTGTTACTCGCTGGGTAAAAGAGCTATGATTAAAAAACTAATATGACCATAAAGGTTAATTCTTTGACTATATTAAAAACAAAAAAAAAATTTAATACAGCATAGGGACGTAGTGGGAGCTGCGTAAGCAACGCAACTGAAAATTTGTTACATGGAATTATTACTCGCTGAGTATTAGTGCTAGGATTAAAAATACGATACGCCAATAAAGACCTACTGTAAGCCCTCACAACAAAATTAGACAAAAATTTCTGACATCATGGGGACGCTGAGAGAGCCGCTCAAAGATCGATAACGCAACATTCATGCAGCGGCGTTGCATTGAATTTTTACTCAATGAGTATATAACCTACGATAAAAGTTTAAAAAGGAAAATAAAGTTTTTATACATGGCTTTACGACAAAAATAAAAAAAAAATTCCGGCGTCGTCAGGTCGTGAATATAGCAGCTTATGTAACAGAAATGTAATATCGTTGCATGGAATTATTACTCACTCAAGAGGAGTCCTACAGTAAATTTTGTTTTACGACAGCAGGAATGTGTTATTACGCTTCACAACTAAATTACAAGAAAAATTTTGTTGTCATGATTTCAGGGATGCAATCACATAATGCAGAAAAAATTCTAAAGTCATGAAAAAACGTTGCATGGATTTTTAACTCTGTGACTACTGGTGCAACGGTAAATTTTAAGGAACGAAAACAAAGGTGAGGTCTTCGGGCATATGACAAAAATAAAAAAAAAATTTGACGGCGTGTCAAAAACCCTCAGGGAACCGCCTAATGTGACGCATATGCATAACTTTTGCTGGATTAATTGAAATTAGAGCACAACCAATGGGGAAGTAAAAAAAAGCTAAACGAAAAGCACCAACTACAAATCCAACAACAACTCCAACACCAACACCAACACCAACACCAACACCAACACCAACACCAACACCAACACCAACATCAACATCAACATCAACATCAACATCAACATCAACACCAACATCAACACCAACACCAACACCAACACCAACACCAACACCAACACCAACACCAACACCAACACCAACACCAACACCAACACCAACACCAACACCAACACCAACACCAACACCAACACCAACACCAACACCAACACCAACACCAACACCAACACCAACACCAACACCAACACCAACACCAACACCAACACCAACACCAACACCAACACCAACACCAACATCAACATCAACATCAACATCAACATCAACATCAACATCAACATCAACATTAACAACAACAGCAAGAAACTTCGTCGCGTCAAAACCTACGGGTATGTCCACGGCACAGCCAACTCTTTTTTGCTTTTGATTTTGCTTTTGCTTTTGCTTTTGCTTTTGCTTTTGATTTTGCTTTTGCTTTTGATTTTGCTTTTGCTTTTCCTTTTGCTTTTGCTTTTCCTTTTGCTTTTGCTTTTGTTTGTGCTAATGTTTGAGCTTTGCATTTCCGTGGTGCATTTATATTTACCTTAGCGCCATTGAAAACATCCAAGCAACGATGCATAGATATTTTTGCACTACATAAAGCAGATCCCTGAACACCCTGCTGACGCCATGCATTTCATTTTCTTATTTTTATCATATGGCAAACAATCTCACTTTCATTGTCAATCCATAAAATTTACCTTAGCGTCCATAGCCAATGATTTACAATTCCTTGCAAAGTTTTTTTTTGCTGTAGCATTTTCACCGCATTAAGCTTTTGCCACCGTGGTTTCATGGTGCAAAAAAATTTTTTTTCAAGAACCTATGTTTGTTATCAAAAAATAAAATTTACCGTAGCACTTTTACTGAGCGAGTAATACTACCATGCAACAATATAGCATTATTGTTGCATAAGCTGTTATCTCCGCTACATGATAACGTCAAAATTTATTTTTTTCTCTACAATTCCTAATTGCATGCATGCGTGAGAAATATTTTTAATTTTTGAAGCTTCCACTTGCGAACCAGGGCCAGTTAAAACTTCAAAAAGCGCCCCGCTCGCTCAAATTCTTTAAACTTTGCCTGCCTTAATATTTAAATCTACTAAACATTAAAACAATTATTTTTCTCTTTGCCTAAGACTCGGTTGGCAATCTGATTACTTTAAGGCGTCTCTTAAATTAACTGTTACATGAGGATATACATTTTAACTGATATTAAAACCTATTTAGATTGACGGAGACTAGGCAAATAAAGCACAGTGGGTCCAAAATTGCTAGAAATTCTTTAAATTATTTACTTCCATTAAATTCAAGACACTTTTAAGTAGACTCAGAAAATTTTTAAAAAGATCTATTGTCTACGGCCGCGCGTGTTCAAAAATTACGGAAAGTGTGGGCCACAAGGGCTTTATCTAATCGATTCACAACCTTACGATATATTTTTAATAACTATACATTCAGATAAGCCATAAAACCGGTCATAGCCCAGCACAAATAAATATCTTAGATTTCAGTGTATTTCCTACATCCTATTTTAGAAGTTTTGGTTTTGTCCCTTTTTGCCCCGCTTCACAAATGCGTAAGAAAAAATTATTGATCTGAAGAGCTTTGTAAATTAAAAGAATCGTGACGCAGAAATTGTTTTTTTTTTTTAAATCATCAATGGAGAACTATAATACAACTTAAGAAATGAAAAGACATGAAGTTATCATTGATATAGGCGTGAAACACACCGATATAGAGATATTCAATTTTCTCAATAACGCCCGATCATTCGTAAATACATAAGGTTCGTTCTTAATTATAAGAGTCTGCTGGCGTTGTCGAAACTCTTACAAAGCTCAAAAATATGAGGAACTTTCGGACACTACTAAAAATGCACAATTTGTCTAGCAAGTGAAGAGGGTCATCCGCGAAATCGCTTCAAAATCATTGAGAGCCATTGCAGGGGATCTGAATGTCTCTGAGAGCCTAATCCGGCGAAGATCTCCGCTATCAGTTCTACGTTGGTTTGATTTAATGCGCAGAGGACAGTTTATAACGGAAAAAAACTAGTGGAAAGAGACAGAGATTCATCCGCGCAAAACGTCTTTCGAACAAGCTAAGCACCCTGAAGTTCCAAACATGCTGCTATTTTTTTTTTTTTTTTTGACGAAAAAAATTTTAATCAAGACCAAAAAAATATCTTGGAGAAATAACAGATGGTTATGCTCGGATCTTATAGAGTTTCCACGTGTTATGCAAACGAAGTTTGAAGCAAATGTCATGGTCTTAGGAGTTGCGAGCAACGAGCCACCCCACTTCTTTCGCCAGGGGCTTCGGGGAATGCTGCCGTCTACATCGAGGTTATAAAAACAGTTATGGAACCCTGATTAGATGGTGTATGTTTGGACAAACCAAGACTCTGCTGCTTCACTTCACGAAAGCCATGACGATACAAGATTGGATGACCAAATATTTTTATAACCACATAACCCTAAAGTTATGGCCACCTACGTCTCAGATTTTAATCCCTTGCATTATTACGTATGGGGCGTAGTTGAGCCGGAGACCATTAAATATCACCATAACACCACATCTAAACCAATTTTTTCAAAATGTTGATAGAGAACTCTAATTTAGCGATGAAAAAAAAAAAAAATTTTCAATAAATTTTTATGCAAAAACCAAGATATTTTTTAATTTTGCTCTCTTTGCTACTTTTCAATATCATCTTTGAAATAAATGGCCCTAAAAAACCCCTTGAGCCCATAAAAAGTAGCTTGCCCTCTACGATAACAAGTAGGTAATCAGGTAGGAACAGCACTAAAATTGTTATTGTCTGTCTACTAGGGCGAGAATTACGACCGAAAATTGCAGTTAACTCTCTTAAAGTTGCGATCACTGACTCCGAATTTCAGTAGTACATTTTTTTTAATTTTCAGACGTTGTTCGTTCGTATACTTTACCATGATGAAAATGTTAAGTTTATTGAATAAATTGACAGCTACAGGCTGATGATTAGTGAAAGGGTGCGTTCAGAAATTTAATTCAAAGTTGTCAAGTTCCTATTGGAAAACCCTGTACAAAGTTTCATACAATGACATTTTTACATTCCGAACGCCATGTTGGTTCTGACATTGCGATCATATTCATGCTAAGCATGAACACCCCAAATAACCTTAAAATTTTTCACAAATCTGTTATAATCTTGAATAATGATCAGTTTTACGAGTATGTACTACCAAGCTGCCCCACTGTGCAACGTTGCAGAGAAACTCGTTCGTTGACAAATATCAGCGTGGCGGAGAGTTAGTAACGCCTTAAATAGGTAATTATTTAAGTTAAATGCCTATGCGTGCAGCCTTAAAATATGCTATGCTATGGAAGGCAACAAGGAGCACGCATCAATAAAGCGCGCCTTAAATTATAATTCAATTAGATTCGCTGACACTTGAGCTTGTTGCAAGAATTTAAGAGTTGTTTGGTGGCGCAAGTGCTGCCAACGCTGCGTCAACGACTCGTACTAATATCCTACAGCTCTTGCTCAGTTTTTCCCACCGCTTTCAGTCGTCAGCATAAGAGCCTACCCCCGCCTAGCCGGCGTTCATTATTAATTGTTTTCAATTAAAATACTTTCAGCTGCGCGCATTCCATCCCAAAAATTGAGTTTGTCGAAATTTTAGCCATGGTTATGGTAACCGAGACCCAAACATGTTGGTTGTTGCGCATAGTGTTCGGTATTTATTTTATTCGATTTGATTTTCAGCTTTTACACGTTCTCATGCTCAAAACTTTTGCAGCCAAATCCTTCAACGATAAGCCGCTGAAGCCACAAATTTATGGCTATAATGTTGGTCAATTTCAGCCACGCAAAATTTAGAAATCTTTCATGGAAATATTTTGCATAGCTAGCAGGAGCTAACATTTTAATTTAGTTTGGTAGGTGGCATGAATTTAAGGGAATATTTTTTTTTTGTGTGATAGCCTTAGCGGTGTATCAGTGTGTCGGGCAGCTAGCAAAAAAAAACAAAAAAAAAAGTTGTTTTTCATTTTAGCAGTTTTGTTGAGTGGCTATAAATGTCAGGCATTAAAAGCATTAAAAATTTACAACAAGTATTTAGAGAAAGCTTAACAAAGGTCAAGGTAAGAATTTCAATTCAAATTGCATGATTTTAAATTTTAATTAACTCTTAAGTATTATGGCTAAAACAGCTACAAAATATGTTTAGTAGAAGTGTGTAGGGAGAAATCTTGCTAGATTGATATTGAGACCAATTTGAAGTCGTTATAGAAAATTTCCTATAAATTACTGCTATTTCTAATAGAGATTTTGACAATAGCTCTAACATACACATTCCTACAACTTTGAATATTTGAAGAATTTCTCTCAATTTCATCAGTATTTTTTTTTTGTAGACACAATAGCTTATTTTATTCAAACTATACGATAATAAATTGAATTTAAGCTCATTTGAGTGTGGAGACAGAAATTTCATTTGGGAAAAGTAGACAAATACACACACATACGCACACACACGTCGATGTTATTTAGTTAACAAGGCCATTATTGTCAACATGTGCTGTAAATATTATCAAAGACAAATTGTTGAGTGGTTCGTAAGTGAATAAAATGCTTTATTAAGTTAGGCAGAATTAGGGAAAAGAGTTTTCAAACGGGAAGTGCAACTTTAAAGTAAACATTTCAGAGAAAATAAACCTAACAAAGTAATAAATATAAGGGTTTTTTTTTTTTTTTTTTGAAGTGCAGAACTTTTAATTGATATAAATACTGAGATTACTTGGTTTTAAACTGAAAATTGGCTTAACTAGAAAGAACATTTTATGCCATTAGCGCAAGGTGGGGCACCAATTGATCATCCAATTTCGTTTTTGAATAACTTTTTTTCTAAAAAAAAAAAAAATATTTTGAGTGATAGAAATCTTTATTTGGACCTCTACAACTTTTTCTGTCAAGTGGAAAAGATGATATCCGTCAAGTGGCCGCCGCACAGTGGAGTATCCAGAACAATTTAGTTGGACAAAATTATTTTATGATTTTAAACTATAGGGAATGCAAAAACAAGCAAAAAAATTTATGGCAAGTGGGGGTCTATATTAACCCCCTGGGCAGCTATGGGTTAATTTGTAGGCTATAGGAGGTTGTTTCACTAAAAATGCTCTAGTAACGAAACTTTTTGATACAGAAAATTCTTCAAAGACATTTTAAAAAGATATTTTCATAGACTTTCCAACGATATACATTACTAGTAGAAATTTTAGTGAAAAAAATAATTTTTTTTTTTTGTGGTGAAATCAGGAAATTTTGGAAAAAATTCACAATTTTTGAGTTTAAAGTAATTTTTGTCAAAAAAATAATACTGTGTGAGCCTATATTTTTTATTTAAAATTATAAATCCTGTTAAAATTTCCTTAAAAAAAGTATCATTACAACAATTATTATTATTGAAAAAAGTGTTTTATGGTTGATTGAATATACAAATTGAATGAAAATCGATTTAGAAATAAAACAATAGAAATGAATTAAAATACAATCCTCATTTAATGAATCAAGCCGGAAAATGGTCATGAGAAAATGATTCGTCTTCCGTCTATAATGGGATTTATAAATGTTTTACCATGTTGATGACCTCACTTTATATGGGAGTTAGGCCCAGTTCTTATCCGATTTTTTTAAACCTGACATTTTTTATCATTTTTAAACCTGACATTAAAATAGAAGAGATAAACTTATATACCAAGTTTCATGGCGATATGATGAAAACTTAAGGATTTATGAAGGATTTACCAGGTTTTTTTGGGTTTAAATGGTTTTTAAAAAAATTCAGCACATTTCGGAATGAAGCGGACAACGAGTTTATATTTTTTAAGATATAAACACCAGTTTAAGTTTATGAAGAAAAATATACAGCTACGGACAGCTGCATATAACAAAACCCTTCGCATATCCAAATTAAAAAAAAAAACTCCTCAAAAAACACATTTTTAAATTATAATTATTAATTTTAAATAAATACAATACCATCCAAACCACTTTACATTTATTTAAACATATCTGCTTCAGTACAATCCATTTGTATTAACTTCTTAGAAAAAGTGGGAAAAAAAATATGAATTTTTAAGTATGCACTCCCTAAACAGCTAGCAACCCAAAGAAAAGTTCAACTAAAAATGACAAAGTTCAGAGAGCTAAAAAAAAATATTTGAGCAAGGCATGGTTAAAAATACTCACTGTCCGTTATTTTTACACTATTCAACAAACAAAAAATAAATATATTCTTTTTTTCTTTTTTTAATCGGTGTTTGACAAAATTGAATATTGTCCAGTTAAATCGAAGAAATACTCCATAGTACACCGCCAGTGTTGATACACATTTACCCATTTTATTGCATTCTCTATGACTTTCCGTAAGGTTGCCGGTGATAACTGTTCGAATTTCTATCGAATATTCTCCTTAAGGACTGCCCCGCGACTTCAAGTAGCCCCAAAGAAAGATGTTTGGTATTGTTAAATCGGGCGATCTTGCTGGCCATGCCAAATCACCAAAACTGGAGATTACACGATCAGGAAAAGTTTCCTTCACAATATCCATTAATTATTCCACTGCTTGCTCCATTACTTGTCTATTTGTATTTTGCAGCTGTCTAGTTCACAAATGTCAAACATCATTGCCATATGTCCCCATTTGCAAAAATTATCACATCTTCCGATAGGGTGATTAATTTTGCGTTCCTACTTGGCGCGCTTGGTATTCGTGTGAAAATATAAAATTTTTTTTACAGGAAAACGGTAAGATATAATGGAAAAAATTTATAGGGGTGAAAACTTTATTTATAAAAAATTTTTTTATTAATTTTCAACATTTTGAAGTGAAACTTTTTTGTTGGCAAGTTTAATTTCAAGGTCTCTCTTATTCGTTACGATGTGTACCGTTTTCAATTTATATAAAACTTTTCAGGGTCTCTTTATTCATGAAACATATAATGTCAAAAGCAAATATTTATATGAAAATTTACACTGCCTATCATAAAAATTTTTGCCACTACCACACATTGAACCTTGGACTGTCGCAACCATCGAATAAGAGTCGGACGTTCTAGCGTAATGCTACATTTATGCTCCCAAACGCCCAAACAAAATGTTATTGAAATTGCACGCATCCTGCTCTGTTTCTAGTATATCACAGACACAAACCAATGCCTTTCAAACATTTCATTTTCAGCCAAAAAGCATGCACGGAAAATTTATTTGGTACTTTTGAAAAAGCATATCATAAGGTCTGTATCCGTACTTAAAGTTACTTGAAAACTTTTATTTAATTTTAATTTTTATTTAATTTTGAGCTTTATGCCAAATAATTCATGAAGCAACAGGTTGCTAGAACAACAAAAGTTCTTTGCAGAACGAACCGAGCAGACTAGACCATGGTTTCGTTGGACGCTACTCCGAATCATCAGTAGTCTCTGTGGTTTTAGCAGTCCACTAGCTTTGAAAAGCTAATAAGCGCAACAACAATAAAACCAAAGCGGAATTATAAAAGCGCTATTCACTTTATCAAATTGAACGTTTCCGTACACATTTTTCTATCACGAGAGAGAAGAAAAACAAGCAAAATATCACTCTCTATTACTCGAACTTTACTTGAAAAATTTCTTCGAACACGAATCTCGAGATTCAAACAGCTGATTGTCAAAGTGATAAAATTAAATTATTGTGAAAAAAATGTATGAAATTGTTTGAAAAATTAATAGGAATAAAGTTAAAATATGCAAAATGAACGCAAATGGAAGCCAAAGGTTCCCAGAGAACAATTCACGTGCAACTTATTTAAATTTTCCATTCTTTTAAAAAAACCAACCAACAAATTCAATTTATTTTATTTTTTTTTTTTTTTTTTTTTTCTTTATTGATAACTAGTACAATCAGTGTGACATTTTCTCAAAAAAAATAGATATTTTGTGTGAGAAGATAACTAAATACTATTATACATTAACTGCTATCAATTTTGTAAGGCTTTAAATATTCATATTGGATAATCTATAACATTAGTAATTATCTATATATACGGGAAAAAAAAACACTTATTTATTGCAACTAAAAATGTTTTATAATATTTTTTTTAAAGACTAAAATTAAAGTTTGCGAACAATAGTTCTGTGACTTTTCTTTTAAATACAAGAATGTTAGGTAAATTTTTAATTTCTTCTGGTAATTTATTGAATAGTCTTATACCATAATGGCGTATTGATTTTGCGCATCTTTCTGTTCGAAAGAAAACTGTTCTTATATTATAAGGGTTTCTAAAAATGTAAGATGGATTTTCTGCTTGAACTAGTGATAAGTTGGTTTTAATTATATTGTTTTTTATTTTATAGAATGTAATTAAAGTTTGTAAAATTGAATATTTTCGGATACTTAAAACATTTGCATACAAGCTTACAGTAGAGGTTCTTATTGGCAGGGATAATATGTTTTTAACAATTTTGTTTTGAATCCTTTGCAGCTCATTGATTTTTTGTTCCGAACACCTATTCCATATTGCATTCAAATAGTTTATTTGTGAAATGAAGAAAGCATTATATAATAACCATAACTGTTTTTTTGGAATATTTTTTTTATTGCGATATATTACAAAGTTAAATGGGATTACTTTTGCTTTTAGCTTATTAATATGTTCATTCCAATTTAAGCTTGAATCGAACCAAACACCTAAATACTTTAATTTGTCTACTCTTGCTACAAAATGTTCTTTAAAGGACATTCCTGGAAGTTCATTTATACTTGGAATGTTCTTGTAATTATTAAAAATAATGAAATTTGTTTTAGCCAAATTCATTTTCAATAAGTTTTTATCAAACCATTTTGATATTGAGTTTAAGTCGTATTGAATATTTGCTAACAGCTCCTCTAACGAGTCTGTAGAATACATAAAGGTTCCATCATCAGCATAGAACTGTGGGATCCCCTTTAATTCTAAGCTAAAAATTGCATTTATATAAATCAAAAATAATGAAGCAGCTAGCTTGGATCCCTGTGGTACTCCTACTTTAATTGTTTTAAATGAGCTTTTTGTTTTATTAATTTGCACATATTGCTTTCTATTTAACAAAAAACTTTCAAAGAGTTTCAATGCATTTCCAGTTAATCCAAGTTCTACTAGCTTTCTTATCATTATTTGTAAATTTACTGAGTCAAAAGCTTTTGATAGGTCGATCGTCAACATGGCCACATATTTCTTTTTATCCAGATTTTCATAGATGAATTCTGTGCAATTCAAACAAGCAGAAAGAGTGTTTGAGTTTTTAGTGAAACCAAATTGATTTTCATTAATTATGTTATTAATTTCCATAAATTTTTTTAACCTGTTCAACATTATGCTCTCAAAAATTTTGTCGACACTACTTAGCTTAGTTATCGGTCTGTAATTCGAACAAAGCTCTTTGTTACCACTTTTATGAACAGGGATTACTGCCCCAATTTTTAATTCTTCGGGATAGATTCCAGATCTAAAGCTTTCATTTATAAAATTAGCCAAGGGACCAACGAGTGCTGCTTTATATTTTTGTAAAAAACGAGCTGACACGTTATCATATCCATTTGCCGATTTTGAATTCAATGCATTAATCACATTTTCGATTTCACGTGAGTCACAATCATTTAATAAAAATGGATGGGTTATTCCTGATCTAGGTTCATCCGAATAATTCACTTTATCTGGAGATGTGACAACTGTCAGAAAGTAATCATTGAAGGAGTTAGCTATTTCAGTGGGATCTGTGTACTCACATCCTTTGTATATTATTTGACTAATTTCTGTCTGAAAGCTTTTGCTTTTTCCATAAATGATATCTTTTAGGATTCTCCAAGTTTTAGAGCTTGACGTAATGTTTGTTTGTATTTGTCTACCATAATAGTTTTTTTTCAAATTGTTTATTTTATTTCTTACCTGAATTTTTAACTTCCTAAATTCATTTTCAAAATATAAATTATTGGCAAATTTGGTTTTTAATTTATAGAACTTGTTTTTACATTTAATTAAAGAAAATAGAGCATCATTCATCCATGGTTTTCTAAAACTTGTGTTTGATGTTTTAATTTTCTTTGTACAATCAGCAATTTGTTGGCGAAGAGAACTATGAAACTGAGAGAAGTTTGATGTGTTTATAATTTCATCTAGACGATCCTCTTCATCAAATAAACGATAGTCAAAAATGTCGATTGTATTAATACTAGACCTTTGATTTGTTGTTTTATTAAGATAAACAATTAAAGAAATTAATCTATGATCAGAAATTGGATTGTCATCTAGAGCAAAAATATATCTGAAATCAGTAATGTCAGTGATCACATGATCAATAACTGTTTCAGAACCATTTCCCTTTCGTGTGAACATATCTTTATTTGTACTATTCAAGCAGAAGAACCCTTTACTGTAAATCGTGTTAATATAGTTTACTATTTCGGAGTTACTGTTCAATAGATTCAAATTGAAATCACCGACTATAATTGACCTTTTAATTTTTAAAATTTCGTTTTCAAAAAAATTAACAAAAGACTCGACGTCAGATGCGCAAAATCTATACACACATGAAACACAGATACCTAATTTTATAAGTTTAACAATTAAAAAACTGCTTCCATCATATTCAATTGAAGATAATAATGTGGAGTGAATCGATTTGTGTATGAAAATTGCACATCCACCAGCTCTATTAGATTTTCTATTTGCATAATAAACATTATAATCAGCTAAGTTATAGTAGGAATTTTCATTTTCGTAGATCCAGATTTCACTTAATGCTATTACATGAATAATTTTATTGTTTTTCTTATTTTCTTCGATTAAAATATCCAAATCATTTAATTTGTTTCTAATACTTTGAATATTTAAATACAAAATGTTAATATTATTATTACAATTTTCAAATTTTAGTTCATTGACTTCATACTCAATATTATTCTCTAAAATGTTATAATTAATTTGTTCTAAAGTTGCCATATTATTTTGAATAAGTTTAAGCTTATATTACTTTTAATAGATAGTATATACAATTTTATTTCATTTTTTTAATATCATCTAGTTGATTTATTTGTAGAACAGCTGCATTTTCATCCTTTCTAACAAGAACCTTTGCATCCTTGGTCCAAACGTATTTATAATTTTTGTTTTTTGCTTCATTTTTGACTTTTTTTAGTAGACTACTTAATTCTTTCTCCATTAGTTGATGAAAATTTATATTTTTTCCCCTCATATCAAAATCTGAGATAATTTCTTTAATGTCAATTTGTTGCTTGTTTTTCCTAAACTCAAAACATTTGTTTTTTAATTCCTGAGAGTTCATTTTGACTATGATTGGGAATGTCTTAAACTTTTTATTTTCATTTTGATATACTTCTTCAATATTTTCTTTTGTTATTTTTGATTTCACTTGTTCGGCAACTTTTATGACCACATCTTTTAAGTCCATGTTTTCTATTTTTGGTAGATTTGTTATTATAAAATTGCTTTTGTTCTTACTTTGTTTAATTTCAAGAAGATCTCTTTCCATGTTTCTCATTTTAATGTTGACATTTTCGCCATTTACTTTTATTTCTTTTAATTCTTTTTTAATTTGTTTATTTTCTTCGACTAATCGGTCTATTTCTCTTTTAAGTTCATCAAAACTGTCACTTATATATTGTTGAGATTCTTTAATTTTTTTCATCGCTTTATCTTGCACTTTAAACTGTGTGTTTAAATTTTCAATAATCGCTGATATATTATTATTGTTGTTTGTGTTTTCGTCGTCGCTTGACTCACTAGAAGCTGAGAGCCTCTCTTTATGATTCTTTTTGTTGTACATTCTTGTTTTTGGCGGCATAATTAATGTAGTTTATAACAAAATAAGCACTTGATATTGTTTTACTTTATTTTATTTTCAAAACTTTTGTCGATATTGTTAACTTTTTAACATTTGCTAACTATTTAACATAAACTTTTTTATTTAAGTGTGTTTTTAGTCTCTATTTTTCCACTTAATTTGTTTAATTTGGTATTTCTTTCGGACTTTTAACTTCTTGCTACCTTACGCTTTGACAGCTGGTTTCAAACTAATGTCAATTGTCAAGGAACAGCTGTTGTGCTTGAACTATACTTGAAGTCATTTCGATACTTTTTGGTAAATTTTCTCATTTTGACAAATAATCAAATTACTCTCTTTATTACTCGAAATAATTGTAATGCCAAAGAATAGTTGTTATAATTTTTGTCATACCAAAGAAAATAACAAAACGCCTCCCATGAAGTCGAAAAGTAAAGAACGTTCCGAAACTAAGAAAAGAGTGAAAACAGGAGCAGAGCGCGTTCGTGTACATAGACAGCGAATTAGAGCTATTAAGAATGCAGCCGCAGCCACATCTGCAACTAATGGTAAGAATATGGCGATTTTGAAGCCAATGTGAATTTTGAAGCCAATTTTGAAGTTTTGAGCATCTCAAAAATTTTATTTTTAATTTTTATAAAATTTACACAGTGCATGTTCAAATATCAAACAAGCTGAAGACATATCATTTCAGCATAATTCGAGGACGCTGAGTTTAATGGGGTTAACCGTTTCTTAATTCTTCGACCCGTTTTCGAGAAATTCAAGGTTCAAAGTCAAGTACTTGTAAAGGGTGTTTTTTTTAGGGGTTTGTTTTTCGAATAGAGATAAAACTGGCATTTTGTGGTCAAATCTGGCACTCTAATGTCATTTATGTTCAGTTTGGTTTGCCATTTCATCATGAACAGGTTGACAAAAGAACAACGCTTGCAAATCGTGCAAATTTATTTCGAAAATAACGGTTCAGTTCGCGAAGTTTACCGCAAGCTCCGTCCATTTTATGGTCGACATAATAGTCCATCAGAGCAATTAATTCGGTTAACCATGGGTCGTTTTCGCACTACGTTTACTCTATGTGATAATACGCATCCGCAGAGACGTCGAACAGTGCGCACCGAAGAAACAATTGCCGCTGTAGAGCAAAATGTTGAAGAGGACCCGAATGAATCGATTCGCCACCGTGCACAGCAATTGGAGCTTTGTCCATCAACTTTATGGAAGATTTTGCGCAAAGATCTTGGCTTGCGACCTTACAAGATCCAGCTTGTGCAAGAATTAATGCCGCGAGACCATGCAATGCGTCGTGATTTTGGTGTATGGGCCGAAAATGAGATTGATCTCGATGCTGATTTTCATCGCAAAATTTTTTTCAGTGATGAGGCTCATTTTTGTTTGAATGGCTACGTCAACAAGCAAAATTGCCGCATTTGGAGTGAAGAGAATCCACATGAGATCCTTGAGACGCCATTACATCCACAAAAACTGACTGTTTGGTGTGCTCTATGGGCTGGTGGAGTCATTGGGCCATACTTCTTGCGAAATAATGCTGGAGAGTCAGTTACCGTTAATGGAGACCGGTATAGAGCCATGATAACCGACTATTTTGTTCCCGAATTGGATGGCATGAATGTGGATGAGTTGTGGTTCCAACAAGACGGCGCTACATGCCACACAGCGCACGTCACAATCGATTTATTGAAGGAAACATTCGATGAGCGCATAATTTCGCGGAATGGACCTGTCAATTGGCCACCAAGATCGTGTGATTTGACACCATTGGATTATTTTCTTTGGGGATATGTTAAGTCGCTCGTCTACGCCAACAAACCAGAAACGTTAGGGGACTTGGAGGCCAACATTCGTGGCGTTATTGCCGACATACGGCCCCATATGCTCGAAAAAGTGGTTGAAAATTGGACCTGTAGAATTGGCTTTATTCGAGCCAGCCGCGGCGGCCACATGCTCGAAATCATATTTAAACATTAATGGCATAAAATTATCCTTGCAATAAAGCCAAATTGATGGACATTAAAACGATTTTCTTGTGTTTTATTTCAATTCGAAGTTCTATACCTCTAAAAAAAAGACCCTTTAGATGCAGTTTTTGTCAAAACCATTTTTTTATTCATTGACTTTATCGACTTCATGGCAACAAGGCAAACATCAACAATTGCCTGGAGAATAATTCCTTAGAACAGTTTAACCCTCGAAATCCAACCCTTATGGTCCAAATTGACTCCATAAATCAAATAAAGCCATTTTTATCATATAAAAGCTTTGTTTAAATAAAAACAGGTAAGCTTTTTGGCGCAATAATATTTTACTAATATACTGGTGTTAAAAAATTACGAATGCTCCCAAAGTAACCAAATTTCTGTATCCCCAACTTGTTTGGGCACCAAGTATTTGCTTTTGAATTTGCATTTGCATTTGCTTTTTCTTTTGTTTGCTTTTGAGTTTGCATTTGCTTTAGATTTTGCTTTTGATTTTGCTTTTGCTTTTGCTTTTGCTTTTGCTTTTGCTTTTACTTTTGCTTTTGCTTTTGCTTTTGCTTTTGCTTTTGTTTTTGCTTTTGCTTTTGCTTTTGCTTTTGCTTTTGCTTTTGCTTTTGCTTTTGCTTTTGCTTTTGGTTTTGCTTTTGATTTTGATTTTGATTTTGATTTTGATTTTGATTTTGATTTTGATTTTGATTTTGATTTTGATTTTGATTTTGATTTTGAATTTGAATTCGATTTTGATTTTGATTTTGATTTTGATTTTGATTTTGATTTTGATTTTGATTTTGATTTTGATTTTGATTTTAATTTTGATTTTGATTTTGATTTTGATTTTGATTTTGATTTTGATTTTGATTTTGATTTTGATTTTGATTTTGATTTTGATTTTGATTATGATTTTGATTTTGATTTTGATTTTGATTTTGATTTTGATTTTGATTTTGATTTTGATTTTGATTTTGATTTTGATTTTGATTTTGATTTTGATTTTGATTTTGATTTTGATTTTGATTTTGATTTCGATTTTGATTTTGATTTTGATTTTGATTTTGATTTTGATTTTGATTTTGATTTTGATTTTGATTTTGATTTTGATTTTGATTTTGATTTTGATTTTGATTTTGCTTTTGCTTTTGCTTTTGCTTTTGGTTTTGCTTTTGCTTTTGCTTTTGCTTTTACTTTTGCTTTTTCTTTTACTTTTGCTTTTGCTTTTGCTTTTGCTTTTGCTTTTGCTTTTGCTTTTGCTTTTGCTTTTGCTTTTGCTTTTGCTTTTGCTTTTGCTTTTGCTTTTGCTTTTGCTTTTGCTTTTGCTTTTGCTCTTGCTTATTCTCTTGCTTTGACTTTTGCTTCGCATCATGCAAATAAGCCATGCAACGATTGTATATTTACGTTGCATTGTTAAGCTGTTCCCTAAGAGGCGTCTCAACGTGTTACCTTGTTTTATCATGTGGGCAAGCTCCTCAGGGAGATCTTTTCCGCTGAATTAGTTACCATGTAATAATTCTTTCCAACGTTATTGCATGGTTGTTGTATTTTTTATCTTGGAGCGGCTCTCTCGCTCTTCTCAGGATTTCCAAAATTTTTTTGTGTGCTTATCGTGAGGCATAAGAACTAGTCTTTACTGGAGCATAATAATTTTAACCTTATGAAATAATAATTCCATGTAAAAAATTTGCAGTTTCTTTGCTTAAGCGGCGTAAGTAACTTAAGCAGTTACTTAATAAATTTTTTAATTCTTTTTACATATGTTTAAAGAATTAGAAACAATTCCATGCAACGCCGATGTATTTTGGATAAATGCTTTTTCAACTTTTTTGGAAACCTGTGAGATGAGACGTTACTTTGTCACGTCAAAATAACTCTTTCATAAATACAACATAATCAACATATGATACATTAAAAAACCTTTTTCTTAACAGCTTTGATCATAAAGCAGTATAAGTTAAGGCTAAATCCAGTAAAATTTTAATAAATTAATATCAAACATGCGCTGCTCCGTAGCACCTCTCCCATCTGCAAAATAATAAATATTTCAAAACTTGTTCGATGCATATGATATGTTCATTTGAGTCATTCAATATAAATATGAAGGCGAACAGGCAGACATGTGCAGAACAAACAGATGTTTGTTGTAATATGCTGAATGTTTGTGAATACACGACTACACGAATATAAAAACAAACATAACATCACTTGACATCATGATGAGATAAAAAAACATACAGGCGACAAAACGCAACAGCAGACAAGCACTTAAAACACGCTTAATACATTGTTAAACACTCAGCAACATCACTTACATACAGTCAGACACGCAGCCACACATACATACATACTCGACGCAGCATATAAATATATTTTAATAAATAAGTATAAACATATACTTAGACAGTGGCAGGCAGAGGATTATTCTAGACTTGAAAGCAACGCACATGTGCCAAGAGCCTGAGGCAACACTTTGGTATTATTTAATTGAATGCCTGTGCTTAGGCAAATATTGCGGCAAATATTGCAAGAACAACAACAATAATGGTGGCTAGAGCAATACACTTAAACACATTGGCAGTCAAACAACAGCAACAATAAAAGCGGTAGCAATATTGGCCGTATTTGCAGCAATCAAGAGTAAAAACAAACTGTCACATATTCAAAGACAAATATTTATATATGTATTATGTTTAAATGTGTGCGTTTGTATGTGTGTGTACGTCTGTATTGGTGACAATATGCTGTGTGCGAGTGTGTGCAAATGTACTTGAGTCGTATTCGTGGTAGTGCTTCCCACAATATGGCAACAATTCAATTAGAGCCAAATGAAGTCGGCTGCTTCAAATGTGCAATTAATGGCTAACATGATGTTGTCGTTGCTGTTGTTCCTGTTGTTGCTGTTGTTGTTGTGGTTTTTGTTTTCGAGTGCTACAAGAACTAACATCTGAGAATTTGTTTTGATTTTGATTTTTTTTTTTTAATATCTTTTTATTATATGTCATACATATGTCATTATCTGCTATCATCAACGATATAAGTAGCAACTGTCTGTAATACCATCAAATGCAATATTTAAAGCTTCTGCTGCGAAGTTCAATCCATGCAAACCATGACATACTAAGACCTCTTTACGCTTCAATTTAAATTGTAAATTAATTTTTCTTTCATTTTTGTTCAAAAATTTTTTATTTTTACCAACTTTTTAACATTTAAGAAGAACGCATAAATTTTCTTTTTTTACATAAATCGTCGCATCCTTTAACCATAAATTTTACCCTTCTCACTTTGTCTACATCTCCATTTGTTACAAATTCGGTTTCTTCACACCTGCCGAAAGCTTTCAACTGCCTTTAAAAAGAACTCAATATAAATTAAAAAGCAGACATAAAAAAAAAATTAAAAACCAACCCACAAACGGCAATTCTATTCAAACTTTTTAACTGCTTCAAATATACCACACACACAGGCACACACACACACATACACACACTATGTTACTTTACCAAATGCCATCCATGCACACACAAACACATTTATCTGCACTCTTGTGCTGCAGCATCCTTTCGCAAACTTATCAGCAAAAGCCGGGCGTTGAATGTTTTGTCGCCGTGTGCAAAAAAAGTCGCTTAAGCTTAAGAGGTAAAAAAAAAACAAAAAACAACAACAAGTGAGAACAAACTTGCAGAATGCTGCATTAAAGTTGCTGCTTAAATAAAATGTGGCTAATATGGGAAAACATTCATGGCACTTTGGCAGGAGGAGTGTGGTGTGTGTGTGTGTGTGTAGGAAGTGAGAAGCTTACAGTTTCAAATTAAAAAATGCTTCACATATTGTTGAAGCTTTGGTCGCGACATGTTGCAGTTATTATTTGTAACTTTACCCAATGGAAAAGGGAAATAAATAGCGAAAAGAGAGTGGAACCAGTCGTAACAGTAAATTTTTTTGAAGAGAAATTCTCTGATGCCTAAGATGCAAATTTTACAAAAGGAACGGAAGTGGATAAAACCGTTATAAGTACGGCGCTATCTACGGGTGACTAACAGGAATCCGACGCAGGCTGTATCAAATAATAGAAGTGACGAAAAGTGGGCGTGAGATAATAAAAGTGGGTGTTAAATGCTTGAAACAATGTTATTCAAGAAGAATAAGGAAATTGATAGAGATAAGGATAAGGAGGATAAGGATAAGGATACGGATACGGATAAGGATAAGGATAAGGATAAGGATAAGGATAAGGATAAGGATAAGGATAAGGATAAGGATAAGGATAAGGATAAGGATAAGGATAAGGATAAGGATAAGGATAAGGATAAGGATAAGGATAAGGATAAGGATAAGGATAAGGATAAGGATAAGGATAAGGATAAGGATAAGGATAAGGATAAGGATAAGGATAAGGATAAGGATAAGGATAAGGATAAGGATAAGGATAAGGATAAGGATAAGGATAAGGATAAGGATAAGGATAAGGATAAGGATAAGGATAAGGATAAGGATAAGGATAAGGATAAGGATAAGGATAAGGATAAGGATAAGGATAAGGATAAGGATAAGGATAAGGATAAGGATAAGGATAAGGATAAGGATAAGGATAAGGATAAGGATAAGGATAAGGATAAGGATAAGGATAAGGATAAGGATAAGGATAAGGATAAGGATAAGGATAAGGATAAGGATAAGGATAAGGATAAGGATAAGGATAAGGATAAGGATAAGGATAAGGATAAGGATAAGGATAAGGATAAGGATAAGGATAAGGATAAGTATAAGGATAAGGATAAGGATAAGGATAAGGATAAGGATAAGGATAAGGATAAGGATAAAGATAAGGATAAGGATAAGGATAAGCATAAGAATAAGCATAATTATAAGGATAACGATAGGGATAGGGCTATAAATAAATATTCATCAGTGTAGTTTGAATCACCTGAAGATTCATGTTGGTAAAAAATTTTCTAATACAACTTTTTATTTTTCGAGAATGTACTAGATTGTTCAGTTAGTATTCGTTCTAATTAAGAAAAGTGTAATTTTTTAACAAAACTAATTTTTTATTTTAATTTCATGTGACCTGCTGTGTTTGAGACTAATTGTTGAGCTCGAGGTCATAACATATGTTAGTGATCAAAACTAAGAACAACAACTACTCTGTATAGAGCAAATCACACCCCAGACTAGACAGCTATTTCGTTGGCCGCTACATCATCTCATCAGTAGTCCTGCGTCAATTTTAACAAGTTATATACAGTTAGTCCAGCGATCTTTCAACATTTTGATATTATTTGAATAGTTTTGTTTGTCCAACTCTTCAAAACACGTATCGGTGTCCAATTCAACTTCTTCATTTGATGTAAATCCTTTTACCATGAGCCATCTATTGAGAATGGATAAAGAATATAATAGTCGCTGGAGGCTATATTTGGAGAATACGGTGAATGGAGAAGGAATTCAAAGCGCATTTCCCTGAGTTTTGTCATTGATTTCAAAAACTTATGAGATGGTGTATTATCATGGAAAAAATAACCTAGAGTACATCTTTCAAACGGCCCACTAATGCTGAGTAATATTCTCCTGTTATTTTTTTTTTTCAAGATATTCAATCAAAATTGTCAAGATATGCCCTGTGAATCTAAAAAAGCACTGCCCAAAACCTTTTCTGCCGATTCTGTTGTATCTTCGTGGTCGCTTCGGAGCACTTCCACTTATCCCAACCCATTGTTTTACTTGCTGTATTTTACGTTTTCAAGTATGGAATGGTGAATCCATGTTTTATCATAGGTCACTAATCTGCGCAAAATTTTTCGATTGGCCCCATTGATAGCTTTGTAGCCCCAACTATCTCAGACCTTTATTTTTGGATTTTCTAAACCCCCCTTCCATGGGGGTTCAAAAAAGACACAAAAATTCAGCAAATTCAAAACCCCCAAAGGAAAATCCTTGCAACAGGCTTTTCACCGTCTATGTGTCGGATCAAGGACTTATTGAACAGCGTAGTATATGTCTAAAAAAACGTTCCAAATCAAATTGTTGAGAAACTGATACTGCCTAGTATAGCGCTCGAGCAGAACTGCACTCCTTCGTGTCTCTATTCGATGCGGCGATACTTTTAATGTTCTCGTTTTATATTCCACTTAAAACTAAATACGTCAGCAGTGCTGCATAAAGTTTTTTACAACACTGAATGATGGCAGACAACTTCAGGAATGCTCAATGTAGCGGTTGTGTCGTTTGAACAACTTAGTCGAAGACAGCTGCTGTCTTGTGTGTAGTTTTGTGTGTCGGAAATTATTCAAAAACTTCTCCATTAGCTAACAGCATCAACTGAGCAGGAGCAGCAGCAACAACAATAGCAACAAACACTTACACTGTTGCAACAACTACAACAACAACAACAACAACAACAACAACAACAACAACAACAAAAAGAAAAACAAGAACAACAACAGCAATTGAGCAACAAATAGCTGTCATCAGTGACAGTAACAGAAAACGACTTGGCGTCACTTGCTGCCGCCGCTGTTGTCGCCTGCACTTTGATGCTAGTTTGTTGTACATGTTAATTGGTGGTATTTTAAATTTGTTTATGCCTTGTTGTTGCTGATGTGGTTTGTTCCTCTATGCGTTTTTTTTTTTTTTTTGTTCAAAATATATTTTAATTTTATTTTATCGTCGTTGCACTGCAAGTTTTTCAAGTCAAACGGTTCAAGCATTTGCTGCAATTAATTGCCGCCTGGCAAGGAGCTGGAAATAATTATAAAGTTTTGAAACCGCATTGCTGCTGATGATGATGTTGTTGTTTGTTTACAAGCACTTTCAATTAACAATTAAAGCTTGTCGTTTATTTAAAACTAAAAAAATCAAATAATAAAAAAAAACGGTAAAAGCATAAATTGGCAAAAAGCTTTTCAAACAACATGAAAAGTTTTGCAAAAAATAATTTACTCCAGCAACAAACATTGTTGAATAACTTTATGTCGAGACCTTTAGCTTGGTTAATTAATAAATAAACCTTTTTATTTGCACACACTCACTCACACACGCACACACACACTCACACAGAGAGGGAGAGAGACATTTAAATAAACAGCGTAAATTATTATGTAAGCTTTTGTGTCGAAAGTCATGGCAGCTTTGTGTGCACTTTAAATTAACCACAAAGAGCTAATTAGGGCTGGTTGAAAAGAAGTATGTATGTAGGTATCTCTTAAATGTGAGGCAAATATATTTATTTTTTACATAAATTTGTATGTTTGTCAAAATTTATTGTTAATGCAGGCTGGGACAACTCCGTTTTGTAATTAATTTTCCCAGCCTGTCCAAAGCAAGGATCAAGGAGAATGGTCTCAGGCAACATATTACTGAGTGAAAGAGTTTTTAAAAATTTTTCAAAAATTATGCTTCAAGGACCCTAAACACCAATGTTTTGCTAATGGAGGGGCCTCAAAATTAACTCATAAGAAAAGAAATTAGAAAATTTCTTTTTTTTTCTTAGATATTTCTTAGAGATAATGGGGATTTAAGGACATTATATTGACTAATCTAAATTCTGTTTTTCCATCACATAAGATTTTTTTTGACTAAACCAATGCTCAGGGAATATCCCCTACAATTGCGTAAGCGTTGAGTTGATTCAGAAGAAAGGTAGTTGTAGGGTGAAAAGATTGAGAAACGCCGGTGAAGGTTTATTTTGAACCTACACAATTCGAAGTGGGCTTGGGTAGTTCAATTGAACGATTCTCACTCATGAACTTTGTGAACTAGTTGTATGTACTATGTGAACAGTGGTCCTCACTACATGGTTTCCCATAGCCCGCGGGCAGGGTTCGGAGTTGAAAATTAGTAAATCGCAGTAATTTTAAAAAAAAAAACAACGCAGTCAAACGAATTTTTCACAGTAGTTTTTTTTATTTACAACCATGTACATAAATTTTATAAATAATAAAAAAAAATTTTTAAAAATTTTATACTAAATAAAAAAATACCTAAATACAAATATATACACAACTATGTACTTTATATTTGCATGTAGCAGAAACATATTTTTTACGGATTCAAAATGAATATGACTATTAATTCAACACTTATGCTGGCATCTTTCTAGTTTTTTATGTAATGGTTAAAGGTTTAGTTATACTTGACGTAGTGAAACGTTGCCTGTGTTTCCTGTCGTTTGTAAGATAAATACAAAAATAACCATAAGAATGTTTGTTGAGAATAAATAGCAGTAGATTTGAAAAAAACCGCAGTGACGCAGTAAAACATTAAATTTTGCTAAAAAGCGCAGTAGATCTACTGCAATTGCAGTAAAGTCCGAACACTGCCCGCGGGCGTCGTGTTTTGTTGAGCTTTTGCACACGAGGTAGCAATCGGCTCGCTGTGTCTGTACGCTGCGTAAAAGATTGTTTTTTCTGCTGTGCTTCAAATTTTGAGTCAGTATGCTTTGAGCTTTCATGTGGCGAGGGTGTTGCTTGCTGTTTTATTTATGAATATACGTAAATATATTGCAATGTTTCAGGAAAAACATTGGTACATTTTTGCTTGATGTTTTCTATGCTAAAATAGCGAAAAACAAAACACAAAAATAAAAATTAAATTATTATATTGAAAATCCAACATTCGACAAGAGTTCCTTGCACCAAATTTTGTGAAAGCTTTTAGCAATTTCTTGCTTCAGTGTAAAGCTGTACACTCTGAAAGCTCTCCTTGTTGTTGTTTGAACCCATGATACAATTACAAGGTAGGCTTATATTGGACAGCAGGGTGCGCTAGTTGTCAAAATCAGCTGGTAATTTTTAGTTTTTCTAATTGTTGTTGTTGCTTTTGTCGTTTGACGTTTATAGCTACTACAGCTTTATTGTATGGTTTGAGTCCTTGCTTTGAGACACTTTTTGTGTCTGCACTAATAAAAATGGTGGATTTGATGGCTATCATATATACATACCAAGTTTGTTTCATTTTATGTACATGGACATGAACAAGTAAACGAAACGAACTAAAAGACCAATCAAACTAAAAGGCCTAACGAACTAAAAGAACGAATGAACTATAAGAACTAACGAACTAAAGCCTGTATGATACTTCATTACATTGGTAATTTTTTTGTCATTAAAAATAAAAATAGAGAAGTTCAAATAGTACTAATGCATAGATTCAATTAGTGTGAGTGAGTACGCATATAGTACGAATTGGAGAAAAAAAGATACAACAGTTTCGACTATGTCGTAACACAAGACGTAGAATTATTCAATTCGCTTTTGATGGCATCTTTTTTAAAAAATATTTAGCCAAATATTTTTTCCATACACCTGAGCATATGACCTTTAAAAGAGTGCCGGAGAGGGTTAATATGTATGACCGACCCCCATTATTTTTGCAAAAGGAGCATTTTTTCCTTGACACCTATTCCCTACGACCACTCCTTAGGGGGGCTCCCATACAAATTTTATGGTTTTTGTATATTTATTCCATACACCTGAGCATATGACATTTAAGAGAGTGCCGGAGAGGGTTAATATATATGACCGATCCCCATTATTTTTGCAAAGGGAACATTTTTGCCTTTGACACCTATTCCCTCCGACCACTCCTTAGGGGGGCTCCTATACAAATTTTATTGTGTTTGTGCCGGAAAGGGTTAATATGTATCACCGACCCCCATTATTTTTGCAAAGGAACATTTTTGCCTTTGACACCTATTCCCTCCGACCACTCCTTAGGGCGGCTCCCATACAAATTTTATGGTTTTGTCGATAAAACCGGAATCTGTCGATAAATAGGTAGCAAGTTTAAGCAAACAAAAACATCAAATGTTGGCTTTATATTTCATGTAATTGTGTAAAATTTATATAAGTTAGAGGGTTCTAACATGAATTTTTATCACATTGAGGATCAAGCAGACCAACAAGTGCTAACATCAACATTGTACGATCAGTAATTTAGGCCCACCAAAGGCTCAAAAAGTGATATAAATACCGACACCTGAGCACTATCAACCACCCTACTTACCTCCGAGAATGACGTAGTCTACGTCAAAATGTGCGACGAACTGCATTTTTATTGCATTGTTTTTAACGTTTCTCTCAATTCGCTAGTCTTTAAGCTTCGATCAAATATTTGCTGTTAACTTCTTGTTTCAACGCAACTACACCCAAAAAACACTTGTTGGTATTATAAACAAGATCAGTGTTGTTGAATTTATTTCAGAAAATGTTTTCATTAAAAATTATTCTCGTTATGGCAACCATATAATATTTCGAAAATAATCAAATCTTTGTATTGACAAGATTTCTTGATGGTCGTTTATCAAAAAGATTCTTGTTTAGTTAAAAACAATTTAATTTAATATACCAGAATTTTTTATTGGTGTAGTTCCTTGCAAGAAAAAAAATTAGCGACAACTAGCAACGTCGCTGAACAGTCAAAATTGGTTCTTGCCACTGAATATGTTTCTATCGTATTCTCGCACAATAGACAAGAATATTGTTGTTTTCCCCACCCGCCACTTCTTTTCAGATTTTAAAATTGGACAAAAAAATGAAGTGTCATACAGGCTTAAGAGAAAAACTAAATGAACGAACTAGTTCATAACCTACGATTGAACTAAAAAGAGCGATCTTTGTGGTGAACTAAATGCCCAAGCCTATTTTGAAGCCGTGGGGAAACACGCTCGCAGGGAGATTATTCCACAATCCAACTGTGCGACTACAAAATGAATTATCTCTGTAACGCCATCTTTTATTGGGCGCCAGGCAATGATATAAGGATCGGCTTGGATTACTGAGCGAGTGGAGCTGGGAAATACTCGAGCATTAGGTCTTGTACCTCCCTTGAACACTTCCAAAAAAGGTACAACTTATATAAAGGGCTTATTCACCCAACATTGGCATCGACGCCCGAGAGAATTGAGAGCAGATGAATTATTTGCATCCCCTATCAAATAAATCGCATGAAAATAAGATCTTGAAGCCCCTGCCCAAATGTACGATACAACCGAAAAATTACTCTTGAAGCCCTTGCCCAAATATACAATTCAACCTAAAAATGACTCTTGGGCTTAACTAGAATGATTTGAATGTATGAAGAGGGGTATCAGAAAGGTTAGTGAACATTTTACCACAAAATTTTTAAATGTTTGAACCCCAGAATGCTGAATATACATGCCTTTCAAGCCAAATATTGACATTAATTTGGGCTAAATAAAAAACTTTTTCCAATTTATCAATCTCTTATCACATTTATTGGTGTGCCTGCAGTTCTCTCTGCCTTATCCTCTATATAATCACCAAATTTTTCATTTAAAAAATGTCAAAAAACTTTTTCCATTCATATTAATGACTATTCGACACAAAATTTCTTATCACTTAAGGTTAACATAAATCTCACAAGTGAGCCATTTGTTAACCGTTTTCCTTTTCTTTTTTTCTAAGCCTTCTTGAAAAGGGTACCGTTAATGTCGAAAATGTTAAGAAAGAACAAACAAAAAGGCGGACAAACATAAACAGTTTTACAACACTTTCATTTGGCCTTCTCCAGGGTCTACCTCCATTGCATTTTCTGACACTTTGCTCGGCTCTAAAGTCTAATGGAAACTTTTGTAGGCCATTAGAACGTTTAGCAAAGTCATTCAATGATTTGCTCTAATCGTGTTGAAATTCACTGTGTAATGCTTTAAAGAGCATTTAGCAAAAGCTGAAGTTAGCGAAAGTAAGAGAAGTTTGCAGCAATAATTAATGCGTTACGGTCAAGCGATGGCAATTAATTTAGTTGCTATTGCTGCTAGCTTTATACGCTGTGCGTGTTTGTGCGTATGCATAAATTTTTACAAGTGTGTGCGGCGGTGTAGGTTGGGCCTTCATCCTTGAAGCTGTGCATGTTCTTAAATGCATTTGAAGCAAATGCTAGCACTTATGCCGATAAAATTTACAGTCTGCAATCACGTTAACAAAAGCTTTTCTCAACTGCTTTCTCTATGAACAGCTTAGCATTAATTAAGCTTTTAAGCACTTGCGAACACTGTTTCTTGCGTATTATTTATCTTTTAATTGCTATAATTCGCATTATGTTTTTCGCATTAAGTGCTGTGTGTGTAACGACAGTTCATTACTTAATTAGTTATTACAAACTAAATGTCAACAACAGTTAATGTCAACTTCAATAATTATCACGCATCATTAATCTAATGCTCTTAAGGCTAATTTATACTTTTCTCTTTTGATATATTCCCACTGGTAAAAAATAAACCTCTGCACGAGTGCGCTTGAAATGCGTTCCAAAGCACTCGTTTGTAATGCAAGCTTTTGCTATGTTTTGCTCTCATCAATGAAATCAAGCCTAACACTACAGAGAGCAATCGTCGCTTGAGCAGAACAAGAACAAACTTAAACCAAAGCAATGTTAGGCACGATTCGAAAAAGAAGTGTGCACAGACTAGAAAGTTATGTAAACAACAGCAGAACGCTTGGAGTTATGCTGTGTCTTTGAATAGCTTTGGAAGTAAATGCCGTATAACAATGAAACTCAATATGTATGGAGTTCTTACTTGGTGATATCCTTCTACTTAAAAGTAGAACATGGGATTTAGGGTACTGGGATGGGCATTTGACAAATGGGTGTGGCTCCGATCCAAATAATTCAAGTATCCAAATAATTCAATGAAGAGTAGGAAAAACTTAAGCGTATTAAGACCATTTAGGGTTCTGTAGATTTCGTGTTTATTAGTTTTAGGGGGTGGCTGATTTCGAATCCGATTTCAGAATTTTAAAATTTAAGATGGCGGATGAGGTTGCCACCTAAATTTTTTGTAGTTAAAAAAATTCAGCGCTGGGGTGAACACTAGGTAAAAAAGGATCGATGAATCCGAATCCGATGTCAGAATTTCAAAAGTATGATATTTTAACAATGGGGTTGCCACCTAATAATATGTTGCTTTAAGAGTTTTAAACATTATCTAACAGTTTAAGGGGGTCGCTGATCTCGAATCTGATGTCAGAATTTTAAAATTTTAGATGGCTGATAGGGCTGCCACCTAATTTTTTTTTTATTTATACGAATTCGATGCTGGGGCGAACACTAGATAAAAATGTGTCGCTGAATCCAAAACCGTTGTCAGAATTTCAAAATTGTGAAATTTTTAACCCTTTAGGGTTGCCACCTGAAAATTTTAAATTCTGACAACGGATTCGGATTCAGCGACCCATTTTTACCAAGTGTTCGCCCTAGCATTGAATTCGTAAAAATAAAAAAAAATTAGGTGGCAACTCTATCAGCCATCTAAAATTTTAAAATTCTGACATCATATTCGAAATCAGCGACCCCCTAAAACTGTAGAATAGTGATTAAAACTTTTAAAAAAGCATATTTTTAGGTGGCAACCCTATAGGGTTAAAAATTTCACAATTTTGAAATTCTGACAACGGATTCGGATTCAGCGTCTGCAGTGTTCGTTAAAAAAAAAAAATAAATAACTGGCCATTTCAGCCCTTGAAAGGACTTTGACCTAGCTTCTTATGATCAATAAGCAGTGTTCGTTAGTTATCATTAAATGACTTGGATACGCTCTGCTTGACGAACAGAGTTCTGTCAAGCTCTGGACTCTGCACTGTTGGATCTACTGTTGTGGAAAAAACGAGTGCATTTGTGCAGAGGTTTAGTAAAAAATACTGCCAGTGATCTTATTGTAATGCAGAACTGTAAGCGGCATGTGGCACGAAGTGCTTGTGTGATCTGATTAGCCTATGTAGCTACATTGTTTTTTCTAAGATGAAGTCATGGAAGCAGTCACTTTATGTAAATTTTTGATTTAGTAATTTTCGTTTTCCATTTCTTTTGTTTTTGTTGCATTTTTAGCATAGAAGGGAATTTAATTCAATTCTTCACAGACTTCACTGTAAGCCTTAACCCTTTACGGTATGGCAATAAGGACACTTACCATCTTTGTATTTTAACAATTTATCCTTTCCTACTCCACAGCGACTACAAAAAATATTTTTGAGTTCGCTGATCACGGATTTCTAATCAGAATGATGAAATTCAAGATAGTGTATCCAAAATGGCGTACAGTAATGTGAAAAACTACCTCATGTTTGGCTGAAAATATCTATACCGGAGATTTTTGGTGTCGATGGTTACGGATCTATCAACAGAAAATCAAAATTATGAGTGGCTGCTCTAATTTGACCGACAAAATGCGAAAACACCCTCAAAATCAGCTTCAAATGCATGTATCGTAGTTTATAAAGCCGACAAAATCGAGGCGAATTAATAGTTGGATATGAAAAAAAAGATACAGTAGTTTCGACTATGTCGTAACACAAGACGTAGAATTATTCAATTCGCTTTTGATGACATCTTTTTTAAAAAATATTTAGCAAAATATTTATTCCATACACCTGAGCATATGACCTTTAAAAGAGTGCCGGAGGGTTAATATGTTTACCCATTACTTTTGCAAAAGGAACATTTTTGCCTTTGACACCTATTCCCTCCGACCACTCCTGAGGGGGGCTCCCATACAAATTTTATGGTTTTTGTATATTTATTCCATACACCTGAGCATATGACCTTTAAAATAGTGCCGGAAAGGGTTAATATGTATCACCGACCCCATTACTTTTGCACAAGGAACATTTTTGCCTTGGACACCTATTCCCTCCGACCACTCGTTAGGGGGGCTCCAATACAAATTTTATGGTTTTTGTATATTTATTCCATACACCTGAGCATATGACCTTTAAGAGAGTGCCGGAAAGGGTTAATATGTATTACCGACATTAATTCTGCAAATGGAACATTTTTGCCTCTGATACTTATCCCCTCCGACCACTCCTTAGGGGGGATCCCATACAAATTTTATGGTTTTGTCGATATTTAACTTTCTTTTTCGATTCGCATAATAAGTATATGCTGCGATTCGCATAATATTTGCTGCAATTCGCATAATATTTGCTGCGATTCGCTTTTGATGACATCTTTTTTAAAAAATATTTAGCAAGAATGGATAAATAAAGCAACAGCGGAATTTTTTTTGCTATCCAGTACACTGCAGAGTCAAAAAATTTGTTCAATGCTACCAAGTTCAACAACCCATGTGGAGAGTCGGAATGTCAAAATTTCACTGTCGATAATATGCCCGGATATTTAATTGGGTGCGGAATTTTGACATTTCAATAACAGATTCTGTTAAAAAAGCGTGCCCCTCAAAATTACTCAGAATTACTGGGCTACTCGATTCTGTTAAAAACAACATGCCCCCAAAAGTATGCTTTTTTTTAATTATAAGATTTATGTCTTCACGCTAGATGGCGCTGTCTTCACCGTCGATAAAACCGGAAAACGTCGATAAATAAGTAGAAAACTTAAGCAAACAAAAACATAAAACGTTGGCTCTATATTTCATGTAAATGTGTAAAATTTATATAAGTTATAGAGTTCAAACATGAATTTTTCTCCCAGTGAGGATCAAGCAGACCAACAAGTGTTAACATCAACATTGTATGATCAGTACTTTAGGCACACCAAAGGCTCAAATTGTGATATAAATAACGACACCTGATCACTATCAACCACCCTACTTACCTCCGAGAATGACGTAATCTACGTCAAAAAATCATTAGTTTTACAGTCCTTGAAAGGACTTTGACCGAGCTTCTTATGGTCAAATTGTGTTCTGCATGTTAATAAGTATTTTGTACACAAATGACCAAGGACTAGTCCTACTAGCTTTATACCGACTCTGAAGGGCTAATGTGCTGTTCCCAAGAAGCTTCACATGGCATAATTTACTCTCTGAGATTTGTCATTGTCTGCAGAGAGGTGACAGCCGATCAAAAACTTAATTTCAATTGAAAAATGTTCTGTGTCAACTGGGGCTCGAACCTAGTCTCGAATTGTCATCGAGTGCCTCACGCAAATCTTAAAGCACTCAGCCACGGCAGCCGTTAACTCAATAAGTTTATAATTATTTTTAGAAAATGCAATTTCATTAGTAATTTTCTCATTTTTGTCTGCCATATTGAATCACCCACTTTAAATATCGATTTTCTGATGACAAATTTGTAACCAGCGACCCCAAAAACACCCCGCTAAGTGTATTTTAAGCCGATTATAAGTTATTTTTTTCGAAACACTGTTTGCCATATGGGATCCGCCATATTGAGTTTCAAAATTCTGACGACAGATTCGAGATCAGCAACTGCAAAAACCGCTGTATAAGAATTTTCGAAAAATTCGAAAAAACTCAAAATTAAATTTCGATGTCCACATAGATGTATGCCTCAAAGGGTTAAGCAACATACCAACTCCAATGCCCTCTTACTGTGTAAGGTGAGTGTCATCAGCATTTAGGCAGCTATGCCCGAAGAAATGCAATAGAATATTTATTCTTCAAAGTTAAAACGTATTAAAGAAATAATGGGTAACATCAAGTCCATTTACCACTGGGTTGTATTTACTATGTAAACTTGTGTGTCTTCTCTTTCGGGTTCGTTTTACTCTCCACCCATTGTTTGTGGCATTTCAGCATTTTGACATTCCTTGTTAAGGTTATTGCATTAAGAACTTTCACTGTTGACGATTTGTTTATGGCTAAAATAGATCAAAAATTTACCTTTACACACACAGTCATGATTTTATTGGTTTGTATACAACTATACCAATAAAAACCTAGGTATTTTTTTGTTTATTGTTGGTAAATTGAGAACTTAACTTGAATTCTATTTGTTGTAATTTTTAGGAAATTGCTTAAATTGAGAGCCAATTTGTTTGGCCACTTGGAACTTAAAGGCACTTGAATGAAAAGGGTATAAAAACAAAAGGGTGGAGTTTGCGCTCTACTGACTTGCCTTCATACATTTCTGTAATGTTTTATTCATTGTGTCTTGAAATTTTCTAAGAATGAATTTGGAACCATTTTTTTTTTCTTTTAATAACTGCATTAAATTGCCGCACTACATTTATAGTGAACAAATATTGTTTAAAGACTCTTGCATATATCCTTACAGCTATGGAAATCCTTAGTATAAAGATTTTTTCAAACTAGTAACCAAAAAAAGAAAAAACTTTTAAATTCCGCTTTTCAATATATTTCTTCCAATTTTGTTTTTGTCTGAAAGTATAATAAAAAAAATGTGGATGATTATTTTGTAAAACGAACGCAATCACCTCACTTGCAACAAAAAAGCAAATAAGTTGCATAGAATTATTTCTTGCTGCTTTAAACACCTACAATAAATTTTATGATATGATAGCAAAGGTTACTTCTTGTGTCTTCTGACATAAAAAATTAACAATCGGTTAATGGAACGAACATGAATTCACGTTGCATGGAATTATTGTATTGGATATTTTTCCCTTATCACTCAAATTTTAAAATGACAATTCAACTTCGAAACTTCTCATGCTTAAAAACATTATCCATTGACTTTTTGGTTGGGCTTAACGTGATTGTTTTGTTTTTGTTTTTTTTTTTTTAATTGAACAAGCCTCCAATACATTGGTTCAAATATAATTTGTTGTTAAGAAACATAGGTTCAAAAATACATCCAATTGTATCAAAGTTCGTCTTTATTTGTGCTGAGATATGACCAAAAAAAGAAAAAAAGTGAAAATTTCCTGACTCAGAGGACGAAAGTTTGACACAAACAAACTTAACCAACAATTAAGTCATGTGATGCAGGTAATTAAAACGAAGGTGCTGTTAAGAGAGTCATTATGTGGGCAAAGTTAAGAGCATACATACAAGAGACGCACCCATCCAACACATGCTAGAGTCTAACTAGCAAATAAATATAAAAAGGTCTTAAAAAGTTTTACAAAAAAAACTTTCAAAAATATCAACTATTTAATTTTCAAATAGTTGATTTGAAGAGGCGTGTGTTCTAGGAATTATTTATGCATCTAGATAGATAAGTGATATAAATGGCTGGTGGCAGCCAAATACTAGCCATTCGAGTCCTGACTGATAACAAGTTTTTGAATTTTCACAAATCTAAGCATTAATGTCTTCGGACGAACCAACTTTACTTTACTCCAAAGATGATCATAAGCGCGTCAAGTCGCTGTTTGCTGTGCAAATTCGGTATCTCACAATCAATGCACAATATCCACTTAAGCTGCACCATTGGCTGCCCAAACAGTGGAAATTTCTCGGCCACATATTGATATACATCCATCGTGTATTTCTTATTTTCCTACCTTTCCATTTGGTGCTGCTGCACGTAAAGCTAACCTATGATCTATTTTACGATGGAAGCCTCGAAGATATAACCGACGCCTTGATCATGGTAATCGTCTATGCTCTGGCTGCGTACTCCACAGCATACTTTATGTGGTATGCCAAGCCGTTGGAGCGTTTTTTGGAGCATATAAGCCGCAACTATCGACATCATTCACTGGCAGGTGAGTTTTTTTCGATCAGCATCAACTCAATGCCAAATGTTATTGAATTTTTTTTTAGGCTTAACCTTTGTGAGCTCTTATACAGCATACGCTACAGCACGCAAGATGATGATTGTCTGGGCTACCGCCTGTCTCAGTGGCGTCTTGTTATGGGGCTTGGCGCCCATCCTATTGGGGTCGCACACACTACCTCTTAAGTGTTGGTATCCGTTCGATGAAATGGTGAGTTATGGCTCGCGTGAAGTTTGTTCTGCCATTTTAAATTTTAATTTAAAACAAGTATCTGCTGCAATGTATACGATGTCTGTTATAATGTTCCAATTTTTATAACTGATGCTTTATCAGTGTGAAGTTAACTTCGCCATATTGTATTTATCAGTCAAAAACCTTATCTTTTTTGTTGTGCTACATATACAGGGTGGGCCAAATGCAGGTTTTATTTTAAATGGAATAAAATTAACATATTTAAAATTTTTCCATATATTATAGCTTTATTAGTACAAGCAGACATTCCCATTAATTATGTAACACAATGTCGTTCCAGAAGCTGCCACGGCTGGCTTCGCAGTAGCGCATTCTGTCACTCCAATTTTCCAAGAACTTGTTGATGGTTTCGGGCTGTAACTCACGGATTGCTTGGATGATATTGGCCTTAAGTGCTTGAATCGTTTCTGGATTGTTGGTATAACATCGGTCCTTTACGGTTACCCACAAAAAAAAAAGTCCAAAGGGGTCAAATCACAGCTCCGAGGTGGCCAATTGACATCGCAAAGACGGCTAATAACACGATTTTTGAATTTGATGCGCAACAGATCACTTGGGCTGTGTGGCAAGGCGTGTCATTCTGCATGAAGCAGAGGTTGTCAAAATTCATGTCTCAAATTTCAGTAAAAAAAGTCGATTAACATGGCTCTGTAACGCCCACCGTTTACCAAAATGTTGTTCCCAGCCTCATTTTCAAAGAAAATAAACCAATGATGCCACCACTCCACAATCCATACCAAACTGCCATCAAAATGCCAAGTTTGCAAGAATTTGACCGCTGTTCCAAATCAGCCACAAATGGGCCAACTGCCCTTCGATCATCTTACGCCGTTCGTTAGAGCTTTTACATACACCGGAGTGGATTATTTTGGTCCAGTACAGGTAACAATTGGACGTCGCCGTGAAAAAAGGTGGGTTGCTCTTTTCACCTGCCTCACAGTTAGAGCTATTCACTTGGAACTATCCAAAGATTTGTCTAGCAACGCAGCTTTTCTACGTTTGCGTAATTTTGTTAATCGACGTGGCACTCCAGTCCGCATAAGAAGTGACCGAGGAACGAACTTCGTTGGAGCAAGTAAGGAAGAGTGGTTAATAATTGACCAAAGCATGCAAGAAGAGTGCACACGTCGAGGAGGCGAATGGGTCTTCAACACTCCAGCAAACCCTTCCGCAGGCGGAGTATGGGAACGGATGGTTCAATGCTTCAAAAGAGCGCTGTCATTTACAATTAAAGAGAAGGCGCCACAAGTCGAAACATTATTAAGTCTGCTGATCGAAGTCGAAAACTTGGTAAATTCACGCCCATTAACTCATATCCCCCTAGAGAACACCGCAGCCGATCCATTAACACCAAATCATTTCCTTCTGGGATGTGCCAATCATACACAAAGACCAGCCATTGCAGAAAATATTTGTTTGCGGAAACAATGGCTTATATCACAGCAAATGAAATGCACGTTCTGGAAGCGGTGGGTACTAGAATATTTACCAACTCTCTGTGGACGCATCGGCTTCTCGACAATAACGTGCGGGTTTTCCAAGCCTCAGATGAGGCAATTTTGATTGTTAACATAGCCGCCGAAATGATTATGCGCCTCGTCTGAAAAGATAATTTTTCGCCGAAATCATCTTTTCAAATAACGTACTGTTTGGGCTACATAGCACTCACTTTGGAAATAAGTTTCCAATATTTCCCAACGTTGTTGAAACGTAAAGCGATTCATTTCTTTCCGCGGAGGTATAATACAACTCTTTATGTCAAGATTTTGAGCGGGAAACAGCTGTCAGTGTCAAAAAACCTATGATTTAAAAAGAAACAACTAGATGGCCCACCCTGTATATATGCTATTTATTTATTTATTTGTTTGCTAAGCTTTTTAGGCTTAATAGCAATCATCATGTGCCACATTGAAAAACAAATAATTCCACGTTACTTTTTATGTGAATTTTTCTTCGCCATCTAAAGTTTTGAAAAATTTTGGAAATATGCTGTATCGCGCTCAAGTAGTGATTTAATTCTTTATTATTGAAACGCCGACACCTGCTGTATAGGCTTAATTCCACGTTGCCCCATGGCAATGGGGTCGAGGTTAATGGAATTGATGCCCAGGAGCTAAATCTTCAGGACGTCTGTGCCATGCTAATACAATATACGACGTCCGTCATACCTCTCCTGGGCGTCACTGCCATGACTCCAGAAGCGACCAACGCCCTGTCATTGTAGTTCCAACACCGGTCGCACACCATACTTAAGTGTATATTTAAATTAATAAATATACTGTATGGATAGCAACCAATGCTGGAACGCAACAGTACCAATTATGGATGATTAGTTGGGTCACCATCCACATTTATTGGTGAAAATCGAGACCCTCCAATTCCCTCCATTGGTGGAATCTAACATCACTGATAATGTAGGGCATTGCCACCAGGGGGATTAGCGCAACTCCATGCTGGTCACACAGACCTGTTCGCGACATAGAACTACCACAGTCAGCACTATACTCCCCGAAGGGCCAGCCCTGCGATAGTCTCCCGAGCAAAAGGGATTTACCTCGATACCCATCAACACACACCGACATATCTGCACCGTCGTACATGGCTGTGATGACAAAACCATTACTATTGGACGTGCTACTGTGTAGACCACATCGCATTTGACTGTGTGTGACATATGGTCACCATTATGTTTGCTCCATTTCAAAACTGGTACTCCAAGGCTACTTCGATATATTTTTCACCTCGGAGTACCAAATTTGACACCTCTTGCTCTCCAAATTATGCACCGTTTTAAACTTCGCCTTTTATAAGACATCCTCAAGACTAATGCCAATGTGCCGGTGGAATTGTGACAGTACGTTTGTCGAGCGTAACGACTATCCCCATGCTAACAAATTGTAAGGATCATTGCTATTCCTTCGTAGGCAGACGCGCTACCGTTGATATAGTCAAACGGTCCACCTACTCCCCAGATTGGGTGACCAACTTCAGGATCTATAATGCGCTGCAGTCGGATCACAAATTTTATGGATATTTTAACAAGAGGTGTCATTTGTAGATAACCCAACTCGTGCTCGTTCGGCCAACTGAATGTGCCGTTGGAATTGTGACAGTACGTCTGTCGAGCGTAACGACTATCCCCATGCTTACAAATTTAAAGGATCATTACTATTCCTTCGTAGGCATACGCTACCGTTGATCTAGTCAAACGGTCCACCTTCTACGCAGATTGGGCGATCAACTCCAGGATCTGGGTAGTACCTCTACATTTACAGAGTATAGGGCAAACCCGTTGCCTGCGAACATCCTCCTTTATCCTGGCTTTGGACAGGCTGCTCGTGAGAACAGGCGGAGTTGCTCAAGTAGTGCTGTAAATCGGATCACAAATTTTATGGATATTTCCACAAGGGGTGTCATTTGTAGAGAACCCAACTCGTGCTCGACTAGGTCAACTGAAAATATCACAGCTATAGCTGAGAGTGTTGCTGAACATCCATGCTTGTCCATCAAACTGATTCCAGCTATATTTTGAAACTACATTTATGGCATTATGTATGGAATAGGACATCACTTAAATAGCCGCCTCGGGTTCACTGGCAGTGCATCCAGCGGTCGGTACAAGTTTTGATGACTCGATCCTATATGTGTGGTGTTGCTCCGGTAATAGCTTCTGGAATGTTGGCCTCGAGCTCGTTTAAAATAGTTGGCTTGTAAACGTAGACTAAGGATTTGACGTAGCCTCAGAAAAAAATAATCGAGGGGTGTCAAGTCACATGATCGTGGCAGCCAATTGATGAACGCTAACCGTGAGATGTCAAATTTCTCCTTCACCACTGCAAGCGTTGCTTTGCTTTTATGGCATGTAGCGCCGCCTATTTGGAACCACAGCTCGTATTTATCGATGTTGTCGAGCTCTGGTCACAGAAAGCCGGTTAACATTACTCATACCGAGGACCATTAACGGTAGGATAAATCGTGTACCTCATTTCGAATGAAATAAGGTCCCTTAAAGTCGCCGTGTCATAAACCGCAGTAGACAGTCAATCTTTATGGATGCAATGAAGTTTTGTCGAACACTTTTAGATTCTGGTCAATCCAATTACGGCAATCTTGCCTGTTCACATAGCCACGCGGCCAAAAATTACCCTCGTCCGAGAAGAATATGTTTTGGACAAAATCCGAATTTCCAACCAATATTTCCAGCACCCACTTAGCGAACTCATGGCGTTGTAAAACGGTGCATGATAAAATGTTAAATCTTAGTCAATATTTTGACATCTGGATGTCATGATAGCTTAAACATCTGTTAAAACATAACAATTAGAAAAACTATTATTGCTATCTGGTCACCCTATATCAGTAAAAAACATCTTTTCTAAAAACTGGCAGCCGCAGGAATTTTTCCAGGGTGGGGCAAGGTATGTATTGGTGTGCACGTATATGAAAATTATTATATGAAAATGTAACATATAAACATAGGAAATAAAAATATATGAAATTTTTCAAGTCCAGGAGGGAGGGGGGCAATTGCCCCTCCCAGCTCCCCCCTGTGGATGCCCTTGGTTCTAAAAACTATGTGTGGTACAACTTCACAACACAATTATCCGACTATCCAACAAAAATGAATGGTGGAACCAACTGCACATTAAAAAACCAACACCAGCACCAAAAAACCAAACCATTCCTGCATTATACGTAAAGCACATGATAGCACACATCGAACACAACTCAGCACATGGATTTTTTTATGATAAATACAAAATGGTGGAGCTAGCTTTGTGCAAAGGACTTGGGAGAGTGTTTTTAGTTATAATTTTGAGCTTAATAATGGAGTATTGTTAAAACTTCAAAACAGCAACCTGGTGTCTATGAATGGGTCTATCTGGTGCAGCTACTGGGACAGATTTTTGTGAGTTTTGCATTTGCCAATAGCTCAGCTCTATACGTCTCACTGGTTATCGTCATGTTGGGACAGTTTGATGTGCTTTTTTGCAGTTTAAAGAATTTTGAATATAATGCGCGTCTCAAGGCGGGTGAAGATTTACAAAAATTGCGGTTCGTTTTAATGGCATTTCATGTAAGACCCTTGTTAAATCTGGTTTTGTTTTTTTTTTTCAATTCCAGCAAATTACAAGCGGAAATTCCTTTCGGTCAAGATGATGAACTTAATCAATACATCTTTGGCACGGAATATAAAACCGATTTGGTGGTTTATGAACCGTTGTTTTATAGAAGAAACGATAGAGCAAAAAAATCCCATCAACAATATTTGAATGAAGCACTAGTTGACTGCTTCGAACATCATCACTTCATCATGGATTGTTGTCGTGAACTTGAGCAGCTTTTTAATCCTTTTTGCCTGATTAAATCGCTGCAAATAACATTTCAACTTTGTCTGCTGATGTTTGTGGGCGTTATGGTTAGTCCTTTATCAAGTATTTTTTTTTCTTTTTAAATTATTTTTTGCTTTTCCCATTCTTCAAAACCTACTCATTCGAACCTTTTCATTCAATTTAGGGTGAACGAACTACCCTGCGCATTATTAACTTTATGCAATACGCCGCTTTGACCATAACGGAGCTGTGGATGTTCACATATTTTGGTGAATTATTGCGCAGCCATAGCTTACGTGGAGGCGAGGCTTTGTGGCGCGCTCCATGGTGGCGCAATTCGACACACGTACGAAAGGATATAATGATTTTTTTACTTAATAGTCAACGTGCGGTCAAGCTGACAGCGGGCAAATTTTTTGCCATGGATGTTGAACGCTTTAGTTCGGTAGGTTGCAAAAATAACAAGTGCAAAAAAACAAAAAAAAATATGAAACAAGCCTAAAGTGAAAATGAATTTGCATATTTTTAGGTGGTTACGCAGGCTTTTTCATTTGTAACATTATTGCAAAAGTTGGACGCTAAAAATGTCAAGTGAAGGAAGTGCATGGAATGGGCAAAAAATGGGCGAGAAACATCAACGTATTTAACTTATTTAATGCAACTAATTTGAACAAAAAGCTTAAAAGCACAAATTTGAACTTTACTATAAAGCATGCCTAAATGTAGTCCACAATTTGTTTTTTCAACAAGCTGTTGGCCGTAATTTTGAAATATGTTAGCAGACTTGAAGTTTGTAGAATTTTTTTTATTACTAAGCAAAGTTGGTCAAAGAAGTCTCATCAGTTGAATCAAACAAAAAAAAAAAAATCAACACATATTTTTTTCGTTTTTGAGTGACATTCCCCAAAAAAGTATCGAATTTTTAAATAAAAAATACAATAAAGTCAGAAGAATTCGATATAGAGTAAAAGAAAAATGTGCCTAAAAGTAGGCCATGCTTTTCGAATGAAAACATAAACTTTGTTCAACAAATTTTATTTTGCATCTTTCGAAATCATATTGAATGGAACTTTTGTCATTTTGGCGTAACAGCGTAACGTTTTACCGCACAGGTTTCCAAAAAAGTTTAAAATTGCATTTTTTGAAAATGCATCGGCGTTGCATGGTATTGTTACTCGCTTAGTGTGGGTATGACAGTAAAGTTAAATTTTTTGATTGTATGACAAAAAGAAATTAAAAAAAAGACTTCTCTGGCATGCGGGGGGGGGGGGGGGACAACACAACTGAAAACTTGTTGCATGGAATTACAACACGGTATGTATAGATGTTATTGTTAAATGTATTTTACGGCAGTTAAGACTACTTCTGAGCCCTCATGTCAAAAGTAGACAAACAATTCATGACGTAATGAGGCCGCGGAGAGAGTCGATCTAAGATTGTAAATGCGTCTATCATGCAATGGTGTTGCATCGAACTATTACGATAAGTAAGGGTAAGTATATACGCTACGGTAAATGTTTTAAATTGCAAATGATCTAGCCTTACGACAAAAATAATAGACCTAATAAATTATAAAGTCATCAAGTCGCATAGGTAGCTGCTTATGCAACAAAAATTATTCAATAATGTTGCATGAAATAATTACGCGGTTTTTTTTACCCCTATATGCTCTTAAGTTAAGGAAATTAGACATACTAGTATCGCCTGTGGTCGAAATTCGACCATACCAATATCGATTTTTCTGTTGTTTTTGTATTTTTATTGAAAGACGCTTGGTAAAGCTTAAAAGAAGTTGGCTGTGTCGTGAACACATTGGTAGGTTTTGAAGTCACAGTGTAAAAAAAACAAAAAAAAATCACAAAAAAAAAAAAGTCACAGTGTATCTTTATTTATATCTTTATTGTTGTCCCTATCCCTTCATTAGTTCCAAAACTTGTCTTAATTCATATGCTTATTCTTATATTTGTTCTAATAATTGACCTACTTCCAGTCCAATCTCTTGTTTTAATCTATGTCCAAATTCCTGACCTTATCCTTATCCCATTTCCTTTCAAAGCTTTGTTCTTATTGCGTTAAACTCTTTGTTCTATTTCTTGTTCTTATACTCTTCCAAATCTTGTCCCAAACATTGTTTTAGCTATGCCTCAATCTTTTCCCTTACCCTTGTCTCAGTCCTTGTGGAAGTCATACTTTTCTAATCCTTGTTATAATCCTTGTTCTTATACTTGTCCTTATTTTAATTTTAATTTAATTTTTTTTTTTTTTTTTATTTTTACTTTTTTTTTTTTTTGCTTTTGCATTTGGTGCATTCTGGTTACTTTAAAGAGTTCCCTGAGAGACAATGTGATGCAGTTAATTTAAAAAAAATGTTTGATAATATGGACGTAGAGCCACTTTTTATTGTTGTTAATTATCGTACAAGAATGATAGAAACCAGATTACGCGTTCCGCAAATGAGAGAGGGAGAGAGAGAGAGAGAGAGAGAGAGAGCATTACGTCACAAGCGATATTGTCAGACTTTGGAATAATTTTACTGCCACACTCACGCCTAAATATTTTTTCTTATTTTTATAATATGTATATGGACCTTCTTAACCCATTGGTACAATAAAATTTTGTCAGTCTCGAATAGTTTAGGAGATAAAAATCTTGAAAGTTTAAAAAATTCATATTTTTCGTATACGAAAATATTCATACATTTATACAGAAGAGTAGATATTTTTACTTAACTTTTTCGAAAGAATTTATTTTCAATTTCGTCAATTTGCCTAAGAGATCGCACATTTGCATACGTTTCTGTCAAGCAAAAGTACTGTGTGACGTCATGCACTCAGTTGAGAAAGAGAGCATTAGATAACGGTATTGCGGAACGCGTTATTTTGTTTCTATCCATGGTATAATAATAATAACTAGTATCGCCTGTGGCCGAAATTCGACCATCTGTTTCTGTAAGGTAACGAAACTCAAGTTGTTTTTCACATGATGAATTGTTATTAATTTGCATGGAAATTCTTTAATGCTTACCTTGACGCTATGAGGAAAATAGTGGTAAAGGACAAAAAAAGGAAGATATAAGCGTCAATAACAAAAATTTATGCAACATATAATATTTATTAAAAGTAAATAAATGGCTTGGCGTCAAGTGTTATATGAAGCAAGCTGCAGTTTAACTGTTTTTTTTTAACACTGAGAGAAATTAAGAGAAAGCAAAAACAACCACAACAACAACAAGAATAATGCTACTCATCTCTTTTTAAGTGTTTGCGTCACTCTCGCATTCTACTCTTGCTTTTGTAAGCTATAGCACCGATGTTCACAGAGCTACAGAGCTTTGTCGCTTTGTAGTTTCTCATTGTCTCATTGGTAAAAAAAGCGTTTTACATTTGCTCAGTTTTACCTATCTTAATGACAACATATTCAAATAAAAATTATATTGTGCAAATCTACTCAAAAATACCTATCCATCGATATAAGTATTATGTGAATATGTTGAAGGTAGCACAGAAAAAAAGGGAACACAAAAACTTTTTTGTTTGCGTATTAATATATAGATGTGCTAGTGAGTTTTTGACAATACCAAGAATAGCTTTGTTTCTGTCAAAAAATTGAGAGCGAAAGAGAGGAACTGTGATAGTTGTCAAATTGTATTATTTGTTTTAGTTGTTAGATGAAGATGTGTTATAGTTTTAATAGGTTATTGTGCGAATTAAGTTTAAATAAATATTCAATGCAATTAATTGCTGTTGTTTTCGCCCATTTGGCAAGTTCGCCATTGAATGGTTTTGCAATTTTATTAAAAACGTGCGCTGGTAGGTGCCACCGTCAAGAAACTTTGGCCAGCAATCAAATTGTCTTGCACTCACATCGTCTGTTCCAAGAACATATCGAATGCCATGAAAGAATGTTCAATGCCTCAACTAATAAGAAGCCATCAAAAGAAGTGGACATGGCATTGAGTTCCGATCGACTGCACGTTAGCTGATTTATTTTCATTCCAATTAACCTTCAGCTGTTTTTGACAGGGGCGGGGCAAAATAAATTATCATTTTGAGAGAGAAGTGTCAAACTCACTAACACCTTATTATTATTATTACACCATGTTTCTATCATTCTTGTGCCACTCCGTTGAATAATTAAAGAATTTTGGCTCTCTCCGCGGTCTCATGACGGCATGAATATTTTGTCTATTTTTATCATGAGGCTATCGATGAGAAAGAAATTAAAACAATGCTACACAGCTCTGTTAAAGTGTCTCAGTCAATCTCGCGTTCTACTCTTTCTCGTGTACGCTACAGCAACGATGTTTAACAGAGCTGGGTCGCTATGTATTTTGTTGTTGTTTTGCTCTCGAGTAAGAAAGAGCAAAAGATACAGCTATTGAGTATTGAGTCCTTTCATTCTCTCTCGCCTTCTGCTCAAAATTGTGTGGCATTATTTGCTGTTGTTTTTTTTTTTATATGGGGGAATAAGTGTTTTTAATTTATAATTTTAACCTATCTTAATGACAAAACATTTGAATAAAAATTATATTCTGCACTTGGTATAAACCAGACCTTTCAAATGATAAGTTTCATTAAAATGTGTTGTCTATAACTTGAGATAAGGGGGGTTCAAGTTTTGTGTTAGCGTTTTAATATATAAGATAAGAATTTGGAGACATAAGAAATAGGAGATATAAGAAAAGAAATTTCACTTATCAAAGTGAACACATTTTGTGTACCACAATGTATTGCTTCACTAGGAATCTAAGGTTTTTCATTAGCCACATTTGTATGTGACACAAACGTTGTGGAACGTGTAAAACATAATTTTTCATTTGCACTTAAAAAACAAGTTAGATTTTTTTTTTTTAATAAAGTTACTCTCATTAACTTTTCCTATGAGTAATGCATTAATAATAAGAGAAGAACATATGACAGATTAAAAAAACCACTCACGTCGCTGCTATACTGGAATTTACATTAATAAACATTGCGCTGATATATGTCACCAGAATTTCAATTAAACAAAGTAGGGAATCTCCAGGGAGTCTGCACAAAATTGCGCAAAATAGAATAAATTTCTGCGAACAAATTTTAAAGAATTATTTACATTTTTTTTTTTTTCAAAGTTTTATAGATCTTAACAGACATATTCATAAAATTATATTAAAATGTCTTTAAAACGTTTCGTAGTTAAAAAGCTTTTTTATGTTGAAATGTCTTTTAAAATTGTACGGTTGATATTGTAAGAAAATTAATAATAATAGTATAATAAACTGGTCATTTCAGCCCTTGAAAGGACTTTGACCGAACTTCTTATGATCAAATTGTGTTGTGCGTGTTATTAAATATTTGAACAGGACTTGAATTCAGAACTGGACCTACTAGTTTTATGCCGACTCCAAACGGCTAATGTGCATGTTCTCAAGAAGCTTTACATGGCATTATTTACTCTCTGAGGTTTGCCATTGTCTGCAGAGAGGTGACGGCCGAACAGAAAAATTAATTCAATTGAAAAACTTTCTGTGTCAGATGGAATTGAACCAGGGTACTCTGGCAAATGGGTCATGCACTTTACCCACTTCGCCACGGCCGTCACTCAATGTTCACATACCAACATAAAATATGGCGCACCCTGTATATTTAAACTAAATTAATGAAGATTAATGAAGCATTACGAGTATCTTTAACTTTTCATACATTCATTACTCATGTTGAATTACGAATATCACGAATTAAGAGCTTTTTGTCAACTAATTTTCAAGCCAAAAAGTGTCAATTATTATTTAATTAAATAATTATAATTTTTGAAATATTTTGCTAATGTTTGATGCCTTTTAAATTAATTTCTACAAAATGAAAATTTTCAATTGCCTTTTAAATTAATTTCTACAAAATGAAGATTTTCAATTTCAACATTGAGCTCTTACAAGCACACATACATTCAGCATACTTAAGCAAATGCCTTATATTCTGATGGCCTAATAAAATCAACTCAAATATTTACAAAGAAAATTGTCTTGAAAACTTAGTGGTTACTTGCATTAAAAATTTCATCTTTAGCCAACCAGCCTGCTTAGGCTTTATCGCATCAAATCAAGAAGGAGAAAATTTATTTAAGACCACGTAAACAGAAAACCTATGTAAATAATTTCTACTTGTAGTAAAAGTCAACACTTGAGCTTTAAATGAGGGTTCATCTTTATGCCTCAAAAACCTCAAAATACTTAACCCTTCCAGCCAGCAGAGATAAACATATTCATTTTCAAACATACCTACATAATAATTCCATAGTTGCACAACAGGATGTTATTGTTGTTGTAAAGTGATGGTTAAGTATTCTTTCGGTTGTATTATTACGTATGTTTACATAATAATGTTAAGCAATTTAAGAAAATTTAAGCAAAACTACTATGTGAGTTAAGAGAAAAGAGGCTTAAGATTAAAATGTTAAATTAATTTAAATCACAGATACATACATATATACATACTCACAAACTCGAGTTTTTTCATTGGAGATGAAGTAGGTACTGGGCAGAAAACTCAAAGCAGCCAGCCATGGAGCTCTTTAAGCTTAAAGCTTTGTTATGTCAGAATTTAAATTCTGGCATTTATCAGACATTAACTGGCTGTGTTATAGGGCTAAGCATGTTGTTATGTGTTTTATTTGTATATCCGGCAGTATTGAAAAATGGTTTTGGAATAACAAATCCTATTATTATGCTAAACAGCTGTAGGAATGAAACCTTTTTGAGTGGCACAAAAAAAAATTCCAAATGCGACATAAGAGCAAGAATAACAAAATATATGCACATAATAAAGGCTAAGCTTTAAGTTTGAAATTTACAAAATTTAACACAAAAAGTCTAAATGCTTAAAAAAAAAAAATTAAGGCATATTTTCAGGAGCATTATTACTAATCATGTATTAGTTTGAATAAAAATTAACGTATTTAGTTGTTGTTTTTTATTTTATTTTATTTTAATTTCAGTTTTCAAAAATTTTTTACCGACCACTTATCTCTTTTTTTTTCGGTTCCAGTATCTGCCATCAGCCACTTATAGGTTAAGCATATGTAAATAAAATCAGCTTTGTCTGCTTTAACACACACACACACACACACAAGCTTATCGTGAGGCTGTACAAATATTTAAGCTTTTATAAAATGTAGATAATCAGCAATATATACATATATTTTGTTGTTTTTTTTTTTTTGTTCTTTTTTTTTTGTCCTTCAAGCATTTTTCTTATTTTTTTCTTGTTGCTTTTTATTGCGGTAGCAATAAAACAGCCTATAGTTCTATAGGAAAAACGAGGAATTTTATGCAAATATTCATTTTTATGTTTTTCTTTATATTTGCTCTTATGACAACAACAACAACAACAACAACAACAACAACAACAACAAGAACAGCCATGGTTAGTGCCGGATTTAGGTTTCGAGGTGCTTCTAGGCACATTCAAATTTAACACCGCTCTAAGGGGTATTTGATCGATTTAAGCAGCCAAAATTCAATTTTATCAAGCACCGAATTTAAAAACAAAATATATTTTTACTTTGTTAAATCATGTAAAAATAACGGACAATATTGTTTCTTCACTTTGCCTTAGTCAAAAAAATTTATACAACTCTCTAAACTTGGTCATTTTTAGTTTAACTTTTGCTCAAGTTGCTAGCTGTTTGGACAAGTACATACTTAAAAACTCATATTTTTTTGTGAAAATTTCTAGATATCCGAAGGATTTTTTTATATGCTCTTATATGCTTTTCATATGTTTCACTACAAAGGATACAAAGTTGAGAATAACATTAATAACCAGAACTTAGACATGATAAGTGACTGCAAACACAACAAATTATTTTTCATTCATTTTTACAATAGAAACCGAGTCTACCCGGATGAATGGAAAAAAAACAAAAATCATCCTTGTGCCAAAATCGCAGAATGAGTATCATCCAAACGCAATCCTTTCGTTCATATCCAAAGCATTGGAGTCGTTATTAAGTCAGAAAATTAACAGACACCTTTTCAAATATGACCTTATAGCTAACAGACAATCAGGATTTAGGGCCAAGCATAGCTGTATAACTGCTCTCCTTGATGTGACTGAAGACTTGCGTATGGATTTGGACAATAATGAGGTGGGTTTTTTAGTTCTACTGGATCATTCAAAAGCCTTCGACACTGTCGACCATGACATTTTACTGACAAAGCTTTCCAAAATGTTCAATTTTTCATCAACTGCTGTAAACCTCATTGCGTCATATCGCTCGAATAGGTCGCAAGCAGTTTCTGCAAACAATGTCTCATCAGTTTTTCTCCCTATTAAAAGAGGTTTACCTCAAGGGTCAGTATTGGGACCTCTATTTTTCTCAATGTACATTAATGAGCTTCCGAGTGTTCTTAAAGATTGTAACATTCACATCTACTCGGACGATGTCCAAGCATATGTGAGTTGTAAACATGAGAAATTACTAGACCGCATCACTTACCTAAATACTGTTCTTGAAAATATCTTTGACCGCAAGCAAAAAAAAACGGTTAAAGCCTTAATCCTTAAAAGTCAAAATGTCTAGTGATCTCTTCAAAATCATTGATATCTCAAATGTTCCTCGCCTTGTGTTAAACGGTTGCAGTATAGATTTCGTCGACACTGCAAAAAACCTAGGGGTAACCTTTAATATAACGTTGACTTGGTACAATCATATTAATATAACCGGTGGGAAGGTCTACAGCATGCTACGTGTATTATGGACAACCCAATATTTTACACCTTTACATATAAGAATGCTGCTGGCAAAAACCTATATTATACCAACAATGCTATATGGCTGTGACAGCGTTTGTTACAGTTTGTGACAGTGTTTGCTAACTGTGACAGCTCAAGTAAACGTAAATTAAACGTCCTTTTCAATAATATTGCACGGTATGTATATGGGTTAAAAAAAAGAAATCTTGTCTCTCAATATGCTAAGAAAATCTATGGATGACCTGGGATAATTTGCTAGATTTCCGTACACTCTTGTTGCTACATACGATAATCAACACTACTGAACCGAAATATTTGTTCAACAAATAAAATTAACTCATCACGTCATTATTGCTTAACCTCTGAAAGGCAATTCTTTGTTTACTCTGTTCGTCTTTGGAACGCTCTTCCTAATAATCTAAGATTTAGCAATAACGCTGTGCAATTTAAAAATAAATTAGAAAATTTATATATTTTTTAATAAAAATTTTTTAATTTATAAATTAAATAAATTTATTTATTAATAATAAATAAATAAATAAATAAATAAATAAAAATAAACATTAGAGGTGGGTCTTATATGACCCAATTGCTGAACATGGTTAAGGGTGGTAAAAATAAAAAAAAGACATGATTGAGTGCTATGCATTCAAAAACTTAATTTTAATTTTTAATGGAAAGAATGGAGTCATATAGTCATATCTATGAATTTGAATTTTCTTAAATATTCAGGGGAACACTTCTTCACTTTTCGCTCGTATGTTTTTATGTGTAATATGTTCGATGCTACTCAAAGTCATCTACGTTTTTTTTTGTCTAACTCTCCTATTTATAGTTATAATATTTTCTGATATTATGCAGTATGGCTAAAGAAAAATATTGGCATCTTTAAGTCAATTCCACAAAAAAATGTCAGTTACATCAGTTAGTCATACGAGCGAGACGATAAATGACCCACGACTGATAGAGGGTTAAAGAAAGAAATTCAGTAAACAGACATTACTTAATACTTTTTCCTACAAAATCAACTTAAGATCTACTTGAGATAAAATAGAGGTGGGTCATACATGACGCATTGAGCGCACAGAGTTTAGTATAAAAAGAAATCACTAAACATAACGAAAACATCAATACATACAATTTTTCAACAAAACAATTTTGATGTGCGTCTAAAAAAAAATTGATTTGACTCATATGTGACACAATTGTCGTACAGGGTTAAGGATATCAAAAATCAAAATAAATACATGATTGGAAACTGTGTACCCAATAAAATAATAAAGCCGCTTAAATCGATCGATAAATACCTTGCTCTAGCTTATTGACAATATACTCAGCGAAAGTATTATAAAGCCACCTATATATAATTAGATAACAATATACTCGTAAAAATCTTCATTGAACCAAGAATGATAGAAACAAGATTACGCGTTCCGCAAATGAGAAAGAGAGAGCATGACGTCATCCAGCGCTATTTTCAGACTTTGAAACAGTTTTACTTTGGGGGCCACGCCTAAGTATTTTTTTTCTTATTTTTATAATATGTATATTGACTTTCTTAACCTATTGGTGTTATAAAATTTTGTCGGTCTCAAATGGCTTAGGAGATAAAAATCTTGAAAGTTTAAGAAATTGATATTTTTGGGAAGTTTACTCTTCCGCAAGAATTTATTTTCAATTTCGTCAATTTGCCTAAGCGATCGCACATTTCCATTCGTTCTTGTTAAGAAGAAGAGCTGCGTGATGCACTCAATTGAAAGAGAGAGCGGGGACTACGGAACGCATAATATTGTTTCTATCATTGTCATTGAACAAATATTTTTCAACCACCATTAGTTTCTATTGTTTCTATCATTGTCATTGAACAAATATTTTTCAACCACCATTAGTGATGTACGTTCTCTGATTGGATCTTGGAAAAAATAAATGGTGATTGTGATTTTTGCGTCAAAGCCCATTTTTATATTGGCGGCTACATTAACAAGCGAAATTGACACATTTGGAAATTCGAAAAGCAGCGAGTGATTAAGAAGATGCGAATGCACTTACAACGAGTGACTGTTTGGTGCAAATTGAGGGCCGGAGGCGTCAAAGGACCGTACTTTTTTAAAAATGACGACGAAATAGCCGTTACAGTCAATGGAGTGCACTACAGAGACATGATAGATGAAGAAGTCGGACACAGATAACTTTTTTCAACTGTATGGTGCTACGCGCCATACAAGTCGCGAACCAATGGAGTTATTTCGCGAGAAGTTCCCTGGTCGCCTAATTTCGCTTTTGGAGACACCAATTGACCACCAAAGTTCTGCGATTTAACAACATTAGACTCTTCCTTTGGGAAAATGTGAAGACTAAGATCGACGCTAAGTAGCCGCAAACTTTTGTAAGCCTCGAAGCGAACATTAAAACCACTATCGCCTAAATAGAGCCCCAATTATGCCGAAAAGCGATCGAAAATTTTGAAAAATGAATTAAGGCCTGAAAGCTAAGCCGGGATAGCCATTTGAGAGATAAGGTAAATTAAACATAATCTCTATGTATCTCCTTTATAAACCAATACACACATTTGTAGAGACATTCAAACAATTGTTCGTTATTTTCAAAAAGTAAATCTAACATCTCTTGTTGAACAATCCTTCATATATTTGATTTGAACCACATAGTGAGTACCAGAGTTCCGCATGTCGCTGCGATCTCAGTTTTAAAATTTTTCTCTTGATTATGACTATTGGACACGAAAATTTCCTTATAACTATTAAATATGTTCACTACAAAGAATAACCATTATTTCCTTTTTTGATAACTAACCAAAATAACTCTCATGGAATAGTCCTTTTTGTGTTTTCTTGAGAAACAATAAACTACGAAGAAATAATTGAAAATTTTCCCAAATTACTCCTTACAATTTTTGACCTTTATTAAAGGTCAGAAAAATATTACCGAGTATTTCAAAGCTTTTCAGAGAACTTTTCATGCAAACATCTTTAAAAAAGTTCGTATAAAAACACTAGAAACTTACAAGTTCAAGGAACGAGGAAGTTTTCATTTCGATTAACCAAGATTCTCTCCAATTTTTATTAAGAATCATTCTTTCTCTTCTAGTAAATATTTGTTTAAATTTTTCTCATAGCCAAAATTTTTTTTAAGGCAAAGACTGCACTTCCTTCATGATAAAATTTTGCAACATGTTTTCTGGAATCGAAAAATTAAATTTTTCGAACTAGATCTTTGTCATTAGAAAATAATTCACAAAAAGTGGTCATGAATTCTAAGTTAACAACTAGAAGCCTTTGTTTTTCTTAACTTAAAATATAACTTAGAATGACTATCCTTATTTTCAAAATTTGAGCAAATATATATTTCCATTTGAAAAAAAATACTCAAATTTACCTAAATTCCAAATTCTGAACGAAAATATTTTTCTATTCGAGTAAACACACCATTGAGTGGCGCCTGGCGTCCTATTAAGCTGACGCCCCAAGACATTTGCATTTCATGCGTTAAATCCGTCCCTGGCGAAAGTAAGCTGAATGTCTGTTTAAAGGATGAAGTTTGCTTCAAAACTAAAATACATAAGTTTGTTGCATTTTTGTGGTTTTTGGCATTTTTCTTGTTGTTGTTGTCAAAACAACCATAATGAGGCATAGAATTGACTTTATTTACAACAGCGAATTTTTTACAGCATTGCCTTCAAATATTTTTCTTTCAGCACTCTCAAGCCTTAAGAGTACTTCATGTCCAAAATTTTTTTTTTTTGTACATAGTCGCTACACAAATGTTTTTTATTAACTTTTCTTTTGCTCATTTTTAGTATTTTCTTCTATTTTTAGTAGTTTCTGACGTTTCATAGAGTAGGCCACATGAGAAATTCTTTTCGTCTCGTTTAAATTTCTTTTATACCAATTTCCCGAGTCCATAGAAAAATGAGTTATATTTACATATATACGCTGAAAGAAAAATGTTTTCAAATTGACAAAAATTGTTATTAATTTGACGAATTTTCTGTTTAAAATAAAGCTTGCAACAAATAAAGAGTCAAAGTAAGAGCAAATGTGTTTAAAACTTTTTTTTAAAAAAAGCTAACATACGACAAAAAAAGTGAAATGACTGTGTTCAATTTTAAAATATATATATTTTTTTTTTCAGTGTACAATAAATGATTAATGACTTTGTTTATATATTTTTTTCCCAAATTTTATAACATTTATCAAATTCCATGAAATTTCATTCCTGCTTTTTATGTTCTTTTTAACTTCTATCTTTAATTTAAGCTTTTTTTTTAAGGAGCTTTAAATGAATACTTTACTCATTTCTATTTCCTTCTAAATCCGGCTAACATCTTTTTTCTCTTTAATATCTACTTCAATTGCTTATCACTGCTTCACTTGATTATTACGCATTAATCTGTTTCGCTCTTCACAATTATTTTCTTTATTGCATTTCTGTCATTGCCACCCTTTTCATTAGAATTTTAATTTTTTTTGCTAACACGCAACGCAGTTATTCTGTTCCTCTGATTTCTTTATAGTCTCGGTTTCTCTTCTATATTTTCTAGGTTTTTGTTATGCTTCACTGAGATTTTATGAAGCATGTAATAGTTCTCTTAACTTATATTCAATTACTTGCCTTGAGATAAGATGAAAGCACGCTCAAAGAGCAATGTAAACAGTACAGTGGCGGTGTAGTGAACATTTTGAGTCAAAATTACAAAAAGTTTGGCTTATACAAGAAAGAGTTTAAACAATAGCTATACTCACAATTGAACTTTCGATAGGTTGGTTCTAATGTCACTTTTTTTTTGAAATTATTAGAGGTTTCCACCTCGATATAGCTTTTAAAACACTTGTGAATATAAGTTGGAACTTTCTCTCTCGATAACACTGCGTTAGTACTTGTGAGGGTATGTTTTAAATTTTGGTAAGCGAGCTTGAATTGCTTGCTTCGCGACTGAGAGCCAGGAGTCAGAACTGTCAAAAAACACCAAACAGCGAGTAATAGCAAAAACATGGTAGAATCATGATACAAGGCAGGAGTGACAGTCTTATCGTCTTGCACCAACTGTCAAAAATAGTAGAAAACAGAGAACGAAAAAAGTAGGTAAGAAAATAGAAAGTAAAAAATACAGGCAAATGACAGTCGGTGCAAGACACTCGTGAGAAAATAGCCAGTTGTCACTTCAACCTTGTATAATTCTATCATGGGTAGAATAAAGAAGGTAGTCTCTCGTCTTAAAATCCTCTCTCGCTCTGAGTCTAAACTGTCAAAATCAATGTAAATTTAAAAAAATTAAAAAACAAATACACCCAACCCATGGTATAATAATACAAGGCAGCATTGACAACTGCTTATTTTCTCTTCTACAAAAAAAACATCTCCCGCCAAAAACAGCTGTTTATGAAAATGCATCTGCAGCTGCTGATTTTATTGTTTTTTTTTCATTTCAACATTTTCAACATTGTTTGTGTTTTCAATGGCGGATTGTGAACGCTCTTTTTTTGAGTATATTTTTTGACAGTAGATCGTTTTCCAAGCAACTGTCAATGCTACCTTGTAATTATTATACCATGACCCAACCGAAAACTCCCTCAGGCTTCTCTTGCTTAGCCCCGAATGCAGGCTTGAAATTCTAAAAATAATCTGGCCTCTATTTTTCAGTTGTGATTTCAGCATTGACATTAAAGTGTGAATCAGGCCTATACATACTACATAGACTTTAATTCTAACCTGAAATTGAAAAAAAAACATGAGGACAATATTTTAAACATTTTCGTTTTTTTTTTGTTTTTTTTTCGGATCGAAACCATGCTTTTCATACCATAATTTATAGATGAAAATTTAAAACAGAAATATAAAATTAAGGTCTAAGGAGACGGATATTTGTAAAACAAATTCAGGGACAGTTTTAAGGGACTTGTTAGGAACAGACTGTACCTGTCAATCCTGAATTGCACCGCGTCATTGAATTTTCTGCTGGATAGCGAATAAAATGTAATAAATTTAATATGAATAAAAAAAATTGAGACTAAAATGGAGTTTGGAGGGTGTTGGTAAGTATAAAAACACGAGAATTTAAGATTGAGAAGAGCGGAACGAATTTATAAGAAACAACAAATTACATAAAATACTTTTTTTCAAACTGTCGGCCTCGGTAGTCAAGTGGTTGCGTGCTTGACTCCAACCACAGAGGTTCCTTGTTCGAATCCTTACTAGGCCATGTTCCTACTCATTAACCTTTCTTAAATTTCTTTCTTTACTTCTAATCAATTGTAATTTAAATAAAATAAAAATCATCAATATTTACGACCCTAAAATTGTGGTTGATGACTTGTTGATAACTTGAATTTGAAGAACAAAGTCTTATGTTTATACGGCTGTCCACAACACCCTCAAATGTTTCACTTGATTTCCCCTTTTTTCTCACTAATCCCAATTCGAACCGAGGTAGACTTGACTGAATAGTTGTAACACCCGAAAGCAAAATAAAATATATATGGGGCGTTCTTTATCAAATCGGTCACTCCCCCCCCCCCCCCCCCCACTTAAACGTGTGAATTTTGAGACAAAAAATTACACAGCGGCTTAAAATTTTTCTTTTAATCCCTATTTTTCCCACCGTTTGGCGCTCTTGAAATTTTTTATACAGATAACGGCCATACATAAAAATTATTTTAATTCAAATAATTTTCTGTCGCTGCTGGGGTTCGAACACGAGTCTCCAGGTTCATTGACATAGAGGCCACGCACTTACCAACTACGCCACGGATACCACGACAAACTAGGACAAAGATAACTACGCAAAAAAAGAGAACGTTAAGAAAATTGGCTTAAGTTAGTTTTTTTTTTTCTCTTTAATGGTAGAATCTTGTTCCTTGCCTAAAAATATTTTGTAAAGTGTAAATTTTTGTAAAAAGTTAACCCTTATCAGCAAAAGTGGGTCCAAAAAATATTTAATATTCAAACTTAAACGATTAGTTATTCAAAAATAAGGCACTTTAGGGACAAATTTTACTAGACAAAAAGTGCTTAGAATTTGTCAAAATATAAGTACAAGTAAGAAAAAAAAATCATTTTGAATTTAATAGATTTTTGGCCATTTTTTGTAAAATTCAAAAATATCAGAAATGTACTTTTGAACGAAAGGCGACTGATTGATGCAAATTATACGTACCGCGAGATCCGTGATTCAAATCGCAGCGTACACAAGCCTCAGAAAGTAAATAAATGCCTTCAAAAGCTTATTGAGAGCAAGTACATTAGCCATTTGGAGTCGGCTTGAAAACTAGAAGATAGTATTTTTTATATAATGGAAAAATTTCTTTAACTTGAGAATATGTAGAAATTTTGGAATCTTAATCTTTGTCAAAAAGTCTAGAAATTGGTAATTCGATCGATCTTTTGGTTTATTGTGAACACGTTCTGCTCTCTGAACTTATCCAAAAAATATTTAATCGAAACATCCTCTTACTTAAGGACGGATTCTCAACTTGACTTTTGACAATTACATATTTCAAAACCGCCCCTGCAAACTTTCGTTGCACATACAGTTACCTTTATTTCGCAGTTGTTTGTCAGACTTGGGGGAAACTATTTAATAAGTTACGTTTGAGGCAATTAAATTATATAAGTTTTCTGATTAACACAAATGATTATGTCAAAACAAAATTTGAAACCGCACAATAATTGCAACGTTCAGTTTATATTCCAACAATTTGTCAACTTTTTAATTACCTCACCCATTATTATTAAATATTTTCAAGAAAAGGTATTTAGACTTAATGCTAGGAAAGCTCTGATAGCATAACAAAAAGCAAGCATCCGCCATAGAAAATTATTTATATGACGAACACGCGTTCGTCATTGAAAATAATTCACATGCACTTGCCTCTTAATTTCGAGAAAAATTAAGTGAATTGAGATTTCAATGAAGTCAGCTGCATCATAATTAAGTTCAATTTAAAGAATTTATAAAGTTTGATTTAAAATTTTTTTTTTTTTAATTTTAGGTATTAACACACTTATTTTAATACATACACAAAGACCTTAACAAAAACTTAATATGTTACTCTAATGAAAGAAGCATCAAATTTTTAGTTGACCTTTTAACAAATTTTTGGTCTCTGAAAACTTTTTCTATTTGTGTGCAAGCTAAATTCCAAAAATGTAGCTCATAATGCAGTGGGGCCCAAGAAATTTGCAAAAAATCAAGCAAAACAAAAAACAATTACAATGCAATAAAATTACATGTCATGAAAAATTACTCGACACACAAGTAACGGGACAATCAACTTAAGCATCAACATCATCGAGTGTGCATTTTTTTATTTTGCTTTGCGTGCATTTTTTTTTTTGGAAAGTTCGCCGAAAAATGTGCTAAACACTGAACGAGTGCGGTTTGTGTTGTTGTTTTTTGCAGGCGTTCTTTGATTTTGGCTCTTCGCAAAGACAAAATGAAGATAGATAAAAATTTGTATGAAGGGCCACGCGGGCCATACGGTCCACTACGTGCGCATGTTTGTCATAATGTATTCCCAGCAAACATTTTCGGAGGGCTCATAATTACGAGTCCGATATGAGTGTGAAATATGACGGAATTATGAGGCTCAGAATTATGAGTCCGAATTGAGTCCGATATGAGTGTGAAATATGACGGCATTATGAGGCTCAAAGTTATGAGTCCGATATGAGTCCAATATGAGTGTGAAATATGACGGCATTATGAGGCTCAGAAATTTCTTATTTATCAAATCAATTTCCCATGTAATTTGTACAACACACAAACAAATCAAGACGACGCGACTGCGTCATTTGTATTTCTTGCTTCATGTTTCGTAATAATTTTCCCAGTTTCTTACCCACACCCGCTAGCCATTCAACACCAAAATGCCATTCAACAACCAACAACAATTCGGGGATGCGAATAAGCGCAGTACACAGTCGCAGAGGTCTGGAAATACCGTTACTTGCGTTTCAAGGAATTTCACGACCAAAGAACATCTGCGTTCATGGACGAAAAAATATTCAGTCGAAGTGCAACTGTTGAAGTGTAAGCAATTAATAAAGCAATAGTAGAAAGCAATAATAGAAAGAGCAATTGTTAACAATAAAAAAATAAACAAATTCAAGATTTGAGTTCTTTATTGTGGTTTGTGAATAAAAAATAATTAAATATTCTTAATAGAAAGAATCTTAAAGGTTTAAAATTTCTTTTTAATGTCACGAAGACGCAACCGTAGGGAAGCAATAGTGGTGATCAACTCATTAAAACGGAAATATGTTGGCGATAGGGATAATGTTGTGGCAGACTCGTCATTATCCGTCGAGTCAACTGAAAACTCTTTTCAGCATGAAGCATCACAATTGAATTTTGAGGAAAATGTTGAGGAAAATTTCAAACAATGGGGTGAATACCGAAAAATTCATAGTTCTTTGCCTTATACTTTAGATTTGAGACGAAAACTGATTGAATACAATGATGCACATGCTACAACACAAACTAAATTATTAACAGAAATAATTACCATAAAGCGAATAATTACTGAGAAGACTATGGGAGCAGTTGAAAGACCATCGGCACTACCGAGAGCTGCATTCAGCCAGAAAGAAGATTTTTTACTTTTTGAAGAAGAAGTCAAAAATAATGCTGAAAAATTTAAAATTATTGTAAGAAAAATTAATTAAGTTTTAATTAATTAAGTTTTTGTATTTAAAATCAATCCTTGTGTTTTTTCAGGAAAATGAAGTGTATTTAATTGGAATTCCCGACCCTGCAAAATTTGTACGAAATATTTGGAAGCGCATGGTCACCGACGTGTTGGCCTGTGAAATATCTTGGATAAACGTTGAAGGAAAAATCTCCCTGAAAAATATGGCCATAACAGGTGCATTTAAGGGTAAGTATTTTAAAATGCTGCTTGGTACTCTTCATTCACTTTGTACTATTGTTACAGAAGCCTTTTCCCGAAAATTTAACAATGAGCTGGAGTTTAAGAAAATTTCATTAAAGTGGTTCCAAACAGCTCGAGACCGTGTCAAATATCACAAAAAGAAAACTCGAAACCCCAATATTTAATTAGTTTTTAAGGTATTTTTTAAAAAAAAGTAATATTTTTAAACAAAATTTTAATTTGTTTATATTTTTTGTTATCAAGAGAACAAGAACTGAATTTTTATATTTTTTTTTTTTATTATGAATTACTACTAAAAAAAAAGTTAAAACCCCAATATTTAATTTGTTTTTAAGGTATTTTTTTTAAACAAAAAAAAAGGAAAATTTTTATAAAATTTTCTAATTTTTGTATGTTTTTTGTTTAAAGAGAACACGAACTGAATTTTATTAAATTTTTTTATTTTATAGAATTAAAAATTATTTTTGTACTTTTAATTGCTTTCAAAAAGAGAAGAAACAAAAAAAAAATAATACATACATATGTAATTAAAAAATAAAAAAACGTTTTTCTTATTCTTATTACCTCTGAAATATGAGTCATATGTGACTCATAAAAGAGGCTCATACGGTATATGAAATCGGACTCATATATGACGACCACCTCTAGAACAGAAACACACTCATATCGGACTCTTAAATGAGCTCGTAATGAGCGTTCACACTCAGAATTTGGACTCTAATCGGACTCATATCGGACTCAAAATGTTTGCTGGATATCTCTAAAATATGAGTCATATGTGACTCATAAAAGAGGCTCATACGGTATATGAAATCGGACTCATATATGACGACCACCTCTAGAACAGAAACACACTCATATCGGACTCTTAAATGAGCTCATAATGAGCGCTCACACTCAGAATTAGGACTCTAATCGGACTCATATCGGACTCAAAATGTTTGCTGGGTTGGTCACATCCCAGCAAGACAGGACTGACAAATCTCAAATACAACCACACGAATTTTGGTATAAACTAACACATTCACATAATACTTTTCCAACAAGAGACGTTTGCAAAACAAGGAAACTTAAAGTTAGATAGGTGCCAGACAGAGATGCCAGATCACACGGATAGGAAAAATTGTCAGTTTTGGCCCACCGCAACAACAATATCCACGCATTGACTGACCGTACTGACCAAAAACCTGGCATTTTTCTATCAGCGCTGAGCGTCAGTTGACGGTCAGTGTTCTAGCTGGGATATTTATATAACATGTTAACATAAATCATATTATATGCACAAACATACTTGAGTGCTTGTGTGTGTGTGTTTGTATGGCTTTGTGTGTGTCATTGTATCTGTATCTATTAACTGTACGCAAGTGATTAATTTACTTGCTTTGTCCCTAATTGAGCTTTTGTTGCTTTTGTTGCTTTGAGTGACGTTTAGTTGATTTAGTTATGCGATAGATTATGACAAGTTGAAAGTTTAATGAGCGATGATAATAAATACACCCAAACATACACACAAATATCCACTCATATACACATACGGACATAGAAACACTCGCACTCAAGCATACTCGACGCCATTATAGCATGTCCTTAATTCCATTGTTATTGCATTAGTAAACGATCGCGGTGAATGTGCAATGAAAGCGCGTGTCGTCCACGTCGTTATCTCATTTGTGGTCCATACAAAAAGCATGCATAATATTATTAGGCTAATTGTGTGGGTGTGCATGTGTGAGTGTTTGTTTGTGAGTGCCTATGTGTCACAACTCAATTGTTTACAAATGCAATTACGCAGAATTAAGTTATTCAAAGCAAAAATCAATGGAATTAGTACCTTGACTTGACCTTAAAATTAAAGTGTCAAATTAAAGTGTCAAATTAAAGTGGCAGCAAAGATAATGTTAATAAGAGGTCCTTTTAAGTCTTGCACCTAACAATGGAAAACAGTGGTTAATCAGTGAAAATTATTTTATTGTTTTTCAGAGTATTTTCGAATATCATCAATCCACTTTCTCATTCTTTTCAACCAATTTTCGGAACAGTTTTGCCACTCTGAAGTTGGTACCTCCGGAACCAGGTTTTTGAAGATCTGAACTGCCTGTTCGGGCATAGAAAAACACTCATTAGGCATTTTTTCTTCAAAGTGATGGAACCAGAAGAATTCCTTAGGTACCAAGTCGGGACTGTAAGGCGGATGACTTATCAATTTCACGGTTTGAGTGCTTAAATACTATTTCGTTTGAGCTGATGTGTGGGAACTCAGATATTGTCGTGATGGAGGATGATTGGTTGGTTTTCCTCAATTCTCCGAAGACTTCCGGCAAACAAATGGTTGTATACCTTTCAGCATTTACAGTTCTCCGTTGCTTAAGTGGTACAAGTGCGATAGGATCTATTTTTCTGCAAAAACTGACAACCATTTGCTTGAACATACTCCGTCCACGGACAACTTTTGTCGTATTTTGCTCACTTTGACCCAAGACCCAAAGACTTTGACCCAAGGCCCACAAGACCCAAACAGTGGATTGCTGCTTTTTTGGGCTCAAAAACATAGATCCATGATTCATCACCTGTGGAGATATCGTAGACGTGTTGCAAGCCACCTCACTGTATTTTTTCAACATTTCCTTCCACCCATCGATACGAGCCTTTTTTTAGAGCAACCGTCAAATTATGGGGTATTCAGAATGAAAAAATTTTCCTGACACCTAAATGCTCAAGTAAAATTGAATGTATGCTAATCCCACTAAAGCCAAAGAATGACTCCATCTCGCGGTATGTCACATGCCGGTTTGCTTACAACAGTTCACGTAGAGCATCGATGTTTTCTTGTTTTCTGCTACAACAGCCGTTCTTGGATGACCTTCCCGGAATTCGTCTTGAAGAGAACGACGACCTCGCTCGAACTCATTGAATCAGCGTTTGCCATTCATTGGATTGGTGCTTCATCACCAAAAGATGAACAAAGTTCATAGATGCATTCTTTTCATGCCAATCCACTTCGAAAATCATAAAAATTATCACGCGAAAATTTTAACTCTTTTTCTATTTTTTGCTAAAATACAATTTTCAAACCACTGTAAAACAACACAATAAGCGCTCATACACCTAAACGTTGTAAGGCAGTTTATGCTGAAAAATGTCAAATTTTCGAATGGAACTGGAAAATATTTCTGAGCTTATTTAGGTCATAATTATAAATATTTAGGTCAAAATTCACCTAGAAAAAATTTTTGAAGTATTTTTTTAATTTCAAGAGTTCGGCGTCTAGAGGGTGAACATTTTAATTTATTCTATACTTAAATAATCTTATCAGGTCTTGTAAGACCATTAAGTTCTGACATAAAAATTACTGCCATCAACATTTATGTCTGCATTATTGCCGTCGCATAATGGTTCCAAATCGAAACTTTTTTACTTCAGATATCTATTTAAAATAGAAAAAGGAAAAAAACTACATTGTCGATTCTTTTTAAATTATTTTAAGAATTTTTGAGGCCTTTAAAGTCTGACAAAAATTTAACAAAAATAAAAAAAAGAAATATTTTAAGCCAATTTCGAACACATGTTGTATTGTTTGTTTAAGTTATTTATAATATTTTATATTTTCATGTATTGGAGCAAAACTTAAGTAATCAGAAAGAAAGTAAAACTTTAAAAAATATGCATACACTTTTTTTAAAAAATACAAAGAAAATGTAAATTTTTTAAATATTTTACTCAGTTAAAATGAAAAAAACGAAAGTGTTTTCCGCTTTTTTTCCCTTTTAGAAAGGTATTGGTTACTTTGCGGGATATCTTATTATACTACTAAAATAAAAATTTTTTGCCACAAAGTGACACTGTAGGAAAATTTTAAGAAAAACTAAAATGGTGTCGGAAACTAAAAAAAAATTTTTTTAAAGCATTATTTTTATCTTTATTCTTATGTATTGGTATTTAACATACTTAGTTAATGAGTTTAACTTTGTATGTATATTATTATTATTAAAACATTAAAATTTACATGCCTACCTCACTTGTCGCATTATCGAAGCTAGCTGACGGCTAGCTGATTCATGATCAGCGACCCCGAAAACTTTGTGGGCACCAAATTTTAAAATTCATGATATAGTTATTATAAAAGTTGGCATGTTTATGGCTGCCATTTGTAAGTCGCCATTTTGAATTTTGAATTTTCGACTTCAGATTTGTGATCAGCAACCCCGATCACACTTTCGGGGAACCAAATTTGAAATGCATAATATAATTATTATAAAAGTTCATGGCCGTCATTTTTAAGCCGCCATTTTGAATTTTAAATTTTTGACATCAGATTCGTGATCAGCGACACCAAAAACTTTCGGGTCAACAGAATTTTACTGCATAACATAGTTATTATAAAAATTGACATGTTCATGGCCGCCATTTTGAATTTCGAATTGTTACCTTCAGATTCGTGATCAGCGACCCCAAAACCTATAAATCATTATTTTTATGCAGATTAAATGACGCCTTGAGGTTTTGGCCATCTTTTTTCGATTTGGAACCATTGTTCGTCGTCCTTAAAATTATTAAAAATTTTTCGACTTAAAAATTCTGCGATTTGTCTTGCTTATAAAAGGTGCTACGTTTTCGGTTGAAAATTTGTTTCGAAGTAAAATAAAGTATAAAAAAAAACTCAACCGTTTTTTCTTCTTAAAAAATATGTAGTAAACCAATTTTACTTGGAAAAAGTAACTTATGAAATTCCTATCTAATTACGTTCCAGCATATTAAAGTTTTTTATTTGGAATGATACAACGTAGAATGTCAAATTTAAACTCTAAATTTTGGATGAATTTTCAAAAAATTTCTTACTTAGCTGTGCATTCTTAATTATGTGAAAATAATCTAAGTCTCTTGACAATGATTAGTAATGATTACACTTTGAAGCACATTAACCCTCATTCGGATTACTTTTTTTAATACATTTTTTTTAAAGTATTAGTCAAGTCATCAAATTGATATTTAAAAACAAAATATTTCTTTATGTTGTGATTGAATTAGTCTTTATTTATGATTTTAATGAAAAAATAAAAATGGTTATATTGAATCCATAACTGCACATTTAATACCCGAAAATAACGAAAATCTGCTAACAAAAATAAAATAATAAAAAACAAAAAGGATACATGTCAAAAATATCATCAATTTGATGACACCTCTTGTTAAGATTCCTTAACCCATTCAGTTCGAAACGAAAAAAACCTTTCAAAATAACGGTACGGCTTCATTTTCTACAATATTTGAGGAGTTAGCGTATTTAAAACTGTAATGTGTAAACTTTATAATTTCAAATTAATTTTTAGTAAGAAACTCATTGTTTAGATTACAATACATACATATATAGGTATCAGAGCTGTAAAAGTGTGAATTCATTTTCACTTTCCATTCTCTTGTTTAAAAATTCAAAAGCTGAAATCCTTTTTTTATAGCATTCAAAGTGTGAACTCTTTAGGCTTAAGCCTTAAGGCTGATTAAAATTCTTTTCAAGTCATGAATTGCAAAACGTAAAGAATGCACACTGAATTGAATTTTTAACGACTGCAGCCATCGTGGCTGAAGCCATCGATAGTTGCAGCCGAATTGAAATTTTAGTGAATGCAGCCGGCGATGGCTTCAGCCGCAAAAATTTGTTGTTGCGTCTGAAATTGTTTTGTGTGTATTTGTGTATGCGTGTGTGACTGTTGGGGACGACTGTGATAGGTTGCCATTGGCTGATATCATGTATAGTATATAAAAAGTATTATATACAACAAATTGTAGAAGTTAATTTTTATACATTTTGTTAAAAATATTTATTGTAAATAAGCACTTTATTATTCCAGAAAATGTCAAAGGAAAGACAGAAAGATGTCACTTAGATCGGCCGTCGAAAACAAATGACAACAAAAATGCAAAATGCTGCTTTATATTTAGTTGTATTTAATGGTAGTAAATAAAATGTCCAGTGTTTCAGAGTTGAAAAGAATGATAAAACTGAGTGCATTCATCAGATTTTTTAAGCCAACAAGAATGGGATTGATATTTTCATAAGTTCCATTTCTTACAGAGCATTTGGTGTGCATTCTTTTATCTTCAAAGAATGATAAATTGTGCATCTGTAATTCATTTACTCTACAGAAGCATAAGATTGCAATCTGGTTGATGCAGCTTTTGAATGCATTAAGAGTGTGTGCATTCCTAAATGATTCAATCTTTTATAGCTCTGGTAGGTATATATACATTAGGGTGGCACTTAACTGTATGCGCAATTTTTTTTTTTATAAATTGAATATGTGCGGTGCCCTCGTTTGTTTCTTATCATGCCAAAATTATATTCTGAAAATTTCAGGAAAAATATTAATATTTAGACGTGCCGCAAAACGAAACTTCATTCGAAATACACATTCATATAGGAAAAAATTGTTTTTTTTCAACAATAATTAAAATTAAGACAATTTTGTGGGATTTTTTAATCAACGAAACATAATATCGCATTAGGCATATAATTTATTTTTCCAACGTGCTATCATTCGTCGAAAACGGTTGACTAATACGAAAATTACAACATTTTTATTGTTTTTAAGAAATATTTTTTTTCCGAAAACAAATGAAATTAATGTAATCATTTTTTTTCCAATCTTTTATTGGCGTATGAGTATAAACATTTCTTTCCACGGAGATATTATGTGTCGAAATCGGGTAAAAAATGCGGAAACTCGAAATTTTTTGTGGAGCAAAAAAACTTTTTTAAAAAAATACTTTTTTCGAAAATACATATGTAAAATTAATTATTTTGAAAAAAAGTTTATGTTTCCAATTATAAATTGTATAAAGTTTGTACGTTCCTAACACAACAATAACAACAAAAAATAAAATCTTAATCAATAGATTTGTTTTTTTTTATATTTTTTTTTTTTTTATTTAAATTTAACACCGTTTATTATTCATAATTGTTTTTACTTTAGTTATTGCTCATAGGGCCGAAATAAAATTTCACGACTGTATCCTGGATATTTCTTACGATAGTCCCGAATAATCTACATTTAAAAAAGTAAAATCTTTAAATTCTCAATCAAACAATCAGAAATACATATATACTTTTAGGAGATAATCCCGTTAGTTAGTGTTTTTAGTTAAGAGGCTATTAAAATCAGTTATTAATTTAACCGCATGTTAAGCTGTGTCGTTCAGTACTATTAGAGAAGTAATGATTTTCAGAACATCAGTGTAGTCATTTTGAGATTTCCAATCTTCCGAATGTACTTAAAGAAAATCTGTTCCAATTTTGAAACGTTGGGAAAGTTTCATCGATGGTGGTGATAAAAAGTCGACGATATTTTTATTAATAAATGTTTCTATATCTTCTTTGGATAAAAATACTTTCTTTCTGCTATCACTTTCAAACTGGTCATCTTCCTGGATTTTTTTAGCCATGTCAACTTTAATTTCTGTTGTTTCGTCGAACAACACAAAATGAGGAGAAAAGGTACATTTGTCTATCTGGGTAGTACTAATACTCATGGAAACTGTAATTCATATGATATTTTTCCTGTGCTCTTTCTACATTATAATACTCGTAAGATCTCAAATAACAAAGCTAAACCAATTTTTAATTATTATACAAATCATACTTCTTTCCCGCTTCTTCTCCTCGAGTTTGCGCTTCCTATGTTTTTCTTTTTTTTCCCCGATTACGTTTGAGCTTCTGCCATGCTCTTCAGACGTCATCAACGTCAATCATGCAACCGGGTCTTCCATTTTCTCTCTGGAGTAGTAAGAACTGGCTGTCTTCCTCTATTCGGATTAGGTGCAGAACGTCCCTGTGTGAAATATCAAATAGATTGTCCAATTCATCGCAGAATAAAGTTTTTTCTGTTGTGCATTTCTGACTTCTTTGTAAATTTTTCGAACATTTGTGCAAATCTAACAACTTTTGAACACATCGATGGGGGAACTCGCAGGTATGCTTGCCTTTTTCCAAAAATCTATGCAAGTTAAGATCACTTTTTATTCAATAAGTAAATTGTAAATGTAAACAAAATTGTATCTTAAAGATTCAAGAATCGTTTTGTCTTAAGATTCTTTTTTTAAGCTTAAAATTTGTTATGTCAGCAAATATTCTGGCTGATGCAATATTTCATCTTGTGATGAAATACTTTTGTTTATATTAAAGCGATCAAGCAAAGTTTTGTTTATATTAAAAGCCTTTAAATAAGAGAAGAACTGACTTTTTTAAAAACACAGAAAGTACAAGTGTTTAAATAATTTGCATTCTTCTATAGTAAGACTTGCACTTGAATTCAAAGATAATTTCACTGTTTTTATTTTAAAAAATAATACTTGAAGGACATATATGTTAGAAGGTAACCAGTGTTTTCACTTTTAATAGATTCAATTACATATATTTTTTGTTTTAAATGTAATAAGTTGATCGGTAAAACATAATTGTAGAACGTTAGTTAAAATAATTTTCGAAAAAAATTTAATTTTTTTTTTCGCTCGACAAAATAGTTGTAGTTTTCTCACTTTGTAGCCAATTTCAACGGATGATAGATCGTTTGTGAGATAATGTTATGTTAAATATGATATTATGTTGAGTAGACTAGAAAAGAACATTAAATTGTCTTAATTTTAATTATTGTTGGAAAAAAAACAGTTTTTTCTAATATAAAGGCATATTTTGAATGAAGTTTCGCTTTGCGGCACGTCTAAATATTAATATTTTTTCTTGAAATTTTCACAATATACTTTTGATATGATAAGAAATAAACGAGAGCACCGCACATGTTCAATTTCTAAAAAAAAAAATTAAGGGCCACTCTAATATACATATATAATATACATATATATATATATATATATATATACTAGGTTTCATAGAAGTGGAATAATTTTTTAAAAAAAAATATTTTAGGGGACAAAACCTAACAAAAAAATTTGCAAGCATTGAAGTTCTCATTTGAACCCCAATACCAATTTCTAAAGTTGGAACTCTCAGGCAACTCGATTTCTGCCCTTAGGTGATTATTTCGACATGAGTGACGTCAACATTTTTTTAAAATACTAAATAAGTCAGTGACAATTGGTTTTTACAAAATAAATAAAATCAAAATTTAGAAAAATTTTGTCGATTTTTCCGCTTGGCCCTAAATGGGTTAACATGACAATGAACAAGAATAATTTAGAGAATAATTACTACGAAAACTAAAATTTTTGCAAAATTTTTTCTGATACGCTTGGCCCTAAATGGGTTAACATGGCAATGAAGGACAATTTTTAAAGATTTTTTCTGATTTTGTCCGCTTGGACCTAAATAGGTTAACACGACTATAAAGGATAATGACTATTTTGTTGTGGTTTTAATTTGATTGTTGCGGATAGTGGTGATGTTTGTTTATATTTTTTATTTTCGCTTTGTTTCCATTGTGAACAAAACAATTGAATAAAAGCACACATACAAAGCGAATTGTATGTGAGCAGTTTGTATGAGATAGTGTGTTTGTATGTGCATGTAAATAATGTGAGTGGGTGTGTTTGTTCTTGTGTATGTTTCGTATGTGTTTGAGGTTTAAGTAAGAGACTGAATAGCTAAATATCAGTAAACAGCAACAATAGGCAGCAAAGCAAAACCGCATTTGTAACAAAATTCAAATGCAAATATTCATGCAATGGTACTTGATGGTTTTTGTTGTGATAGCTGTTGTAACTTTTGGTTTTTTTTTTGTTGCTGTGGTAATTTTTTTTTTCAATTTTTTTTTTTTTTGCTGTCATTTCTCTTCTTTTGTTCTTGTTGTTTGTGTGTTATTCTTTGTTGTTGCTGGTTTTGTAATTGTTGCTGTTACTTAAATGTTCGTAGGCCTTGCAAACAAATTGAAAAACAAACCACAGTAAAAACAACAACAACAACAACAACAACAACAACAACAACAACAACAATAACAACAACAACAACATCAACAACAGCAACAATTAAAATGACCAAAACTAATTGAATGTTGCTATTAATTAAATCAAGTGCAACGTGTGTGCGTGTGTGTAAGAGGCAGTAAATGTGTATTGGTGCAGATTTAAATCATTATTGCACATTTTTATTAAAATAATTTTTGTCTGCAGGCATTCAGTTCAAATGTTTCTTTATCAATCATCAATATTTAGACAATTTCATATAATCTGCTCAATATATTTATTCCGGCAAATATTGATTGTTTGCTTTATTTTTGAAATGATGAAAAACACACGCTTCAGGGCTAACAATAACATCAAACAACTTCATATTGATGTATTAAAAATTGTATGAAAGGTATTTAAAACGCAAGAGCCGGAACAGAATCAAAGCAACTGTCGACCGATGATGTTTTCAAGCAATACAATAAGTTAAAATCTATGAACACGTCCAAAATAAAATCGTTGGTCGATAACCGTGACGAACATTCCTTAGATTCCACTTCCGAACCCACTTAGAATCTATTTTAATTTTTCTCTGGCGAACCAAGCGATCCTGCGGGGAGGAGCGGGGGATTCAGGGTTAAAACACCCCACAGGGTCGAAAAATTATTTATTTATTTTTAAAATTTTTTCAATAGCCTTATCTATTCTTGCAATAGAATTGAGTTTTTTCCCATGACGTGCATTATTCTATTGCCTTGATTTTTGCCAACTTGACTCTGGCAAAAATTTAAAATTAAAACTTTAAATTGCTGACACTCACGTTTTGATGGTTGAGCCACGCTATTCAGCATAAAAGCTGCAACGCCCATCCGCCCACAAGTACCGCCAGCCCCGCTGTTTAAGCACTTTCATTTGATGTTCGTGTGTTTTGAAATTTAATTCGTAAACAAGCAACAATTAAAATGTGTATTTCAAATACGAGTGTCATGCATGCTTTAAAAATCAGTCAAAGGGGAGGGGAGGGGGGATTTATTTGATATGTATTCAAAGAATAAAGCATATTTGAAAAATTCTTATTTTAAAAATAGATGAGCTTTTGTTTTATGCTAGCTCATATACCCAGCGTTATTCGATCCTGGTTTTAATATTTTTAAAAATCAATATAATGAAAAATAAGCTTAAAAAATAAGATTTAAGTGATTATTTAAATACCTTGAAGTTCATATTAAAGGTCCATATATTTCCTTGAAAATAAACGGGTTGAAAATAAACAGATGCCAAGGGGCCAAGAAAATAAATTTGTAGTGATAACAATTTTTTATCGGCAAAAGATGTTATGATAGTATGATTTTTTCACATAAAGTTTTATTGAATCATAACTATTCTATGAAGAGAATATATTAAAGTTCGTCCAGTTTTTTTCGTCATCACACGAAGCGTGTTCTTCTCCCTCTGTCAAAATTGAAAGACAGATTTTAAAAAAACCTTGTCCACCATCGGCCATTACCTTGATTCTAACATTTTCCATCGAAGTTATGCCACGCTTTGAAGAAATTACGTCAATAAGTTTTGACGCATTCGCGTAAACAACTGGTCTTTTCTTTTTAGTTTTATCATTTTTATTTTCTTTAGTTGTATCGCTTATATTTATGGTAGTATCGAATTCGAAAATACCTTCTTCGTAAATGTCATCTAGCTCATGAGATTTTTCATTCATATGATTTTTATAACTAGAAGCAATAGATTTTCTCCCAGCAGGACTTCGAATAAAATTAGTCATTGCATTCATATGCCTGTTAGACACTCCAGTAGTGGCTTGGTAGTTATCTAAACTTTCAGTGGAGAAAATAATTTCTTTCCTTTTTCCTTTGTTCAAAAGTACTCGAGTTCTATTTCGACCTAAAGTATCTAAATGAATTTCACCATCTTTCAGATCACTTTCATTACTTTTTTGTTTTAATAATTTTGATAATAATTGATTTTGCTGTTTATCAGGTAATTTCTCTATCATTTTTAAAACATTATCTCGAGCTTTAGATGAAGATGGTCCCATGCAACTGTGATTTAAACCTTTACCTACATTTTGAAAGCAAAGATTGCAAATATCGGAAGTTCTTGCTGGGGTTTTCTTTTCTTCACTTTTGGAAAACTGAACATACTTTTTTTTATTTTTAGTAACAGTATTCACACCAATTGCATTAGAAAACTGACCCTTATGTCCTCGACCTTTAATAATTTTGGAGTGAGATTTATCTCGTGCTGTTAAACAGATAGGGCAATAGCAAATAATTGCCCTTCTAGTGGGTTTGAGTAAATAAAGATCTGCATAATTGGGCATCTTTGGAAGTGGCCTTTTTGACGTGACGAAGTTACGTTATACTGCTCTAGTTTCCAAAAAAGTTGAAAAATTAATTTTTTAAAAATTCATCTGCGTTTCATTGAATTGTTATTCGCTGGGTATAAGAGCTATGATTAAAAAAATAGTATGACCGTAAAGGTTAATTCTTTGGCTATATTAAAAAAATAAAAAACAAATTTAATACGGCACAAGGACGTAGTGGGAGCTGCGTAAGCAACGCAACTGAAAATTTGTTACATGGAATTATTACTCGCTGAGTATTAGCGCCAGGATTAAAAATACGATACGCCAATAAAGGCCTACTGGAAGCCCTCACAACAAAATTAGACAAAAAATTTCTGACATCATGGGGACGCTGAGAGAGCCGCTCAAAGATCGATAACGCAACATTCATGCAGCGGCGTTGCATTGAATTTTTACTTAATGAGTATATAACCTACGATAAAAGTTTAAAAAGGAAAATAAAGTTTTTATACATGGCCTTACGACAAAAATAAAAAAAAAATTCCGGCGTCGTCAGGTCGTGAATATAGCAGCTTATGTAACAGAAATGTAATATCGTTGCATGGAATTATTACTCACTCAGGAGGAGTGCTACAGTAAATTTTGTTTTACGACAGCAAGGATGTGTTATTACGCTTCACAACTAAATTACAAAAAAAATTTTGTTGTCATGATTTCAGGGATGCAATCACATAATGCAGTAAAAATGCTAAAGCCATGAAAAAACGTTGCATGGATTTTTAACTCTGTGACTACTGGTGCAACGGTAAATTTTAAGGAACGAAAACAAAGGTGAGGTCTTCGGGCATATGACAAAAATAAAAAAAAATTTGACGGCGTGTCAAAAACCCCCAGGGAACCGCCTAATGTGACGCATATGCAACACTTTTGCTGGATTAATTGAAATTAGAGCACAACCAATGGGGAAGCAAAAAAAAAAGCTAAACGAAAAGCACCAACTCCAAATCCAACAACAACTCCAACACCAATACCAACACCAACACCAACACCAACACCAACACCAGCACCAGCACCAACACCAACACCAACACCAACACCAACACCAACACCAACACCAACACCAACATCAACATCAACATCAATATCAACATCAACATCAACATCAACATAAACATAAACATCAACATCGACATGAACATCAAGACCAACATCAACAACAATCAACATCAACATCAACATCAACATCAACATCAACATCAACATCAACATCAACATCAACATCAACATCAACATCAACATCAACATCAACATCAACATCAACATCAACATCAACATCAACATCAACATCAACATCAACATCAACACCAACACCAACACCAACATCAACATCAACATCAACATCAACATCAATATCAACATCAACATCAACATAAACATAAACATCAACATCGACATGAACATCAAGACCAACATCAACAACAATCAACATCAACATCAACATCAACATCAACATCAACATCAACATCAACATCAACATCAACATCAACATCAACATCAACATCAACATCAACATCAACATCAACATCAACATCAACATCAACATCAACATCAACATCAACATCAACATCAACATCAACATCAACATCAACATCAACATCAACATCAACATCAACATTAACATTAACATCAACATCAACATCAACATCAGCATCAACATCAACATCAACATCAACATCAACATCAACATCAACATCAACATCAAAATCAACATCAACATCATCATCAACATCTACATCTACATCAACATCAACATCAACATCAACATCAACATCAACATCAACAAAAACAACAACAACAACAACAACAACAGCAACAACAACAACAACAACAACAAAAACAACACCAACACTAACAACAAACAAGAAACTTCGTCACGTCAAAATCTACGGGTGTGTCCACGACACAGCCAACTCTTCTTTTTCAATATTATTTTCATGTTCAGTGATGCTATGGCGCAAGAGGTACAAATACTTGTAGGGAATTTAGCGTTAGAGAGATCAAATTCTTCATTTATATGCTTTTTTATCAAATTATTAATTTTGTCAGTAATGGAAAATACAGAGAGTTTATTTTTTCCAAAAATGATTTTTCGACCACAAGGTGCGCATAATTGTGCCCTATTTTTATCATGGGTGAGATTATAATTTTTGTCCATTTTAAGTTGCAATTGAGCAATATATACTGTGAGTGTCGAATGCAATATTGAATAACTTTTGAATAATAAAATCAAATTAAATGAAAATTACTCGGGTATCTAAATAGTCAACTTAACGCTTTCACTTGCAGGTCAACGCAATTTCCCAGCGCCAACCACCTACTGACTTTAGAACTTTTGTTCTAATTAATGATTTTAAATTTAAAAATAATTTTTTTTTTCTAATATAGCCCTCATTCTTTATTTATTGTGGTCATGTGTGTGTGTATGTGTGTGTGTGTGTGTGGCTGCAGAGTCGATTCACAGGGAATATGATTCATAATATGATTGATTTATGACACAATATGATTCATAATAATGACTGCTTTATGTCTCATTTTGAACTCAAAATTAAGACTCTTTTAAGACTCATATTTAATACTCTTTTAAGACTCATAATAAAGACTCTTTTAGAACTCATATAAATTAGTCTTTTTGGACTCAAAATTAAGACTCTTTTCAGACTCATATTTTATACTCTTTTAAGACTCATAATAAAGACTCTTTAAAGACTCATAATGAAGACTCTCTTAGAACTCATATAAATTAGTATTTTTGGACTCAAAATCAAGACTCTTTTAAGACTCATATTTAATACTCTTTTAAGACTCATAGTAGAGACTCTTTAAAGACTCAGTTTATTTATTTAAGTTTTTATTTTTATTAAAGACATAATAATAAAAATAAAAACTTGTTATTTGATTCTGCAAACCCCTAAACTGCACGCTTAACGACTGAAAGATAAATTAAGACGTATTCACTTCGAAAATATATTCACATTCTCACAAATTACCATCACATTACAAATTACATAGGATCAGCCGTGATGGTCAGACATGCATATGCACCAATTTTTTTTATATTTTAAGAAGATAAAAATGTTACTTTAAAGTTTATAAAATCCTCTGAGAGCCTAATTGTCGAGTTCTCATAAAACGCTCGTATATAAAACTCTTTTCGTATAAGAACAATCATAATACCGTCTTATTTAGGACTTTTAATGAGTTCTTTTATGAGAACTCATAAAGCAAGTATAATAATGACTCTTTTAAGAGTCCTTTTTTTTGAGCAGTTGTTTTACAATCATATAAAAGACTCCTTTATGAGTCTTTTTATTGCGCACTCATAAAACACGCATTAAAAATACTCTTTTTAGAGTCTTCTTTCTGAGCAATCATTTTACAATCATATCAAAGACTCCTTTATGAGTCTTTTTATTGCGTACTCATAAAACTGAGCAATTGCGTACTGAGCAATAATTTCACAATCATATAAAAGACTTCTTTATGATTCTTTTTATTGCGTACTAATAAAACATGCATAAGAAATTCTCTTTTTAGAGTCATTGTTTATTTTTTGAGACACTCAGAAAATGTGTTCATCATTTGCCTTTTTTTTTTTGTGTTATATGATTTAAAAAATTTACTCCTTTTATTAAAAAGACCCTCAAATGAGGTTTTTATCTGGAGTTATTTGGAGAATTCTTGCATGGTAAGTAATTATCTTCGGTTAGGTCACAGCTATATCCCCCTAAAGTCGTATTTGAAGTAAAACTGAACTTATGACTGTTTTATTATCTTGATAAGTTCACTTTTTCATTCCTCATTCGACCCAAATCTCCTACCACCGACCAATTTTTTTCAGGTTTGTAAATAGGAAATAGTCACAAAAGAATATGGGCTACATCGGGTGAATATGATGGATGGGTTAGCAGTTCGTAGCTCAATTAATGGATTTTTGCCTTGGCAACTACAGATGTGTGCGCCGGCGCGTTGTCATCGTGGAAGAGAATTTTTTTTGCTAAATTCGGTCATTTTTGCTTCAAATAAATGTGAAACCTGTCTAACTTCTGTGAATAATATTCGCTGGTGATGGTTTTATCCTTTTCAAAGTAATCGATGTGAATAACGATGTGAATAACGATGTGAATAACCTTGTTTGCCGACAGACTCATCTTGGCCTTGTTTGGTGCATTCACTGCACGGAGCAGTTCATTGCTTTGATTGTTTTTTGGTCTCTGGTGTGTTGTGATATATTCATGTTTCATCTACGGTTACGAAACAGCGCAAGAGTTCCTTCGGACTGCGGTTGAAAATCGCCAAACACTCCTTTGACATTGTCAGACGACTGCGCTTATGGTTGAGCGTTAGCAATTGCAGCACCCATCGCGCGGATATCTTTTTCATATTAAAATATTGTTGAAAATGTGATGTACTCATGCCTAAAGCCTCAGACACCTCATGCCCTTTCATTCTCCGATCGCCCAATATCATTCCATGGATTTTATCGACGATTTCTGGCGTGACGACCTCTTTTCGAGGACCCGAACGTTCAGCATCACTTGTGCTGGTACAACCACAAGGGAATTCAGTAAAACACTTTTTAATCATTAAAATTGATAGTGCAGAGTCCCATAATATTTATTAAGCCTTTCCTTGGTTTCGGTGATGCCTTTTTTACGCTAAAAATAATGCTTGATGAGTACAATAAATTCATATTTTTTATTTTCGTCGTAATTCACCAGGTTGTCTGCTTACAATGGCTGTCAATGGCACAAACTAAATGGCGTAGCTTACTCAAAATTTGACAGTAGTCTATTAACAGATAATAGTTGACACAACTAGTGTTGCTTTTAACCTTACTATACGGGAAATTCAAAAAGTCATTGACTTCTAAATTTGCCCCCGTACACTAAGTGAAATAACGCATATTAGCATTATCCACGCCTGAGTATAAATTTTATTTAAATATTTACGTGGATAAATCAAATGTTTTCCTTACAACTCGTTTTTTTCCCGTATATGTGTGGACCACACACGTGCACACATATTCCATACAAGCAAGCAGCAATAGCATCGCACACGTACACACATATTCCGACAAGCAGCAACAGCATCGTACTCTGTTCCTGCAGTTTATTTCTTGCAGTTGGAGGTTTCTTATAGTTCTCATTTAGTTAATGTTGCAAGGGTTATATAGCCTGTAAGTTTGGCAAATATGATTTGTGAGTGCGATGGTGAGTGCGATATATGATGAAATCATCTAGGATGGAGTGACAACTCGGTATTTTCTCAAGAAGTTCTTGAAGTGGTTGTCATTTACCTGCATAATTTCCTTCTTATTATCTATCTTACTTTTTCTGTTTATAGTTTATACTATTTTTGACATTTGATGGCATATTATTGCACCAACTGTCAAAAATAGTAAAAATTAGAGAACCAAAAAGTAAAAAAGAAAATAAAATATACCACCAAATGGCATTCGATGGACACAGCTCGTGGGAAATATTCAAATAAATTGTTTTTCAATTTCAATATGTTTTTTATATAAATTTTCCTTAAATGCAAACAGTTAATATTTGAAAAATATTTAATTATATTCGTGCATAATTTTAATATATTTTTTATTAATTCTGTTTAAATATTTTAATATTTTATTTAATTAAAAAAGTATTTAAATAAATTTTAAATATTTACGTAGTCGATTTAAGTAAATGCGTTATTGGTGCGTTATTGACAGGAATGAGGTCCGAAAATTTTTTCGAAAAAATAAGACGCCTGGCCGATGGTTTCAAGACCGGGGCCTCTTCCTGCAAGGATGAAAATGGGAATCTAGTGACAGATATCCAGAGTACACTGTAATGTGGAGGGAACACTTCTCTAGGCTTCTGAATGGCGACGACGACCATTCCGCAACAATCCCGCCAATAGAGATGATATTCCGGAATCCCCAATTTTGAACGACAGTGCTGAAGTTCCGCTGCCCGACCATAGTGAAGTCTTGAAAGCTATAGCTCGGCCTAAAAACAACAAAGCCGCAGGAGCCGATGGCTTACCTGCTGAGCTCTTCAAGAATGGAGGCGAAGCTCTATTTAAATGCATTCATGAGCTTCTATGCAGAATATGGTCGGAAGAATGCATTCCAAACGATTGGAACTTCAGTGTGCTCTGCCCAATCCACAAGAAAGGCGATCCCACAATTTGCGCCAACTACCGTGGGATAAGCCTTCTGAATATCGCATATAAGGTCCTGTCGAGCGTACAATGTGAAAGACTGAAGCCCATCGTAAACCAGCTGATTGGACCTTATCAGTGTGGCTTCAGACCTGGCAAATCGACCATAGACCAGATATTTACGCTACGAAAAATCTTGGAGAAGACCCTAGAAAAACAAATCGACACACACCATCTTTTTGTCGATTACAAAGCCGCCTTCGACAGTCCAATAAGGAATCATCTATATTCCACCATGTCTGAATTTGGTATTCCTGCAAAGCTTATCCGCCTTTGCAGAATGACACTGAGCAACACCAGCAGCACAGTTAAAATCGGGAAGGACCTCACTCCTCCATTCGATACCAAACGAGGTTTCAGACAAGGTGATTCCTTATCGTGCGACTTTTTCAACCTAATGATGGAGAAGATCATCCGAGCTGCTGATTTGAGACGCAGTGGCACGATATTCTACAAAAGTATTATGCTGCTGTCGTATGCTGATGATATCGATATCATTGGCCATAATACGCGCGAAGTCAGTGCAGCATTCTCCAGATTAGCGAAAGAGTCGAGTCAAATGGGTCTTGTAGTGAACGCAGATAAGACGAAATACCTAGTGTCAACAAATAAACAGTCCCAGCGTCTTGGAAACCACGTCACATCTCCTTCGAGGTTGTTAAGGACTTCGTCTACCTGGGATCCAGCGTAAACTCTTTCAACGATGTCAGTATTGAGATAAAGCGAAGGATAACTCTTGCCAACAGGTGTTACTTTGGGCTGAGTAGGCAATTGAGAAGCAGAGCCCTCTCTCGACGAACAAAACTCACGTTCTATAAGTCACTAATCATGCCCGTCCTATTATATGCAGCACAAACTTGGACGTTGAGCAGTTCTGATGAAAACACTTTGGGAGCCTTCGAGAGAAAGATCCTTCGTAAGATCTTCGGTCCAATCTGCGTCAATGGCGAATACCGAATTCGATGGAACCACGAGCTGTATGAGCTGTACGCTGACATAGACATAGTTAAGCGCATTAAAATCGAGCGGCGCCGCTGGCTATGTCATGTTGAGCGAATGGAAAACGACGCTCCAGCGAAAAAAATATTCGATTCGGTGCCCGGTGGTGGTCAACGCAGAAGAGGACACCCACATCTTCGTTGGAAGGATCAGGTGTTGGATAACCTGACTACACTTGGTGTTTCCAACTGGCGCCAGCAAGCGCAAAATAGAAATGGCTGGCGCAATTTCTTTAACGAGGCCAAAACCGACCTTCGGTTGTAAGCGCCAGATAAGTAAGTAAGTAAGTTATTGGTGCAAAAATGACTCGCTTTTTGATAAATTAAAAAGTTCTTGGATAAATTTAATATTTTTTTGCCCTTAGTGTATGTTTTACACAACTTTATTAGTTTTGAAGTTGTTTAACATCTGAACTTTTTATTGGCTCTTATTTTCATGAATAATTTTCATAAATAAGGAATAAATAATTCCTACTAGCTTCAATAAGTTCAAACTCATTTAATTGCAATATTAACTCATTTTAATGTTAAAAAGTAAGAGTGTAAAAATTAACCCAACAAACAATACGAGAAAACAATACACACAGAGAAGCTTGTAACAACTTGTTATTTATTATAAGCTTACATTTTGTAAGCCTTACTTTTGAAGTCTACAATGTAGTTATTAATCTTTGCATTGATTAATGACTTGAATATAAAGAACTAAATTTCCATTGGAAATAATTCCTACACCTACAAATGGCAGACGACACATGCGCAGAACTTGGCAACAAACCAAAACGCAAACAAGCTTCCTTCCCCAACGTAATCACCACTCATTCAACATGATACAACGCATGCGTCAATAGCTTTCAACGTTGTAGTGTCAGGTATTTTACACCAATGACGATTGCGGCAATGCTTGAGACTACAAAGTGCCAACTTAACTCAGTTAATTAGCGCGCGAGTGTGTAGCTTTTTAAACAAATACTTGAAATAATTTATTTTTTTAGATTTTTTTACTATTTTTTGTTAATTTTGTTAATACATCATTCAAGCACCATTGAAGCAACTAATATAACAAAATATTACACGAACGAAACCCAAAAAAAAACTTTGACAAATATTGACAATAATTTTGGCATCTTTGCGCTGTGCTGTGCGTGTTGTGGTTTTTGACACTATTGATCAATAATGATAATGATGATGATCATGATGACGATGATGTTTATATTGATGTGTGTTGTTGATATTGATGATGTTGATCTTATGTTGCGTGAAGTAGTTTTTTGCTATTGTTATAAGCCATTATTAGAGGGAGTAGGCAATAGATCATGAGCATTGCTTTCAGTTGAATTTCTGCAATTATAGTCGATTGGTTTTTAAACCAAAGTAGTTCCGTTTGGACTGTCGTGATTTGCTGTTGTTAAATAAACAACATTGAAAAAATATTTTAACGCCGTTTTGTAGACTTAAATTGCTGCTTTTTGCCTATTATTTTATTGTTGCTTTTGTTGTTGTAATTATTTTTTGGTACTCAGCATGGCTTCGTTTGCCTTCTTGTTGCTCAGCTCGTGCTTTTGTGTGCTTTTACTTTATTTTCTTTGGTCACGCAGACGTTTTTACAAAGTCGCCTGGCAGCTTCCTGGCCCCATAGGATTACCATTCATCGGTTTGGGCCTGCATATGATGAATCCAGAAAGTGAGTGAAATTAATTTTTCCCATAAAATTAAGTTAGAGAAAAATTATTAGCCGCAAAATTAAATCTTCTAAATGGAAAACTCAGCTTAAAATACAAAAAATATATTTTAACACATGAAAAATTGTTCCTTCATACCACACAACAATGAGTTCGATAGTTTTATGTCGATAATAAATCTATTAATTATGTTTCGATATTTTATATGTTTCAATTGTTCACCTAATAGTTGTAAAAGTTTTTTCAAAAATTAAAAAGAAAAATATCAATACCCAATAAACCACAGAGCGAGCTTGGATTCGTTTCGGATTCGAAACGGAGCTGAGATCTCGGATCCGAGTTCTCGCTTTCTATTCGAATTCAAGATGAATCCGAGAATATATAAAAAGCAAATATATATATAATTTTATGAAATTTGTATATTTTGTGGAGAATATTAATAATTTTGTGTGGCGACCGTGGCGTAGTTGGTTAAAGTGCGTGGCCGCTATGCCAAAGAACTTTGGAGACCCAGGTTCGAACCCCAGCAGCGACAGAAAATTATTTGAATAAAATAATTTTTCTGTACGGCCGCCACCTCTCTGCAGACAATGGCAAACCTCAGAGAGTAATACAAATGCCATGTAAAGCTTCTTGAGAATAAGAACATTCCGTTCATCGCCGTTCGGAGTCGGCGTTAAGCCTGTAGGTCCATTTCTCGGTCAATTGTGTACAAACTTAATAACACGCACAACACAATTGATCATAAGAAGCTAGGTCAAAGTCCTTTCAAGGGCTGAAATGGCCAGTTATTTATTTATTTTTTATTTATATTAATAAAAACAATATTTTAAATTTTGTTTCTTTATTTAAACAATTTTTAATGTACCAAAGGAATAAAATACAATTCTTTACCTAATTTTAAAACTTTTTAATATCTTCTACCATGTGTTTACAAAGCCTCAAATTAAAAAAAAAAATAAAAAAAAAAATAGAAACCCTGGCAACCATAGATTTAAATGCCAAAAACAAAACAAAAAAAATTACTGCTGCTCAATAAAAGTTCGCATCCTGATATTTTTACAAATTCAATACAATCAAAAAGAAATATTTAAAAAGATGAAATAACTTTCGAAGAATCAATTTGCGACAAAAAAAATTTAATCAGTAATAAACGACAAAAACAAGCATTCGACAAATTCGATTTTCGACAATTCCATTCGAAAATTGAACATTTTCTACCAAAAACGCACTCACGATATTTTGGTGAATGTGCGCTTATTGTATTGTTAATAGTGGTTTAAAAATTGTATTTTAGCAAAAAAAAACAAAATGGAATTAGCACGTGAATATTTTCGCGTGATGATTTTTACCATTTTTGACGTGGATTGACACGAAAAGAATGCAGCGATCAACTTAATATGACTTTTGGTGATAAAGCGCCACATGCAGCGACTTTAAAACGCTGGTTTAATGAGTTCCAAAGTGGTCGTCATTCTCTTCAAGAAGAATTTCGTGAAGGTCGTCCAAGAACGGTTGTTGTCGCAGAAAACAAGAAAACATCGATGCTATGCGTTAACTGTTGAAAGCAGACCGTCATGTGACATACCGTGAGATGAATTTATCCTTGAGCATGCCTTGAGCATTTATCCTTGATGAATTTATTCTTGACTAGCATGCATTCTAGCATAAAATGAGAATTTAGGCGTCAGGAAGATTTTTTCCCGTTAGATTAGACTCAAAATGTGGAGTTGATGGGTCATCAGTAAACGCTCCCATACCTTTTTTCGTCAAAAACAGGACAAAATTACAAATTTTTAAAATTTAACAGGATTTACAGGATGTCTCATAAAAAAAACAGGAAATTTTCTCAGGACGCATGTTAAATTCGAAAAGTTATCATTACTTATTTGTTCAAAGAATTAAATGAGAATTTTCACTGATTAAATTATCAAATTTTTTATTAAATTTAGAAATTGCAGCTTAAACTTCAAATATGGAAACAATTTTCAAATATTTTTGACGCCCAGTCTGAAGATATAAAGCTGTTGTTTGCATCTATAGCGTGATATACCCAGACGTCTTTCATTGCTGCATTTTTCGCGTTGAATGTCGATTGGAAGTACGTACAGTGCGGAAAGGGGCTTAGCTGTTTTCAAACACCGTCCCATGTCTGCATTACCTCCTGATGCTATCTAAAAGACTCCTTTACCCTTTGAACAGAACACCTTTCTGTCACTTTTTGTTTTTTTTTCCAGGAATAAATATCTTTGAAGTTAATTATTTAACACACACTTTCTCTTCAATATTTTCACAAGTTCAAGAAAATTAGTGACACAGACCCGGTAGGGTTGCAGTGAAACACTTGTAACAGAGTCGCAAAAAAGGGAAAAGTGTATTATATAAGGGAAATTTTTGACTTATTAAAAACAAAAGTATAATTAATTAACATAAAGTGGACTGAAGTGCAAAAATTAGAGAAAAAGGGGAAACACAGGACATAAGAAGATAACATAGAATTTTGAGCCAACTACATAGGACACAGGACTTTGCTTGAAAAAACAGAACTGTCCTACTATATAAATACAGGACGGATGGGAACCTTAGTCATCCGCCTTACAGTCCCGACTTGGCTTCCCCAATGAATGTTCCCTTGTTCCCTCGCGTAAAGAAAGAAATGCGTGGCGACCGTTTGTCTTTTAACCGTTGTCAGGAACTAATTTCAGAGTGGCAAAACTTTTTCAAAAATTAGTTCAAACAAATGTAAAAGTGTATTGAGTGCATCTTGGAGAATACTTTGAAAACAATAAAAGCATTTTCACTGATTAACCACTATTTTTCATTGTTAGGCGCAAAGCTTAAAAGGCAACCCTCGTATCTACATACATTTTTTCAGCCATATTGGTTCAACTTTTTTTCAGGTGCTGAAAAAAAATCACGTGATTTTTTAATGTTGGAGATTTTTCATTTTTTATAGTCCTCGTTCTATTAGAATTAAACCTTTAAGATGGAAGTCATAAGTATCATATAAATTTACTAGCATACCCGTTGCCAACGTTGCTTGGGAGTATAAATATGATATGAAAACATATTTTAAATAAAGACTCAAGAATCAAATATGTTTAATTAATTTTATTTTAGTTGAGAATATTTCTATCTGAAATATAAAGAGTTGCTTCTTATTGAAATGAAAAGAGTTTCATTTTAGTAAAATCACAATAAATACGATGTATTGGACTTATGGCAACACTGCAGCAGCAATTAACTGAGTGCAACCATGGTGTAATTACATCATGAGTGCAACTATCCACTCAAGATGGCAGCGCGGTGAGTTGTAGACTTTCACCTCTCTTTCTCAACAAAGAGCTTAAGCTATTGTTTGATGTTATTTTGTGCTGCTTATACACAGAAAAAAAAATGTTAACTTAAAATTAAACACAATGTGTTCAAAAATGTTCGTAATTTGCTTTTTTTTTATATGTTTTTCAAAAGTTTTAAACACATTTGCTCTTACTTTGACGAAATTTGTTGCAAGCTATTTTTTAAACACAAAATTCGTCAAAGTAATAACAATTGTCGTCAATCTTAAAACATTTTTTTTTTTCAGTGTACATACAGTGGCGTCCGTGGCGTAGTTGGTTAAAGTGCGTGGCCGCTATGTCAAAGAACCTTGGAGACACAGGTTCGAACCCCAGCAGCGACAGAAAATTATTTGAATTAAAATAATTTTTCTGTACGGCCGCCACCTCTCTGCAGACAATGGCAAACCTCAGAGTAATAAAAATGCCATGTAAAGCTTCTTGAGAATAAGAACATTTCGTTCATCGCCGTTCGGAGTCGGCGTTAAGCCTGTAGGTCCTTTTCTCGGTCAATTGTGTACAAACTTAATAACACGCACAACACAATTGATCATAAGAAGCTAGGTCAAAGTCCTTTCAAGGGCTGAAATGGCCAGTTATTTATTTTTTTTATTTTACATACAATGGCAGCATGGATTAAAATGCTTAAATTCTTAAATAATTAAATACAAATGTTTACCAAAAACATAGTACCCAGTAGCAGGGTCGCTTCTTATAGCAATTGAATAGTGAAAGAATTATTAAAATCGGTTCAGCGGTTACCCCGTGATTGAACGATAAAAATTCGAGAGAACCCTTTTATATAATACTATAGATATAGATAAAGATATAGATATACCATATATACCATATGACAACAAAATGTTGCTCATTGTTGTGTTTGGCAAAAAATCAAACAAAACAAAAAACGGTAACAATGTAATACAATCACATGTCATGAAGTACACTGTAAGAAAATTTGTTTTTTTTTTTAAATATATTCAATGTTTGATAGATATGTATTACAATTATGACAAATCAATGAGCTCAATTTTATTTGCCAGTGCACTGCGATAAGGATAAATTTCTATTACAACAACAATGCTTGCACGAAAAATTACTGGACACACAAGTAACGGGACAATCAGTTTCAGCATCGACATCATCGAGTGTGCGTTATTTTATTTTGGCTTTGCATGTAATTGTTTTTGTAAAGTTCGTTGGAAAATGTGCTGAACACTGAACGAGTGCGATTTGTGTTGTTGTTTTTTGCAGGTATTCTTTGATTTTTGCTCATCGCAAAGACAAAATTAAGATAGAAAAAATTTGTATGAAGGTCCACGCGGGCCATACGGGCAACTACGTGGGCATGTTTGATATAAATTAAATAATTGTTTTTATCAGTTGTTTATTTTATGTTTTGAGTGTTCAAAAACGCCTGAAGCTCGCATTGTCTTGATGAAGAATAATTCTTCGGTGCTTGTTTGTTTCCTTATTTCACGATATAGTTCTAATTTTTCTACGTTCAAAATGAAAAAAAAAATACGATTTATTCCCGAAATATATGTAGTAACTTACGTAATACTGTTTGTCTTTATATAGACATGGAAACGCGGGAATCCAGTTACTATAGTAAATGCTTATCCAAAACGTTGGTGGGGTGTTTCACTTAATTTTAAATAAACTTAATTATGAGTGAAATCAATTAATTTAAAACCGACTTTATTGATCATTCTCTGTACTAACTCCTCTAACTATTCTAAAATAGGAAACAATTCAAATTTCTCTTGATAATACAAACCACAAAATCTATGTATTTAATTTGAATCATCAGTCGATTCAAATATGTGAAATATAGAATATTTTGAATAAGAAATATTTTCGAGAACAAAATAGTCGAGGGTTTAAAAAAAATCAGAAAATAATAACTTCAAATAAATATATTTATTTATCATCTGGCATCATTTCCCAGACGAATGAAAATATATAATTTTTTTATTTCAAATTCCCCAAGCCAGCATTTCCAAAGAGAATGAAAAATTTAATTTTTTCATTTTTACGCTCCCATTACATCTCCAAGTCTCAAAGAGAAGGCTTTCGAAGCTTGAACTAGAATATTTATACGAATAGTAAATATTTCTCTCTTAATGGTATAGAATTATGCACAGACGTCAAGGTCTTAAGAGGTATCTTCCTCTTAAAGAAGATACTTTTTTGTTTGAGTTTTTGAAGTCTCAATATTTAAGCCAACATTTCCAAATGATATCGTTATTTCTATATTGAATTCCGGTAAGAGCGGATTGATTTCAAAAGGGGAGATATTTAAATTTTAGATAAGTTAAATTGAATTCAGAAAGCGTTAATTAGAGTCCAGAAAAGTGAAATTAAATTGATAAATCATGAGTTCGAATTTGAATTGACCCTTTTGATTTAATTTTTTTTAAATCTATTTGAAAATTTTTGAATTCAGTTGGATCGTCTTCAAATTCAATTTGATTATTTAGCATTCTTGCTGAATATTCTGAAGTACAATTCAGTGTTTTCATATTTCATTTGAATACTCTGAATACTTTTTAACATTTTTTTTAATTCAATTTGAGAGTTCATGTGTTCATTTTAGAATTCAATTTAACGCTCTTAATCTAATCAAAATTTCACTGCATTATTCTAAGTCCAATTACACCCAGGAAAAAATGAGGCAAAATATTTCAACACGGCAAAAAGTCGAAAAAAGCCGAAGTTGATTTTGAAAAGTTGATTTAAAAAATTTAATTTTAACAAATCTTCAATTCGACGAATCCGTATACCAACGACTGATCGGTAAGAATCAAATAAATAGAAAAAACCTTATATTGTTAATTAATCATGGTATTGCGCTTTTTATTTGCATTTCCATTTTTAACATATATTTGGAATCATTTAAGCTTTAAGAAGAAGCCGATATTAATGAGCTCTTTCCCATATCTCAGTTGGGTTTGCGAGTAAAATTTCGGAAATAACTTGACGAGTGGCGGAATGATTGCAAAAATATAAGCTGCTCCGCTCCACGAACAACCGCATTTAATGTACACCAACAATTTTTTTGTTTTACCGAGCTACTTACAAAAACCCCGAAAGGACAGAGTGTGATCAGCGAGTACAAAAAGAAGGGATTCTTGGAGAATAAATTATTAAATATTAAAAATAAAGTGTTATTTTTACAATATTATTTTGTTCATATAACATTTTGATCGTGTTCTTTTAACAGTTTTGAAGTATAAGCTTTACAATATAATCATGTTCAGATGCCATTTTGATCGTGTTCTTTTAACAGTTTTAAAGTGTTAGTTTTACAATATTATCCTGTTCATATAACATGTTCATCGTGTTATTTTAACACTGAAAAATCATCATGTAAAGTGTTAATTATTAACATAGCAGATCGTGTTGAATTTCAATAACATGATAAAATGTTAAAAAAGTGTTGTTTTTACAGGATTTTTTTTCTGAGTGTAACTCTTTACATGCAAAGTTTGTCGCAAACAAACTTTGTTTGTCTTGCTGGTAGTCGTTATTTGTAACTGATTCGACAGTTGTCATAATAATAGTCAGTTGCAAGAAACGCGTCATTTAGTTGCAAGAAATTAATTTCGTTTGTCATAAACGCGAGTGATTTTTAAATTACAATAGTTGAAAAATTGGTTTTTCCCAACTGAAAACTCCGTTTGTTTTTCCCTTCATTGTATAAACACAACGCTTATAGTTCAGAGTTACTTTTTTGGACAAATTGTTACTATATAATCAATTTGGTAATTTGCTTAATATGCGGACGGAGATAGCAATGGAGATGCGATCCTTAAGAAGATGGACGGACATAGGGAGAGAGATAATTAATATAATAAATAATAATGACCGAAATAGCTTGGGGTATGTACCTATCAAATACGGTAAATATATTATAAAGTTCATGACAACTGAATATTCGTTTGCGGCAAATACAACTCGCAAATGAAGTGTAGTTAGTGAATTTTTCAGTTGCTGTAAACGAAAAATTTCTTTGCGTGTAATATTCGAAATTCTAAGTAACGGTTGCTGAAATCAATTTTACTATTTTCTGGAATTCAAGCTGAAAATAGTGTGGTAAGTATTCAGTGGTATTCAGGTAAGGTCTAAAATTTTGTTAAGCTTGCGTTAATGGATAAAAGTTGAAATTTGTTGCAGTGTATAATCAGTTGAATAAATTTTATTGAAAATTTTGTGTTAAAATTTTCGGTTTTGGAAAATTTTGACTCAATATACTTATCGTGGGATTTAAGTTTCTGGTTTACTGTGGGCAACCTTGGAAAAATTTAGGCACGTGTGAGTGTAGGTTACGCACACTGTACAAATCAATTTGATTATGCGCAATTTAAGCACTTAACTGTCGGTACCCGTTGAAGAACCGGTTTTACTACACTCTATTTCGACCATTAAGTAAAAAAAAAAATCAAAAGCAGAGAAAATAACTACACACGCATTTAAACCAGCTCTTAAGCTCACTCAAGCATTTTCCTTATATTCATCGCATTTAAGCAATTTATGAAAATCTTCAACATTTCTTTTTTTGTAGTGGACATACCTTGTCTACTCCAATTCATTCAATTTCTCGTAATTTTCTCTAACTATTTTGTGTTATTTTTTATTGTTTTTTTTTCTTTTTATTTCCCAATTCTTAAGCATTTCTGCAGTATATGGAGAAAACTGCAAAAAAATATACATCTCCATTTATATCATGGATGGGCACGAGTTGTTTTCTCTACGTTAATGATCCAGAAACAGTGGAAACAATTTTCAACTCACCGCACTGCACCAACAAGGGTGAATTCTATCGTTTTATGGCGGCGGCCATTGGCGATGGACTCTTTACATCCAGTTGTAAGTAGTATGAATGACAAAAAAAAAAACAAAACCAACCCAACAACAATTACTGCTGTTGATTATACTTTGACCTATTTATGATTTATAGCACATTCAATGCTTTATAAGAAAATATCCAACCAAAATTATTTTTACTTGACCTTCTAGCGCCACGTTGGAACAAACATCGTCGTCTTATCAATCCCGCCTTCAGTCGTCAGGTCATCAACAACTTTTTACCTATATTCAATGCCGAGGCCGATGTGCTGCTGGAGAAATTTGACACAGAGGGCGCTGCAAGCAAACTAGAAATCTATGCAATGCTTAAGAAAAGCGTGCTGGAGGCAGCGTGTCGTAAGCATCTTGAATCGATGAATAGATGAATAGTTAATTAATTAAGCACATTAAAGGTTGGCAATAATTTCACTATTTATCTTCTTTTTTTTTTTGTCTATTCTTTTCCAAGAGACAACAATGGGCAAGAAAATGAATTTCCAAAATGATGGTTCCACCGCCATCTTTACCGCTTATAATGGGTAAGTTTTTTACTTTGTTATTCTTATTGAGACATAACAAAAGTTTTTCTGTCATTTACCAATTCTATGAATCACATTTGTGTGGTTTCATCATTCTTTTATTAAAACCAATTTTTATGTGTTCGCCAAATGTGTTTTGGCCAAAGAATAGAAAGATTCATGACATAACAACCCTGTGAATAACATGAGGTTCATTAAATATTTTTGACTCCAACTTCATAAAATGTAAAAAAAAAATAATATTACCAAAAACTTTGTTTACGTTAGAGTAGAAAAAAAAAACTGAATTCATCCCACGCATCATACAGCAGCTAGCAAGGTTAATTTACCGCTGACGAAGCTACATAAACTTATGTTACCCAAAAGTCCTAAGAATAATAACATATCCTTTCTTATAGCCTTAGAAAAGATTTGAATTCAATTAAATAGCTCCTACATACATCCAGTATTTTATGTGAATACCTTCTTGAGCTACGGAATGCTGTTATATTTAAACCCATTTAAGCTTGAAATATTTATATCTTAAATTAAGCAAGCCTAAGAAAACTGTTCGTGGCAGTCTATCTAATGAAACATAGCTCATTGTGTAACATCAACTTTAGCTGGCTGGCAAATACAACCATATTATTTACAAAGCGACTCCGCTGACGCTTTTATAGTTAACCTTCATGAGTTGTGGTAAATTTGTTGAAGGGAAAGTTTTATTGAAGTAATTACTTGGCTACAGTGGCGAATTTATTTTGACGTAGAATTACGTCTCACAACCCGGCTTGTATGGAGTCGTTTTCATAAGTTTTTTTTTTTTTGTCAATTCTTTGAGGTACATACAGCCTTTAAATTCATATCGTTTTTTCGATTTTTTTATGATTTTTTTGAAACGAAGATTTTTGTGTTAGAAATGTCAGAAACAGGCACTTTGAGGATTTTAAAAAAAAAACCTCAAGTTTCAACAGCTATAACTATTTTATCCGAACTTCAGTTTTTGTAATTTTTTGTACAATATAGCGAGAGATAATGCCATAGTGCCACCTGTGATGTCTTTTCTGTAATGTTTACATTTTTGGATTTTTGGGAATTTTGTTCGTAAAAATACTCAAACTCGAAATTTCGAAAAGAAACACTTCAGAGAACTGCAAGCGATACCATTTTTGCTACTTGCAATATACTCACAACAAATGAAGTGCCAGTTTGAACGCATGTTACAACCATTGTGCTGTTGTGTCGAACATACTGCCGAAATTGAATCCAATTGCGCTGGTGGTCTTTCGTAAGACTGGGTATTTCCCGTTTGCATTGTTGGTTTGAGCAGTGGTAAGTAAGCAGTGGTAAGTATTATCGTTCACAAGCAACGAAATAAAATCATGCAACGCAACAACTGCATACAAAACCAACGCTTTTATTGCAGTGACACGAATGTTAAACTCACGAACAATAAAATCAGCACAATACTGCAAAATTGACTTTAAAATCCAGTGTTTGCTCTGATTAAATTGTTCGTGAGCGTTCATTCGTATCACTGCTTAGCCGAAGCTCAAATCAACATGCGATGGTATACGAGTCAATTACTCAAAAGAGCGCATATTTATATTCAGAAAGCATGCATACCTCAAGCATGTATCATGCCTGTGAATCATGCTTGGTTAAAGCACATAGAAAGCATGCATCGCATATGAGATAAATTTCAAATATGTTAAACTGAATAGAAATTTTAAAGGAAAAGTAGTGAAAATACATTAAATTTAATCAAAAACAATTAAAAATTAAATTGGAAGATATTTAATGGTTATTGGTTGTGTTCAGAAGCGCAACCAAAGGGGGGAATTTTGGGGTTTAAACCCCTCCCCCTCCAAATTATTGCCACAAAAAGAAAAACCATGATAAGTAATAACATGTTTTCATCAAAAGCTCGAAAAAACCCAAATTTAAATTTTAAATCGTTTGCAGTTTAAGCATAACACTTCGTAACAGACATTTTGGTGCCGGAGATTTTTCAGCTGATTATAGACGAATTGGGTTTCCTGATTTCAGATATAGACTCCGTTTCTCTCCATCAGCTCGAGTTTTTGAGCTATAGGCAAAACTTCATGTTGAATCAGTTCTTTTTCTGATAATTTTGCTATATCTATTACACTGATTTACCAATTTGTATTACGATGATGAATTTCAATGAAGAAATACTAGACCTTTCAATTTTTGCACATAAAATTACATTTATCAAAGCCTGAGTGACAGATTTTTAAAACATAGAGACATTCTAATTGGATTTCAATCACTTTTTCCTGATGCAAAAAAAATCGCTAAATGTTGAAGCTTTAGGCGATTTTGAAAAACTAATCGCATTTTATAAAGATGATTTGGAAGGAGATTTTGATGATCTAAAAAATGAGCTGAATTTTTGGTATAAAATAAGAAATAAAAAAGATTATGATGACAAGAGCACAGTTTTTCAAGCCTTACAACAGTCCAATAAGGATATATTTCCAAATATATATAATTTACTTATTATCCTTGCAACTCTTCCAGTAACTTCATGTGAAAATTAACGAACATTTTCAGTACTTCGCCGACTCAAAACCTATTTAACCGTAGTCCTACGTTGGTGTAGAAAACTACATTTTTTTTTAATATTTAAATATTTCCAAAACCATTTAGTTTAAGGACCCCATACATGACTTTTATTTTATGCTGAGTGTGAACCGAAATCATGTACTTTTAGAATCTAAATTATAATAGTTTTCTATATATTTAAAAACTTCAATTTCTCATGTTGAGGTGTAGATGCCATGCACGTTGAAGCAAGATACTTGTATATTTTGTTTCTATTATATTATTTGTTTTTGAGAAAAATAACTCTTCATATAATGCTGAAGCTGGAACATCTCAAAAACGGCGTAATACAAGCTTTCCAGAACAAGTAAAGAATGGAGGCAGATGCTTCTTTTGCGTTGATGAAAAAAACCAGAAGGCAAAGTACAATCATTAGTTGACCTGCTGTCTCTGCCAAAAAACTATTTGTAAAGCATATAACAACCGAAATGTGTGCACGGATTGCACTTTAAATAAATAAATGTATTTATTAATATATTATATATGTCATATATGTATATCATAATCATATATCATATATTAATAAAATTTTTTTTTCTTTTAAGGGGACATATAGGTTACAAAATTTTAAAAAATTTAAGTGGCTATCGCCTGAACTAGGATAATTTTTTTCCGGCGAAAAAACACAATGGCGACCGATTTTGTAACCTCGAAATTGTTTTTTTTTAAATGGCCGCCATTTTTTTTTTTTTTTCGGTGGAAAAATTTATCCTCATTCAGGCGATAACCAATTAAATTTTTTAAAATTTTGTAAACCAATTAAACAAGGATTAATTTGGTTTTTTTTTTCCTCAGATGTTCCAGACTTGACACACCGTCAATTTTATGGCATTTTTTTAAAAAAAAATCAAATAATGTCAAAAACCGCTTCAAAAATTCTGAAATTTTATTTTTATTCTTTAAATGTTAATAAATACATGTGCAAAATTTGAAAACGATATCCTGTTTCCTTCTATGTAAAAAAATTTCGGAATTTAAAAATTATAATTTAATTAATTAATATTTTTTTTAAAAATTTGTAACCTACATATATGCCCCCTTAAAAGTATATTTTTTTAATAAAATCCACACAAAGTATATGAATGTAGAAATCTACACCTCAACGTAGAATTCTGAATTTTTTCTCAACGTAGGACTAGGGTTAAGAAGAACGATGTTGCAAGACAGACTAAACAGCCTCACTCTACAGCTTGCTTTATCTGTACTGATGTTGCTTTATATGTACAGAGAAATGACACCATCAGTGGATATTATTTTAGATAAACTCTCTAAAAGTAAGCGTAAACTGGATTTTTTTTTTTATTATTTTTTTTTATTATTCTTAATCACCTTAATCCTGTAACTAAAGTATTTTTAATGTAAAAGTAATAAATAAAATTTTTTTCTATTCTAATAAATAACTAATGATAAAAATTTTATCATTATGTTTGCTGCCATTGTGGTAGAATTAACGTTTTGAGTGCAATATTTGGACTCATTACACCATAGCCGCTATAGTTACGTACATTTTCTTTTATATACATATAGTTATAAAACCTCACCCCCCCAAAACAAATTCCTGGTTGCGCCTCTGGTTGTGTTGATATTGCTTTTATTTCACACATGTCTTCTATCAATGCTTGGAACCAGTGGCGTTCCTAGGGGGGGGCGGGGGGGGGCGGTCCGCCCCGGGTACCACCATTTTAGGGGTGACACCATTTCGTTTTTTTTTTTTATTTCTCAAACAGAAAGAAAAAGGTACAAATACATTACGTTAAAAAATTTGTGTCCCATTTTGTCGCATTGAAATTATTTCAACAATTTGTGTATCAGTAGCTTCATGCGAAAGGAGTTTTCCAAAGCTAAAATTAATTAAGACTTATTTAAGGTCTTCCATGGGAAAACGAGCTTGCAAGTAATATGGTCAATTGCATACAAAATCCTGCTCTGAGAGTAAAATAGCAAAGTTAACGCCGGAAAAAATAAAGCTAGATAAGGAACGAAATGAAGAATATAAACGAAAGCAAAAATAATGGTACCTATGTATGACTTCGACCTCATTTTTGCTTTTTGTGTTTACTTACTGATATCGCCCATTTCACATTGAAGTGATAAGATGCACTGACCATCTCCGATTTCTCTCAAATATTTTTTTTGCATTGGTTTATTGATTTGAAAACCAAATTTGAAGTTATAAATTTTTAGAATAATTGTTCGCGGCCAAAATAGGGTCTATTTTGAGACAACATAGCTCAATCAACTTAAGACCGCTATAACCGGTAATATAGTATCATTGGAAAAGTTATTTCATCTATTTTGAGGAAAAGTACAAAATTTTTGAAAATATTGCCATAAGTTGACTCATTCTTAATTTGTTTAAGTTCAATACCATACCAGCAACACGAGCTATAATTTTTTTTTTTTGTTTATAATTTTAATTTTTTTACGTTTTTTCGTTAGGTTATACCTTTCCAATGATATAAAATGAAGATGTGGTTTTAACGGGTTTAGAAGTTATATTGTAAATCGTGAAGTCTTAATAAATTTTCAATACAAATTCAACTAGCTATTGAATTTTTTAATTTTTTGTAAAAAAATAAAGAAAAAAAAAATTGGATGAACATTTTATGCATAGCTGAATTATATACTTTATATTTACTTTTTTTTTGTAAAAGAATAAACCTGTTTTTTGTTAAGCTCCCAATTTGATTTAAATTATTTGGTTAAGCGCAACAAAATGAATTGAACGTCACAAAATGTATTGAACGTCACTCTGATGTTTTTTCTGAAATTACTTATTATTTAACAGTTTTTTATTTTTTATTGCTGCAAGTCTACTACTTTGAAAATAACTTCTATGTTAATGTCTTTTTGGAGAAAACTTTTAATTTTTTCTCGTTAAAATTGTAAAATATGTAAGGATTTTTGGTAAAAAATTATTATTTCTGTAACTGAAATGGCGATTTTTGTTAAATCTAATTTAACTGATTAAATAACTTAATAAACATCACAGTAAGCTTTAATTTACAACATTTTTAAAATTTTTAGTGATTTTTCTCGTATATCTGCTGTGTGACGTTCAATAAGAAATTCGTATAAAAACCATAGAAAAAAATGATTTTTTGCAGGGCCTAAAAACAACTTCGAATTCTCCATTAACTTTCACTTAATTTCAACGGGAAAATTTAAAAATCATTAAAAACAAAATATGAAAACCTCTTTGTGTACGTTTTTTTTTGCAAATGACCCAATATTGATTTCGATAAGGTTATTTCAAATTTTGGAGCTCTTAAAGTAAGAAAAGGTAGTTTTTAAGACAACGCCATTAATAAGATTTCTTTGTTTAACCTTATACCTACATATACAAAAATGTACCTGAAAATGTAATGTTTTTGTTCCGTCAGTTCTTAAGACTGCGAAGTTTATAAGTTTTCTTTTTTACCTTATGCCTACATATCTAAATATGTAGACACCTGAAAATGTAATATTTTTGTTGTTCTTTACAAATTCTTATTGTTTGTTCAATAAAAACACTTAACCTCATCGAATTGGTTTCTTTTTGCATTTAGAAATTTTTTTATAGGGGTGACACCATGAGTATCCGCCCCGGGTGTCACCAAGCCTAGGAACGCCACTGCTTGGAACATCAAACTTTTTGGAACATCAAACTTTTTGGAACATCAAGGCATTAACAGGTAACTTCGTACACAAATTGAGAGACAACATATGTTGTAAATGCTTGCTATGTGCTTCAAAAGCATCGATGGTTTCTATGTGTTCCGGCCAATTGTGTTCGAAAATCGTCGTGTAACAGTGAGAGATATACCATTTTACATTATGTTTAAGGCATGCGACGGATTGCAGTGCGAATTGTGCCAAAATTGCTGAATTTTCTTCAAAAAGAGTTTCGCAATACTGTCGCTCAGGAGATGCTTTGAATGGATGATACGGACATTCAGCGCATCATTACTGGTACCGAGACTTGGGTGTACGAGTATATCGTCGAAACAGCTCAACAATTTACAGATTGGAGCCATCCAGATCATCCAAAAGACAAAAAACCCACGACAAAAACGTTCAAAAATTAAGTTGATGTTGACTGTTTTCTTCGATTCTCAAGGTGTCATGCACTCGGAATTTCTTCTTCGAGGTCAATCGGTCAACGCTCAATATTATTTGAGTGTTTTAAAACGTTTGTGCGAAAATATTCACCGAATGAGGACAGAAATTTGGAAAGACAATTCATGATTTTTACATCACGATAATGCACCAACTCACACATTACTGAGTATACTAGATTATTTGACCAAAAACCATGTCGATATCGTTCAACAAGCACCTTATTATCCAGATATGGCCCCATATGATTTTTTCTTATTTCCCAAACTAAAATTGTCGCTTTGTGGAAAACATTTGGAGACAATTGAAGTCATCAATGAGAATTCACAGAGGAAGCTAAAGGCCATTTCAAAATCGGCCTACCAAAAGTGCTTTCAAGAATGAGAAAAAACGTTGGCATATGTATATCGCCTCCGATGATGATTATTTGGAAGGTTTTAGAATAAATACTGAAGAATCATTAACCGTTGTTATTTTATTTGCATAGTCCGGTTCAATTTTGAACAGAAGGTATAGTTTGTGTTTCGGAAGTGCAGCCTGAAAATTTAAAAGTTCTTTTACCAGTACGTCGCAAAAACTGCGAAAAATGTTCGACTCCATCAAAGCGAACGTTTACGGGTTGTAGAAAAGTCCTCTGCCCCGAACCCTTTCTTTTCAATAGCAATACGTGGGCTTCCTGAAGTTTTCGGCAATGTAGGTTTTTTCAATGTACAAAGCACGTGTGGAACCTCTCCTTGAAAATTTGCCTTTTATTTGGGTCAAACTTGGTGATAATTTTAAACAAAATCTATGCGTTCACCATAGTTACGTCAAGCAAATGTGAAAATACACGATTTGTGTACTTACAAGTCTTTAAAGAAATTTTAGGAAAATATAAAATAAAAATAAGTCCATCCATAAGGTCAACACTACCCATATGGCTATTATATTCATGTAGTATCGACATCAATAAATTTTTTTTCAGAACATACAAACGTGAAATCAACGCAAGTCGATGTCAGTTGGACTATTTTATTGTCTTTCCAAACTGACAGAAATGTTGACACCAGAAGCGGAGCCCCAAAATTCAAAAGAGTATCCAGACACCCCGCCTCAAGTGGCCAAAAGGTTTGCTGATGTGACGACAAATTCGGCAAATGTACATCAATTCTTAATCACTTCGGCATGAAAACTTCGTTGAAATTAAAATCGTAGCTGATTCGCTGCCCGTTGGTTGAATATATGTATTTATGCCCCCAGTCGCGCTACGTACTGATATATTAACTCTGTCATTCCGTTTGTAACGCCCATAAGAAGGCGTGACAGGTATAGAAAATTATCTATATTCTTGATCAGCATCAACACCTAAGTTGTTTTAGTCATGTCCGTCTGTGTGTCTGTCTCTCCTTCTATGTGTCTGTGATCACGATTATAGCCGTATTTTTTGAACAACCGTAATGAATTTCAGTATATAAGCATATATCTTCAAAATAAAGATCAAAATAAAAAATGAGTCGAATCGAATGAAAACCACGCCTACATCCCATATAAAGTGACGTCATCAAAATAGCAAAACCTTCAAAAATGGATTTTGTCGTCACAGCAGCAAACTTTTTGGCTACTTCAGGCGGGGTGTGTCCACTTTTTTTTTATTTTCTGTAGGGAGCTTACAATTTGGGATCCAATTTGTGCGAATAGTCCTCAAAGAATAAATTCCACGTGATCGAAATGGAATCGGAGCGCATATGTATATGCCAATAATTCGACGAGTTTCTAGGTTGGTTGTAGAAAAGGAAGTCATTATATATTTTTGAGAGGCATAGACATTCGTCTGTTAAACAATTTGCTGAATGGTTTGATTATCATCTAAACAATTCAAGGGTCGATTCGTTAATACTTCGGTGCTGGTGGAGAACATGAAGCCATTGAAATTTATGGAGAGGACATATGGAACACTGACGTGATACTTCCATTTGGACAATTGATGATTCCGATGATTCTGACAAATGAACTGCTCGTTCAATCGTTTCATTAAGTACATCCTTCACCGGGTAGTCTACCTCGCAAGCCCCATCATATAAATCATTATCTTCATCCGTATCAACATCGAAAATTTTGCTAATCTCATCATCCGAAAGCGAAAAATTTTGTTTTGTCGAATTATCCCAAGACCACCTTTGGATGGTCTACCTTTAAAAGTAACTAAAAAACCTACCTAGGGTTTTTTGGTAACTTTAACTTGGCAGCAACAAACAAACAAGTGTTGAACAATGTTATTAAAATGTTATTAAAAAACTTTTATATTTTTCCCAACAATTTTCAAAAGATTTTGCCTTTTTTTTACTTTCGTAACAAAGAATTTTTTTTTTTTAACCTTACCTGTTTCAATCTAAGTTGGAATACTGAATAAATTTAACTAAGAATGTTCACCTTTGCTATCTTGACATTAGATAGATTTAGAAGTTAGTTTCCTTGATTTCTCTATTTGGCTCAGAGTTCTATAACTTTTTGACTTTTCGACAGACTATAATTGCGTATGAATTTTTTTTTTTAATTTAAGGAATTAACTCACTTTAAAAATATCATGCCAACTGTGAATTAAATAGAAGCCTCAAGAACTCCATTCATATTTTACACATGGCATGCATCATCATCATAAAAATTACATTTTGAGACTATTGCTAGTAGAATAATAACAATAGCTTAAAGTAAATATTTATCTCCAAAGATAAAAACATACATTCACAACATTTTTCAAAATATTAATAACTTGTAATTTTATCTAAGCCCAGCACATCTTTATTTTTTCTAACTCATTCCGTTATTTTCGCTTTCATTTTCTGCCTTTATATTGTCGCAGCATTACTGATGTATGCGTGCGTCGCATGTTGTCACCGTGGCTTTATAATGATCTCGTTTATCGCCTGTCACCGCTCTTTACGCGTCAACAGAAGGTCGTCGATGTACTCTATGGTTTTGTGGAGAATGTAAGTCATATGTCGCTTTTGTCTTTTCGTAAAGCTTTCGTTTTAATATAAGCTCATTGTTTGCCAAATGCAAAAATTATTTCCATTTTGACAGCTACTCCAAAGTGTCAACAAATCAGCGAACAAGTTACAAAAAGCGGATGCAAAGGATGATGATACGCTTTGGGAAGCGGTAACAAAGGATGTTACCGATGGTCTTCAGACGAAGAGGGTGAATAAACGTGATGGTGGAAGTGGCGGTGGCGATAGTGGCGGCTATGGTGTTAATGATGATGATGATGTTGGCAACATAAGTAAATCGAAATCCATTTTTGTGGAGCAAGTACGCAAGCATGTTGATCAAGGCCAGCTGACGTGGCATGATGTTCGTGATGAGGCCAATGTGACAATTGCAGCTGTAAGTAATTAGCACGAAATCCACAAGTGCACACAATCATGGACACACTCATGCACACACGCACACACACAATTAGGAACAATGCCATTTGATGTGAAAGTAATAGAACCTTTCCGAGAATTGTGCTATTGTGATGAATGAGCTGATGCTGGTCAACTTACTTTATGCAGGGTGGCCAAAATTAGACAAAGTTGGAAAAAAAATCGCTGTAAACTATTTTTTACAATTTTTTAAATCAAAATTGTTGTTCCTGAAGTTAGCTCCGCCATATTTTTTTCTAAAGAAAAACTATGTGCTAAGATGTGCCCGATGTGTGCTATCAAACGATGCGTCAAAAACAAAATTTGTTGTAATGGGTGCTTCTTAAAGTGAAGTTAACTCTACCATTAATTTTTTCAGAAATTTTGAAACTATGCTGTATTGTGCTCAAGTTGTGCTACATTTTACCAGGCAAAAGTTGAAAAATTTACTCTACCATTCTTTTTAACTTGATCCAGTGACAGATGTAGGATTCGCCAGAGGGGGACTAAGCTAACAGATTTGTAGCCCAATGGGGGCTGAATCGGCTTTTAGGGCTTGTTTTCAATTTTTTCCCACACAAAAAATTCTCCAAGGGCGGGCTAAAGCCCTTTCAGCCTGTGTGTAGATGTAGATGCCGCCACTGATTTAATCTCATATATTTTGTAGTTATAGTTTAAAAATGGCGGAGCTGACTTTATACCAATAAACATTGCATTGATATTGAAAACAAATTTGAGTTTTTGAGCCAACCAGAAGTATGTTGACAACCAGACAACATGAAGGCAACAACCAACAATAACACCAACGGCTCTGTATAGAGCAAATCACACAGCTTGACTATACAGCATTGGTGGGCATTACACACCTGCAATCTTGGCGTTTATGTGTATTTGTGCATTCAAAAGTTTTCCAACGTTAAAAAAGTGCGTAAAAAGCTCTAACAGCGCACGTGTGAAGCTCTAGCAGCGTGCGTGTGGCGGCAGAGAAAGCTCTTTGCCCGCGAGCGACAGAATGGCCGACATTGCTATACAGAATGTTTCGTTGACCGCTTCACCAACTCAACAGTAGTCTTTGTATGACTTTTCACTGAGTTCCACTCAAGCTACTTAGGTTCTACTTATACTGCCAGTTATGCCGAGAAAGTTACCCGGAATTTATTTTTGACAGAGAGAACGCTTAAATTAGTAATTGAGTTCTTATCTACTTCGATGTTGGTGTTGTTGTTGGTTGTTGCCTTCTTTGTCTCTCTGGAATTTATTTTTGACAGAGAGAACGCTTAAATTAGTAACTGAGTTCTTATCTACTTCGATGTTGGTGTTGTTGTTGGTTGTTGCCTTCTTTGTCTCCATGTTGTCTTGTTGTCAACATACTTAGCCTAAAGCTCAAATTTTTGTTTTCAATATAAATAATGAAAGGTCATATTCAAATATTAAGATTAAAACATTGCATTAATATTTTAGTAATTTGCACAAAATTTCCATAAGAATTCCGTTATTTGTGGTTACCACTTACAAACTTTATCATCAATATGCCTTATTTTCATTTTACTTTGTCCCTTTTCTAGACTTTTGAAACCACATCGACTGCCCTGTATCTGGTTTGTCTATGTCTGGCCATGCATCCGGAGTATCAAGATAAATTATACGATGAACTGGTCGAGCTATTTCCACCGAATGCAAATAATTCCCATGGCAACAACAATAACAACAACAGCAACAACAACAACAACAACAACAACAACAACAACAACAACAACAACCACGTACCTTTTGTGACAAATGAGCATCTCGAACGTATGACATACACTGAAATGGTAATAAATGAAGCAATGCGTCTTTTCGCCCCAGTACCCATGGTGCTACGCAGTGCCTCTAATGATTTTCATCTACGCGATGGTACTGTCATACCGTGTGGCACCCAAATCGGCATTGACATCTACAACATGCAACGCAGCCCTCAAGTCTGGGGCCCACGTGCCCATCTCTACGATCCGGAACATTTTAGTGCAGCCGCCATGCAAGAGCAACACGCTTTCGCTTTTGTTCCCTTTACACGCGGTCTACGAATGTGCATCGGCTATCGTTATGCTCTGATGTTGATGAAAGTATTATTGGCCAAAATATTTCGCAATTTTCGCATTCACACTGATGCGCGCATCGAGGATTTAATTATAAAGGGCACCATATCGCTGAAGTTGCGTGAATATCCGTTATGTGCGGTCACGAGGCGGTAGAGCAACACTAGTGCTGCCTGCGGAGGACAGCAGGACGAACAGTGCAAGGAATTATGTGGTAGTTGAGTTTAATTGTTTTGCGGTTTGTTTACGTCGTTGAATTAATAAAGTTGAGTCAGTCACAGAGTTGATTCAAATTTAAATGAAATTTTCATGACATTTCTCTAGGGTGGGATTGAAGGATGAGAGATTAAGGATTTTAAATGGATTATTTTACAATCAGAAATAAAAAATTAGAAACCACCAGAGGTTTGTTTTATTTTAGTGAAGGATTTAATTGGAAAAGGTAGTAAAATAAAATTAGAGAAATTTACACGATTGGGGTGAAAGGCTTCAAAGTAGATGGGGCATTAAGAGTCGCTTTATTGGCTTATTTATACTCATATCCCAAAAGTTTTGATATATTTTTCCACCTAATTTTGAAAGTCTATTCTCTGAATAGATTTTTTAAAGTTAATTTTTTTTTAGTTTTTACCATTTCACTTTTCTTTATTTTTTTCCTTATCAAGGGGGAATTACTCGTAAAAAACAAAAATTAACTTTTGTTGTGAGGATCACTAAGTATTTTGAATTGACTTAGATAAAGTGTTAGACCATTGATTGTTCGTACTTTACCACTAATCTATCATCCCCATTTCAAACCAAGGCAAACTTGACAGAACAACTAAAATCCTTGGTACAAAGCTACTAGTTAAACAAAATATCATCCTATTGATACCAATTCACATTTATAATCAACTAGTGAACTTGACACTTTGAAAATTATCGATCTATTAAAAACACACCTGAAAAATCCATCACATTATATGAATCATTTCGCATAAGCTAATGACTTCATATAAATCCAGAGAATACGATCCAAAGATGTTAAATCTCACAATCTTGGTGGCCTATTGACTGGTCCATTTCGAGAAATAACGCGTTTGCCAAATGTTTCCTTCTGTAATTCGATTGAATGAAGAGCTCTATGGCATGTGGCGCCATGCTATATGCCCCTAATGTAATTTAAAGAATAAAAAAACTTGTTTATTGTTTAGAAAAATACCGGTTTTGCAGAAAAAAAAATAAAAATGGTACCTAGTGTGTTAAAAATTCCATTTTCAGGTAGAAAAGTATGCAAAATAGACTGGTATGGTTCCAACACCGTAACTTCAAAATTTATCTCAATATTATTTCCTTTTTCTCGCCAATCGTTTGGAAGTGTCAAGATTGTAGAGTGAGAGTAAACATTTTTATTTAAGTAAAAGATCAAAAGTATATAATAAAAAAATAATGATTTAAGTACGGCGGTATCTTATGCTTTCGTGTTGAACGGTGACGACTGACTGACTGCTCGTTCTCCACCACAGTCGCATCAATGTCCACATCTCTCTCCATGTCCTCGGTTGCACAGTTCGTAGTTGACAGTTCGGCCAATTCTGACTCCAAATCGTCCCCAATTTTGGCTACTTTCGTATCAGGATCAACATCAGAATCCGTATCGTTATCTTCATCGAGTTCAGGACAATTGCAACACCATGGTTTCATTACTTCAACTGGACTGCAGGCCTTGGAGCCACCTCATTTGCTTTTCTTGGATCGGTTCACAATAGATCGTATCACCTTACAGCACTTAACCTGATATATTTTAAAAAGACAATTTCCAAAAAAAAAAAAAATTTTTTTGACCGAATGTAGGGGTCGCGTAATTTTTAAAGTTTCACGCTTTTCATTATATTTTCGGTATTAACAGTCCGACCTTAAAGAATGATATATCAATGTTTTTTTTTCGAGAGTCAAACTTTTTTGCTCTAAAGTTCATTGGGGTCAAGCACTTTGTTCTAGTACTTACCTACCAGATATCAATTTCTTCCATCCGAATGTACCATTCTAAGGTCATAAAGTTAAAGCTCACAAAAAATTATTAAACTCTTCCGAAGAAAGTATATCGATTATCCCAGTAGAAGTATTTAAAAAAAAAATTTTAATTTTTTTGCCGAACGTAGGGTTTCTTCTTTTAAATTTTTCTTCATATCTTCGGCATTTACAGTCCGATCTTAAAGAATATTTTATTGATATTTTTGTCTTAAAGAGACCAAATTTTTAATTCTTAAAGGTCATTGTGGTCAAGGACCCCATTCTAGCACTTAAAGATAGAAAATTAGACAACATCTATTAAAAAAATAAAGTCAAATCAAATAAAGTATTTTTGAGCCGTTGTCCCATAACTCGAAGGAAGTCACCATGTGGTATATTTTAATTTACATTTTTTTATCATTTAATCAAAGGGTTATACATTTTTCTATTGAATATTTTTTTCTGAATTTTCTTACTCGAGGGTTTTCGGGGTCATTGATTACGAATCTGAAGTCACATCTTGAAAAATCTGAAAATTCAAAATGACGGACCACTAGTGTCCATTTTTTAGCAGATTTGTATTATAGTGGTTATAATGTATATGTATGGGTTTTTGAGGTCGCTGATTGCAAATCCGAAGTTAGTTTTTGTAAATTCTAAAAATTCAAAATGGCGGATTCAATATGGCGGATTCAAATGTCAGACCAATAGTGCCCATTTTGTAGCAGATTAGTTTTATATTGGTTATCATTGTTATGTATGGGTTCTTGGGGTCGTTGATTGCGAACCTGCAGTCATATTTCGATAAATCTGAAAATTAAAATTGGCAAATCTAATATCGTGGCGTCCGTGGCGTAGTTGGTTAAAGTGCGTGGCCGCTATGTCAACGAACTTGGAGACCCAGGTTCGAACCCCAGCAGCGACAGAAAATTATTTGAATTAAAATAATTTTTCTGTACGGCCGCCACCTCTCTGCAGACAATGGCAAACCTCAGAGAGTATTCAAAATGCCATGTAAAGCTTCTTGAGAACAAGAACATTCCGTTCATCGCCGTTCGGAGTCGGCGTTAAAAATGTAGGTCCTGTTCTCGGTAAACTGTGTACAAACTTAATAACACGCACAACACAATTAATCATAAAAAGCTAGGTCAAAGTCCTTTCAAGGGCTGAAATGGCCAGTTATTTATTAATTTATTTTATTTAAATCTAATATGGCGGACCATATGCTCCATTTTTCTTTGAAATTTGTTCTATAGTTCCTAGTGCACTATTCACAAATATAAAATAAGAACTCTCGCTTAGCGCAACCCAGAACTAACGACGTGGACGTGGAGAACAAAATTTAGCCAGATAGTGGTCCGCCAGATATTGGATCCGCCATCTTAGATTTGTATAATTTCAAAGTTTGACTTAAAATTCGTAATCTACCACTTAAAAAACCCCTCAAGAATGATTACCGATCTAAAAATTGTGAAAAAGCATACTTTAGCAGAAAAATGGGTCCACCATATTGGGTTTGCCATCTTGGATTTGTACAATTTCAAATTTTAACTTCAGATTCGTAATCAGCGACCCAAAAACCCCTCGAAACACAGTGGTAACCAAAAAATATAGTTTTAAAAGATGTGCGTCACAAAGAATAAAATTTAGGACCGTAGAGGTCCCGCTGTGACTCAAAGGGTTGTATGAAACACCCTTTATTTGCTAAAAAATCCACTTTAATTATTTTATTTCATACAATATTCTGTAAGTTAATTGTGTTCCTGTTATTGAAGTGAAACTTCTTAGGCGGCGCTTCGAAATTTGAATGAGAATATTGAGGAGTGAAATTTCAAGGTCAATTTACTTCATTTCGTTACACGATAGAGAAGAAAGATATGTTTTACAGTAGAGAGAATGAGAGAGATATACATTGTATAAAAGACTGAAAAAAATTTCTCTGACAGCGCTGAGTATCGAACCTGCAATCTTAGTTTTATAAAACCAACGTGCTATATGCTGTGCTAAGGTCTTCAAATGTAGCTGATGTCTACATACCAATTAATCAAACTACTTTTGCTGTAGATGCGCAGCGGGAAAATAAACAGCGCTCCTAGCGGGAAAATATAACAGCCTTATTCATAAACACATTTTAGAGGCAGTGTAACTTTAAACAAGAAAACGCTATTCATAAACATTTTCGCAACCATGTTTTTTGTTTGTCTTTTCGTTTAATATCAAAGACATGCTCCATATGCGCCCTTTGCAGCATTTTTTTTATGTGGCGGCCATTGCAAATCCATTGGAATTCTTAATTTTTGTAGAGATTTTCTTTAGTTCAGACACAAACCTTACAAACATGAGCAGCGAATGAAAAAATGTTTATGAATAAAGCCCAAGAATGATAGAAAAATAGATTGCGCAGATAGTAAAAATAATTTTCTACGATCTGCGCATCTACGTTACGATAGACTTACGATATGAGCTTACGATATGGCTTTCTGTCAAGTCTTGTTAAAAATGTGAACAAATATGAAACAATGGCAAAAGATTCAAGAAACAAACTTGGTCTAGCGTGACGTCATGATCGTAAAAAATACTTTGTTCGTAGCTAGAAATGTCAAAATGAAAAGTAAACAACATAACGGACCTGCGCAATGCGTAATCTATTTTTCTATCATTCTTGAATAAAGCGTAGTATGCTGTAGAAACGAAAATTTCTTAAGGCCGCTTTACATTGTCCTACTGTGTGTTACGACATGTGAGATAGAAAGTATGACCGAATCTTATCACACTGTCATTTTTTTATTTTTGTATAAAGAAATTCATTTTTCTCTTTTAGACTATCTCACAAAGTCACATTGCACTTTTGTTCAATAAAAATGTAAAAATTCAAAATACTTAAAATGAATCGGGACATAGCAGCTATTGTAAGCATTATAAGGGCCAATTGTGCATTAAAAATAAAAGCAGTCATTATTTTGCTTGCTTTTAAGCATTTGATGAAATGTAACTTGCAGCTTGGTGATTTTCAACAAATTAAATTCGAAGAAATCTTATAAAACTCATCTCTGGTCGGATAGAATGTGTGATGAAATTAGAAACAAACCAAAAAATTAAAATGTAGAACGACATGTCAAAAAAATCAAAACAGGTTCGAACACACTTTGCTTTTCGTTGTTTACACCATTGTACATTCTATCATACATGAAAATTTTGACATGTCGTAACACACAGTAGGATAATGTAAAGCGGCCTTTAGCATTTAATTCTACACCCGAACTATTAGTGTAGAGTCAAAAATGTTTGTATGGAGAAAAAAGTAACTACAGTACGACCTTGCTCAATGCAACTAATAGAAATTCGGGCAATTGACATAGTTAACGTTGAAGAAACGCAATTAAACTTCTAAACATAAAGCTTTATGTCTCTGAATCTTAGATATTGTGGGTTAATGCACTTTGTATCCTTAAATATTATTTGAATAGATTTTTCATTAAAAATGTATTTTACAAGCAAAGAAGAACTGAAAGAATATAAGATAAAAGTTTATGCAAGTTTACGCAAATGCAAGTTGCGATAATTGTGCAATTCCATGACACCAACTTGACACTGTGCGCAAGAAAAGTTGGAATAAGTTCTTTTAATAGATAACTATTTTATACATATCTTAGTTATATAATTTTATATCGAACTATTTACTATTAATAATAGTAAGTATAATGTGTGTGTGAAAGTTTTCGTTATCTTTGCACATTTAAAGTTTTGAACAAAAAAGTATTTATAAGGCTTAATTTTTTTAAAGCAAAAATAACTAAAATTTGTCCCATAGTTTTTGAGTACAAAATAACCGGTAATTTTTGATTTTTAGTTTTTAAGGCAGAAATAAAAATGAAAGTTAAGATCAAGTTTACAGTTGAGGTAGATTTATTGTTGTGACATTGTTCTGTGAAACTCCTTATTAATATGCCAAAAAAATTTTTGAAAAACAAATTTATAAATGCACCTGAAGCTCCCATTGGCAAAAAAAATCGCTCATTGTAGTTATGTAAAATAAAAAAATCCCTTTTTAAGAAATTATTCTCTTAATATGCGGAATATGCAACACTTGATATTCTCACGATCATACTCTCGCTCTCAAACTTTCAATAAAGCTACGCTCTGAGTTTTCTCCCTAGTGCAGCGATGGGTTCTATTCCAGATAGAACTCTACGCCACGTTACGTTGCGTAGCTTTACGATTGCATAATCGAGCCTTTACACTAAAATCGTTCTTATTCTAGAAAAGAAAGAGTGTATACAAAGAAGAAGTTTCACTTTTTTACTGTATACACGGTATACTGTATCTTTTTTTTTTATTTTATTGTGTTCCTTATACTATACGTCATATAAGAGTACAAATTTTATTACCCTTCGGTCGGTACAAAAAAAAACTTTTTTTTAATTTTCTTTCAAAAATGCTTCAGATAAGATGGTGTGTGGCGTCCCTTTTTTGCGGACATCTGACATACATATACCATTGCCGCTCCAAAGAAAATCCTTCAGGTTGTATTACAGCTGACAGAGAATCAGAATTGAGCTCTTTCGATTGTAGGGAAATCTCTTCGGGCTCTAAATCAGCGAACGGCTAGCATTGCAATTTATCCCCGTCAATTATGAAGTGATGGTATTGCGTGATTCGTGGCACAGGTCTGCGATAGTACTACTCAAGACCGTTCGAAGAACTCGTGACTCGTGAAAATAATCCATGTTAACAATAATATTTAAAACAAGCCCTAACCCCTTAAATGTCATGACGAACTTCAAATCCTGCGACGCGGTGTTATAGCCTAACAAAGGAACTCATCATATCATCTTAAATTGGTCATAGCACTACAAGGCAGCGGTGATGACAATTCGACAGCATAATACTCTCGGAATGTATATTTTTACTGACTGTAGGGTGCTTGACAAACTCTTTTAAAACATAGCCACTCATATTTTAAACCATTTTAAAGAGCAACATCATTTACAGCATCAACATCAACATATTTTGTTGGCATTTTTTTAGTGCAAAAAAAAAAAAAAAAAAATTTACTAAACGTGCTGCCTCAAGTGAACAAAAAAAAAATGTTGCACTTACGCGGTATCACGTGCAGTGGCGACAGCTGTGAAAATAACGAGTCGCAGACGTTGTTGACGTGTGTGTGTGTGTGTAAATACAAATAAGTGGGTGTGGGAGTCTTGCACGAGTGTGCTTGTGTAGTCCTTAGAAAACAACAAAATTTTGCAGTTTTTTTTTAACTAACTCAAAATATAAATAAATATGCGTGAATGTCAGTTTATAAAAAAAAAGGAAGTTATGTTTAAAAAACTTTGTGTAAAAAACTAAAATGAAAATGGCTTGGATGAAAAAAAATAACTGTGTTTCGCGGGTATACAAGTCGACAACTTGTCTGGGTGATCTGGGGAACTTACTCATGAATGCATAATTTAATGGATGCTACATTAAATCATTGCACAATGAGTGTGTTCAGTGAGAGCAGGGGACTTTTTTATTTTTTGTTTGTTTTTTTTTTGTTTGTTTTATGGGAAACTACAATAAAAAGTGCATTTTTATTTTTCATAAATTTTAACACATTTTGGAAGATCATTTAATAAAATCGATTTAAACTGTTTTAAAGGACAATTTTTTTGGCAAGAAAGGAATTTTGGTTAATTTTTAAATGAAATGGAAGAGAAAACAATTTAACCCTCATCAAATTCAAAATTTAATTCAGTAAAAAATTTATTAAATCTTAACCGATTGACATGAGTTATTGACAAATAGCTTTTTACGACAAAATTTACTAATTTCGCGCGCCTGTGGGTGGGGCTGTAAGCTTATTGACGTGCAGGTCCCTTTGTATGCATGTCTCTGTCCATACATGTCTCTGTTCATGAATGCATAGTAGTATGCCATGGTATAATAATTATTTTACCATGGTAGTATGCCTACATAAGGTGGCCATTTTTTTTTTTTTTTTTTTGTTATCACGTAAATGGCTGCCAACAGCATCGCTTTGTGCACAAAAAAAAGTGGTTTTCTTCCGTGCATTTTGGTCGTTTTTAATATTTTTGAGAGGCATTTTTCACATTTTTAGCGAAATGGATCCAAATTTCCATTTAAACCAAACATGGCCCGCGTGGCCCTTCATACAAATTTTTTCTATCTTAATTTTGTATTTGCGATGATCCAAAATCAAAGAACGCCTGCAAAAAACAACAACACACACCGCACTCGTTCAGTGTTCAGCACATTTTCCAGCGAACTTTACAAAAACAAATGCATGCAAAGCCAAAAGAAAAAACGCACACTCTATGATGTCGACGCTGAAGATGATTGTCCCGTTACTTGTGTGTCGAGATATATTTCATGACATGTGATTTTATTGCATTGTAATTTTTTTTTTTTGTTTTGTTTGATTTTTTGCCAAACGCAACGATGAGCAAAGAATTGGCCCGCGCTTAAAATTTCTTGATCCCCACTGATTTAAACCAATTGAGAGATGAGAAAGAAATGGAAACTGAGTCTGACAGTGATTTTTCTGGAAATAGCAAAGAGGACAATTGTGATTATTTGCCTAATCGAAGTTTCAGCGATAATTCAAGGGAGAGTGATTCATATGATATCGAGCCTTTGTCGAGAGAAACTTTGGTGAATTTGGCCTTTCATCCCGAAAATGCAATTTTATCGCAGGATAAACGCATTTAATACTCCAAAGTACAATTCACCTTTAGATATAATTCGGATATGCAAGCTGGTTTGTTTACTATTTGTACTTTGCTTTTTTTCCAAGTTTTTCATACTTGATCGTGTGTAGGTCCTGCAAACGGCAAACACTGATGCAAATGTAAAAGACCATTCGTCGGCATTTTATATGTTCCTGAAACCGATTGAAAAGCATATCCTTGCGAGTACGGATCTATACGGTGAAAGAAAATATGGCGACAACTGGGATCTCCTTGACATCGACACAATTCGTGCTTTGTTTGGTTTGCTTTTGTTGCAGGGTTTACATAACACCAGTGGCTGATCTACATACGGGCTGAAAGGGCTTTAGCCGCCCCCCCCCCCTTGGAGAATATTTTGTATGGGAAAGAAATGAAAAAAGTCCAAAAAGACGTTTCAGCCCCTCCCCCTTCGGCATACAAAAGTGTAGTTTCAACCCCCCTTTTGCGAAACCTAGATCCGCCACTGCATAGCATAGCCATGGGACCCAAACAATGGCCGTTACGTTTTTCGAAAAACAATGCGTCTTAAAATGTTCAAGAAGATCAGAGGGTCTTTTCGATTTCCAAGAGGAATAAAACCAACAGTAACAGAAATATTCGTCGTCGACTGTTCTTGCTTGAGCTTGGAGACGCTCTAGTAAAACCATTCATCGCGAAGTCAATACGTGGTCCAAGAGTGACACAATCTAAAACACCATTGACCTCAACAAATGTCGCAAGTGTTTCAATTCACCAAAACGAAAGCGTGTCCAGTGTTACACTTGTACCAGCAAAAAGAATCCTGACAAAGGGACGTCGGTTGGTGGTCCTCTCTCGCAGAAATCCGCTGAGAGCACGTCCAAAATAAGAGCGGTTGTCAGAATCAAAGCGATTAGCGATTGGCGATATTTTCAAGCAATAGAATGCATGAATACTTATGAACACGTCCGAAATCAAATTACTGGTCTTCGATCACGACAAACATTCGCCAGATTAGAGCCCGAACAGAACCAAAGCGGCTGTCGGTTGTCGGGTGCGCTGTACAACAAAATACATGAAAAATATGCAGCCACCAAAAATTAAATGGCCGTAGAAATCCGCGACGGAAAAACGCCAGAATAGAATCAATTCGACCGCTGGCGGATCTCTATTTGAGTGGCGTAAGTGTTGCCATATTTTAGCTAAGAATTGGCTGTGTTCAGTGCTATTTTCTTAGTTTTACCATGAGCTGACGATTTTTTTGTGTGTGTGTGTTGCATTCCATGAGCTGACATTTCGTTTTGTGTGTGTGTATGTAGCATTTGTACCATTTACACAACGAAAAGCAACGCTGATCCGACAACCGCTCCTATTCTGGACGTGTTCTCAGCGGATTTCTTCGAGAGAGGACCGACAGCCGCTTTGGTTCTGTTCGGGCTCTTAGAATCTATTCTATTTTTTCTCTGGCGACCTGGCGATCCTCTCTTTAAATGGTGTCAAACATGATAAGTGTGGCCGTATTTTTCCTAATGATGGGGTACGTTCAGTGCTATTTTCTTAAGTTTTATTATCTTCTGACATTTTTTGTCTGTGTTTCTGTTTTCTTCATGTCAATTATGCATACACAAAAACAAAACATTCTGACAATCCAATCTGAATAGTTCTCCAAACGCTAATCCCTTTCATTCTGGACGTGTTCTGAGCGATTGGCGAGAAGAGAGGATCGCCGATCGCTTTGATTCGGCTTGGGCTCTGAATGGTACAAATGCAACACACACACACACAAAACGAAACGTCAGCTCATGGAATTCAACACACACACACAAAACCAAACGGCAGCTCATGGTAAAACAGTGATGTGATTTGGTGGGATTTCGGGCTCATTTCGGGATATTTGGCCTATTTGAGAACATGTGGGATTTCAGATGCTTAGGTGGGATTTTCTACTGAATCATAATTTTTTAAAGTCTAAATTAGCAAAACTGGTTGGTATCACTTTTTTGTAATCTTCATCTACATATGTAAGAAAGAGATATGTATATTCAAGAGGCTTAAAATTAATGAAAATAACATCCTCATTTAAAAACAAAAATATAAGCTCAGTTTCATTTTGATGCAACGAAAGAAATTTACGATTACTTCATACACTTAAGAGAGTTTTTATAAAAAACGTATTTTGTTTTTTTTTTATAAAATTTGTTATATTTATTGGAAAGACTTTTTTATCTACATTATTAAACTATAAAATTATTATAATGTTAAAAAAATGTAGGGGAGGATGCCCGCCTACTAACCACCTTTTGTTTGGCGGCTATACCTTTGGTTTAAAACATAATTTTTCAGAGCTCTTGGTTTCATTTGGAAGCTAAGTTCAATAACTAACAAGAATTTTAGTCAGAATTTAAAATTTCCAAAAATTATAATTTTGGCAGTCGATCTAGCAAAAGTCTCGAAATCGGTCGCTTAAAAAATCGGCCCAGCTACTGAACTCCTAAAACAAATCGTTGAAAAAAATTAGAAAATGAAGTAAAAACACTAGTTTTTGAGAGTTTATAAAAAGTTTATTCTATCAATAGTTCACAATGACTCCCTGAACTTTTAACAAAAGAGATTTGAATTTCTTTGATGGCTGCAGCCATCGCATCAGAATTTATATTCGTTCTTCTTTTCACTTGTTTTTAGGCGACGCCATTCTAAAATTTTATCTGAACGTGGACGAGAATCACGAAAACTATTTTAACGAATTTCAAACACTATTTTCAATCATATAAATAACAATTTTTTACTTGCACGATTTCTGAAAATTTGTTCGGAAGGTGGACCAACATTTTGTTCAGTAGGTGGACAGGCACGCCATCATGATATGACGTGAAATATATTTTTCCCATTTGTCAATATTGTTCGATTGCTCGTCGAATTGTGAATAATAAACATTAAATATAGAATTCTACTCATATTCACATTTTTTATCGACAAGAAACACTCTGAAATTCACTAAATAGAGATAAACTATATTTGCTCAGCTTCGTTTTATTCGAATATTTTATTTCTCAACGGCCGTGGGGCTAAAGCAGCACGCGCATTCATCTCAATGATTTATCAAAAGTGAATATTCAATGAGATGTAACTACGACACTTTACACATTGGAGCATCATACCGACGTCAGAACTTACAGTGTTCAGTAGTAGGTTGGCCTGTTCAGCAGGTGGGCATCCTTATTTCTTTTCAAAAATTGCATAAAAAATCTTTATTGGTATAAAGATTTGTGTGGGATTTTTTGTGGGTTTTTCGTGTCATTTTGGTGGGATAAACAGGTCTAAATCGGGATGTGATCGGGATTTTTTACTAAATCAGAATCACATCACTGTGGTAAAAACTAAGAAAATAGCATTGAACACAGCCAATTCTTAGCTAAAATATGGCAACACTTACGCCACTCAAAAAGAGATCCGCCAGCCGTCGAATTGATTCTATTCTGGCATTTTTCCGTCGCGGATTTCTACGGCCATTTAATTTTTGGCAGCTGCATAGATTTTCATATATTTTGTTGCACAGCGAGCCCGACAACCGACAGTCGCTTTGGCTCTGGTAGGGCTCTAAATAAATTTCAAATCTTATTCGAAAAATTTGTGATTTTTTATTTCTTCTTTTAGGTTTTAGCCTTTTCAGTTGCGCGGGCACACGTAAGGAGCTTTTTAGTGTTATGGGTCTCATGAACCGATGAGGGTTAATACGTATGCTAAGCTATTCAGTAAACTCTTAGTCTGACACATAGATGGCATCGCTAGGCTCAAAGAGTTTTTTTTTTAAAGGAGAGTATGTTGAATATTAAAATGAACCTTGGCAAAAAATTTTTCTTAATTAGACCAATAAATTATTGAACAGCCTAGTACACAGAAAAAAAAGAGTAGAACTTTTACCTAAAAATGTAGTCAATTCAGCTAAAGTAATCCGGTGATTTTCAGTCAACGAATTTGATTAGGTGCGCTACCAATTTCTAAATGTTAATTATATGCAATTATATTGGGTAGTTTAACTGCGAGAGTAGCTAAAAAAACCTAAATATTTAGGTGTACCTTCAACCATAAAATAGATAAGACACATAATTTATTAGAAGAATTAGCTAATTTTTTTTAAACTATGACCACTTCAGATTAGGCAAGCCACCTACTAAGTGTAGAAAAATCATCTAATTATTTAGATAGCATTCCCACTTAAGAGTGGGAATGCCGTGCAAAAAATATGCAAAAAATTTGTTTTTTGTTTTGCAATTTCTATTTTGAAGTGAAACTTTCCTTAGGTGACTTTACTTCATTTCGTCACATGATAGAGAAGAAAGATTTGTTTTATAGTAGATAGAATGAGAGAGATATATACATTGTATAAATGACTGAAAAATTTCTTTGCCACCGCTGAGATTCGAACCTGTGATCTCAAGATTTCAACAACCAACGCCTTATCTATTGAGCTAAATTTCCAATCCAGAAATTTTCTCTACATACCAATTAATCAAATTGCTGTAGATGGCCAGTGGAAACATAATTTCAGAGTTGTGGACCTCATATTTTTATATACATTTTGTTCACAACTTATCAAACAGCGTAACAGCACAGCGGTAAAGCGTTTGACTTGAACGCCAGCGGCCCGAGTTCAATTCTCGCAATGAGGCTTTACTTTTTGTAAAATTTTCTCACTTTGTTTTTATTTATGTTTTTTATAGGAGAGCGCTGTGCTCTCCTTGGGCTGCACAGAAATAAAAAATTCAAATACGGGAAAAAAACAAGTTGTAAGGAAAGCATTTGATTTATCCACGTAAATATTTATATAAAATTTATACTGAGGCGTGGATAATGCTAATATGCGTTATTTCCCTAGTGTACGAACAAATCGACAACTTGCATTAGGTAAAATAACTAGAAGAATTAGATGATTTAATAAGCAAAATTTTAGTTGAATTAACTAATTTGAATTAGGTGAATTACCTAATGCATGATTGTTAAATTAACTGTGTAAGTAGAAAAGTTGTTGAAAAGATTAGGTGAAATAGAAACTTTCACATTAGCTAAACTAGTTTAGGTAATAAATCAATTCTTTTATTTTCTGTGTAGTCTCTATTTTGGATATAAGTCAACATATCTTCAATTGTTTTTGGCAAACAATTAATCATTTCTTTACCATTCTTGACTTTGCATGAATGCCTTGCATATAAATGCACTTTGACCTACGACACTGCACGAAATATAAAGCAACGTGTGCTCCAACAACACAACGTTGGCGACGTGAGGCGAGTATTAAAAACCAACACACAACAATTTCTTTTTTTTCTTTTATTAAATTTACAAACCCAGAAATCAACTAACTACATACATACAACTTTTTCTATGCGCTGACTTAGAAATATGAAGTTAGAGTGACAGTCCAATCCAGGATGTCCGAGTTGGTCGATATGGTATGACAACGAAATATGTGACTAGCATGAACTGACTTAACTGCTAGTTTTACTTAAACATGAGTTGGGAACTAGAAGGTATCAGAAGAGAAAATTAGACGTAGTTCAAATGAAAAGAATTTATGTGAATGGAATTTAGGCTAAACGAATTATTTTAAACTGTATTAAAATGTCAACACATTGATGCACTATAAAGCACCATCGAGCAACAAGTAATTTTAAAAAATTTAACAGAAAATAATAAGTTTTTATTATACATTGAGTACAATTTTTTTAATATAGACTAATTCTTATTCTTTGATCACAACATTAATTCTTACAAAATATTGTTAAACAATCCCTAGATAACTTCTTCTTGTGCCGCTTGTCGCGTGCCGCATGTCGCTTTGCTGCAAAATCTTCATTGCAGCAAAAATTATTGATTCAATGCAGTTTTCTTCCATGTTTTTTTGTGACTTGTGACTTTGGTATTTAAGGCACACAGATCTTTTCTACATGGCAAAATATGCAGCTTGTAGCTCACTCGAATTCAGTTCGCACAGATAAAGGATTAAATACTTAGTCGTAGTCAATGTCAAAGAAATTTTTTACATCAAAGAGATAAGATACGCGTAGGATTTATACTCAAAAGTGACATTTTAACATATCACTGTCAGTCAAGATTAAAGAAAATGAAACATTGGGATAGTTGCTTTGCAAAATTAAATATTTCTCAGAATATGCGTATTTTTACCTGCCTCCATCATCAAATTATTGGTCAATCATTAGTTTGTCAATGTTTTCAAATAAAAACCAATAACGGTATTCTATTCCAATAAAGGTAGACCTTGAAAATTCCTAAACAATATTCCTAAACAATGTGTTTTTAAGACACTACTTACTTAACCCTCTCATGCCCGAATTAAAATGGGCGGGTCTAAAAATTTTTTTATGCATGATATATGTTAGTCTTGAGTCAGATATGAACTGACAAAAAATTCAAAGTCCTTGGTATCCTGGTTCGTCAGTTACAGGATGTTGCCTATAGGCAACATTGGGCAATAGTGGTAAATTTTAAGAGAACATTTCTTTTTTTTTATTGAAATTTAAGTATGAAAAGATACAAAACAATTGTTTTGTGGATTACAGCACAAATATACGTTGCATTTGCTACATTAAGAGCGCGGATAACCAGAGTGGCATAGCCTACCTTTTGCTCCCCATTCTACCCAGTGACCAATATTGTCAAATCGTGTGGATTTGGCAGGTTCTGCAACATACGCTCTTTTGTGGGAGCTTGATTCTGAGGCCGTCGAAAGAACTGGTGATGATGGAGCCGATGGTATAGAACCTGGTGATGACGGAGTTGACTCCATCGTTGAAAGAAGAGATGTTGGGCGACCCCTTTTCCTTGGTAAAACTGCTGTTTGAGTTGCGTTCAAAAGCTCCTTAGCAATGTCCAACTGGAATTTTATTAGTGGTATATGCTTCACTTCGCCGTCTGTATGTTTGAGGTCTCTGCGATACAACAGCCAACTATTTACTATAGAAGAATTTATACACCAGTATACTATGCGCATATACCATTTGTTTGAGCGGTGGTTGAATTTGTTTAATTCTATCAGCATGTCAGCAAGATCAACCCCTCCCATATGTTTGTTATAGCATTCAACTATACCTGGACGAGATATTGTCATAAACTTCTTCTCTTTTCGGCACCATCTCTTGCATTCACTCATGGGGTTTTTACCTGTATAGTTGGAAACCAGTTGTACACTCTTGTTGTCATACCAACGGCAAGCAATCAAATTGTGCGTTGCCTCATATTTAACATCGCTTGAACCCCGTCCTCGTTTTTGAAGCTCCTTCTCACTGCTTAGAGCCCAGTTCTTCAAACGATTGCTTCGGATTGTCCCAACGGATAATATTCCTCGTTGACGTAGCGCAATCATCAAGCTTATTGATGTAAACCAATTGTCAAAAAATAATTTGAAGTTTTGGTTCATCGGAATATTGGATGCTAAAGCTAAAACAATGCCTGATGATATTCCCAAACCAAAAGACTCACACGTTCCTTCTCCAATGTACAGAGTGAAGTCATACATTATGCCAGATACACCAGCCCTAGTGAACATTTTGAATCCCCACTTGTGGGGCTTGTTTGGCAGATATTGTTTCAAACTGTGTTGACCTAATAAAAAATATATTTCTGCATTAGATAGAAAGCTATTTATATATGTACATTAAATTAATTACCCTTATATGCAATCATTTGCTCATCCACACTTTGGAATTCTTCTTGGGGAATTTCATTGAATTTTCTCTTTATAAAATTCAGCAATGGGCGAACTTTGTATAATTTATCATACCCAGGTTGACCCTTTTGAGGCTGAACAGAGTTATTGTTTAGATGAAAAAATTGTTTAATTTTTTCAAATCTATTTCTTGGCAATGCATTTGCAACAGCCATCAATTTGAAATTTTGCGCCCATGCCATTCTATATGTTGGAATATTGACTACAGCAAGGTATAGTAATATACCAACATATCTTTTTATTTCAGAAACATTACATTTTAACTCCGTTCCATTAGTTTGTACCGCATACAAGTTTGTCTCGTCATAAATCTTCTGCCAGACTTCATCTGTAAAGAACTGGGTGAAATATTCGATTGGTTGTTTCACTTCACTGCTGGGCACTTCGCTTTTCCAACTGGTATTACAATCCGTAAGCTCTTGACTCCTCCACCTCAAACTTTGCAAATCAATTTTCTCCATCACCTCCTGTATAACCTCTATATTTTCAGTTTCTGCTCCGTCATTTTCTCTGCTAATTAGTTCCTCAATTAGATCAACTTCCATATTTTCGCCATTATCAATCACATTTTTTAACGTTTCTTCGATGATGTTTTCCAAATTTACTGTTCTTTCCTGCTCTTCTTCATTTTCCTCATCCTCAGAATCATCTCAGTCAAAATTAGTAATTTTTTCAATTTCTGCCTGTGTTAGACCTCTTGGACGCATCTAAGTATGTATATACATAAAGAAATGTACATTGTTCAGAAATTAACACACTTGACCAATGTTGCCTATAGGCAACAGCACTTTTACAAAAATATTATAAACAAAATAAACACTTATCTCATGATTTTTTTTTTCTAAATAATTCTCTTACATTTATTTATTTATATTCTTCACTTGGTTTTACAATAAAACAATTATTTTAATGCTTTTTAAAACTTTTTTTATAAACACTTTTTTCGCGAAACGATTTTGCCAAGTTCACTCTACTGAGAACGGCTACTGAATGAAATCGTGTACAGCTTACAATACAACAAATAGCTGTAAGCTCGCACAACACATATGACTACATAATGCAAAAAACCGCACGTCAAACAAATCAAAATAACCATATGTATTTAATCCAACATAATCGTCCATCTGAAACCGCTATTTACCACATTGTTGACCGTTTCCACACAAAATTTGACCGTTTTTCCAATCTGAAATATGCAGTGGCGCCGAAACGCATAAGAAAAGTGCGTATTGAAGAGAATAGTGCTTCCGTTCCAATAGAGTTGAAGAATATAGTGTTATTTTTTTTTTAGCTTGAACCAAGGATTTCAGGAAGAATACCTATTCAGTCATGTCTGCCTTGGTTCGAAATGGGGTGATAACGGTTGGTTCGAATGGGGTGATGGATGGTAGAAAGCAAAAAAAACATGTGCATTTCAATCAGAGGCCTTTACATCAGTCAATTCAAGTTATAAGGCAACTCATCCACAAACTTCTCTACCATCAACTACAACTTCAAGTCGTAAATATTGATAAATTTTCAGTTTTAGTTGATTAGAAATGAGGATAGAAAATTCAGAAAGGTTTTAAAACGTAGGACCATGACCTGGCCGGGAATCGAACCCGGGACCTCAGGGGTATCAGTCGAGCACGCTACCTACTCGACTACCGAGGCCGCCCAGAAGAACGAAAAAAGTAATACTGGAAATAGAAAGTAAAATATACAGGCAAATGACAGTCGGTATAAGACACTCGTGAGAAAATAGCCAGTTGTCACTTCTACCTTGTATAACTGTATCATGGTTCACAACAGCTTGATCCTTATCCCTTCACTTTATGCAGTGACCATCATTTATGTCGAAATTTCAGTGAATGAACCAAAAGTCATCTGGAATTTAATCTACTGTTTTATCAGTTCTTTGATTTGTTGATCGAAAAAGATTCATTTTTGGCTCAGTGGGTGTGTCAATAAGCAGAATTCTCGCATTTGGAGCGAAGATAATCCACATGAGACTATCGAATCGTAGATTTGTGAGCTGTTGAAGTTTTCGTACCATATTTTTTTAAAAACGAGGCTTATCAATGTGTTACGGTCAAAAGTATTCGCTATAGAGCCATAATTAATGATTTGTTCCTTCCCCGATTGAATGACACGACTGTGGAAGGGATTAGATTACATTAGGATGGGACTACGTATCATACAGCAAACGAAATAATGAATTTACTGAAGGAAACATTCAATGAATGCATTATTTCATGTAAAAGTCCTGTAAATTTGCCTCTAAGATCTTGTGATTTGACGCATCGTGATTATTTTCTTTGGGGATACGTAAAGTTGTTCACCTACGCTGCCAAATCAGAAAAAGTTGACGTATTGGAAGCCAATATTAAAAAAAAAAAAATAAAATAACTGGCCATTTCAGCCCTTGAAAGGACTTTGACCTAGCTTCTTATGATCAATTGTGTTGTGCGTGTTATTAAGTTTGTACACAATTGACCGAGAACCGGACCTACATGTTTAACGCCGACTCCGAACGGCGATGAACGGAATGTTCTTGTTCTCAAGAAGCTTTACATGGCATTTTGAATACTCTCTGAGGTTTGCCATTGTCTGCAGAGAGGTGGCGGCCGTACAGAAAAATTATTTTAATTCAAAATGTCGCTGTTGACATAGCTGCCACGAACTTTAACCAACTACGCCACGGACGCCACAGGCCAATATTATTCGTATTGTTATTAGGTCACAAATGTTAGAAAAAGTGGTAAAAAACTTTGTCTATTTTTGCCATTTTTCAGATCCAGCCGTGGATTTGCCCGAAATTATATTTAAAAACTAATTAAAATATATATTCTTACCATTGTATTAAAAAATTGTCTCTTAGTAAAATTGGATGTGTTTTCTTAAAATTAAAATTAGAACTGACTTAAAAAAACACTTTTTATTTGATAATATTGTAACTCTTTTACTGAAAGCTTTTCAAACAATTTTTAATTATTTGCAAATTTCAAAAAGATAGACCGATCTGAATCAGAAGTCAGCAGAATAATTTTTTCCTTAGCTCTACTCTTTCAGCAGAGGGAGCCAGAGATTCCATTAACCCTCAGAGAAGAGACAAAGTCACAAACACGTAACTTACCGCTTCTGTTCTGGCGACATGTGATAACAAACTGACAAAAGAAAAGGCGAAATTGACGCATACAACCTTTCTCTTTACAATGAATGTGTTTCCTTAAAAAAGAAGCACACAGATTTGTGATAACGTTAGTTTTTGGTATCATACTTAGTGATGTGTCTTTCGCATCATAGTCTCTATTGGGTTAATAGTAAGAAGGGACTATGCGGTACCAATGTAATCGAATTAAAATTTGAAGGATATACTGAGGCTTAGAGGACCAAAGGAAGTAAAAATAAGAAAAAAAAGACATTTTTCCAACTCAAAAATCTAAACAGTCCCCTTAAAGCAAACATTAAAACAGACTCAAGTGACATCTAGCTGTGATTGCTTGGATGTTGAGTGTAACAGTTTCAAAAGCTATGAACTATTAGAAAGTTTGTTAGTCACAGCTTTTCAAAAGAGCTCAACTTTATTTTTTAGCAAAGAACAGAACCAAAATGCTTTAACGTGTGCAATTTAGGGTGGGTGGTCGATGATAAAATTTGACAGGTTAATTTAAAGTCTTGTTTGAATTATTTATTTTTAAATTATATTAAATTTTAGTAACTAAAAAAAGCTAAATTCATCTTGATTGGGATTCGTAATTCAAATGTTGTTTTCATTCATACTCGTAAAAAAAGAACAAATACAAAAATGGTATTCATGCAACGCGGCAAAGTTATATTTAGGGCAATTAGTTATTTTTATCAGGTAGATTGTGTGAACGTCCACTAAAACCGATTGTGCATTTTCAGAGATATGTCAGCTGTTAACTTGTGAATAGTAATTGCTGATTGCTGTTATAAGTTTGCCACCTCGTTTGCTCACCTAAATCGAAGAGCAAATATATCTGGTTTTTGCAAAAGCTTCTCAGTACAAATTTTGACAGTTCATTTATAAGGGTGATAAAGTTATCTTGTTTATACCATTTATAAGGGCTTTGCCCATTTGCATGAATACCATTAATATATATCACAGAAACCCTGCAACATAGAAAATTTTTATATGAAAGCAGTATAATGGGAAAATTAAAACTATTTTCATAAGTTTTCAATTTTGTTGAAAAAAAAAATATGAACAGATTCAAAATTCATAGAAAATGAAGAACCTTTTGCAATTTGATTGAGGGTCAAAATGAATAATTTTTGAGGTTAAAACTAAAAAAAAAATTAATCGATTGCTCTGAATTTTTTAGTAATCGTATTTTGCACAAATTTATGGTTAACTAGTATGAGCTAGGATCAAAGAGATCAGTTAAAAATTTCTCAAATTTAAGGCGATTTTTTAATCACAGAAAAACTTTCGGCATTTCAAGTCAAGAAAGATAAGATTAAAGTCAAAATATAGTCAAGAAATCAGAGCACGAAGTAAATTATAAAACATTGGTTTAATATTTCTTATCCTACAAAGTATTTTCATGACAAATCTACGACATATTCCAGAATTTGATATAACAATAGAGGTAATTTTCAATAGAAACAGTGCTAATCAATTTCAGATAATTTCAAAATCAAATTTAAATAAAACATCCGGAAATTAAGATTTCGATCAATATGTTATTCACACTTTCATACTAACACAAATATGAAAAATAATATTTAAATTAAAGCTTTTTAGAGGACTCAATCCTTTCGATACAAGTATTATTTAAAGATTTATTTAATGACTTTTTGGTACGTCTCTGCTGATATTTCAGCCTATATTTTAGAAATGTTTTTGTTCGATTGTTCAAAGTGAAAGATCCACATTAATATGATTTTGTGGGTCTACAAAAATCAATCCAACGTTGTCAAATCGCATACTTTCTGAGGTAAGTTGATATCACCAAATTTTGAAATATCAAGTTCCCAGAAACGTCTTTTACAAAAGAGCCCACATGTATCATGTTTATACACGACTTGTGGCACCATTTTGTTCAAACCAGAGTGAACATTAAACATTGTATAGTTCAGATTCAAAAAGAATTCTTTCTGAACATATTTATTATAGTTAAAAAATTTGCTTATCATCATACGAAAAACCGCTGAAAAGTGATCGTAAACGTGACTTACATATGTGCAACTATGGACAGAGAGCGCTCTGGGAGCGTTGAGAGCAAGAATTGAGAGCAAAGGCTTATGTAGCAACACGAAACGCAACAACAAAACAAAGACAAAAGATAAAGACAGAAACTATAAATGTAGTGATGCCCATACCCGCTTAGGTGTCATTTTTGAAAATTCGAAACCAGAAACGACCACAGTTAGTGCAGACTGATTATATCTCTTTAAATTAAACACTCTACTTTTGTATTCACAGCTTCCGGGATTGTTCGGTTAAAATGATAAAAATCTCCGATTAATGCGCGAAGTAGAACTACTAAGAATCACTTTTTTATAGGAATGTGGAATGGGTTGTGAACCGAGTTTAATTTTTCGGCTCTCAGTTTTCACAGAATAAAGATATCGAGTAATCCAAGATACAGTTGGAAAGTTGAATATACAACGCAACTTTTTTACGCAGACAGATTAGCGTTTTGATTAAAATTCAACTCTCTACTGCCCATATTCTAAAGATGTGATTTATGGCTCTTTAAAAAAAATGGCTGGGAATGACTATCTGGCAAATCCCAATAAAAGTCGAAAAATACGAAGTAGAACACTAATAATTTTATAATTATAATTTAAACAAGTTATAATGACGCTACTTAGGCTAAAAAACCGTAATGAATAGAAGTGTTCATGTGTGCCGGCCACATTTTTTTCATTCGATGGAATTTTTGCAAATTTCGACATAACTAAATATTGGCTCGTAAAATAGAATCAAAACGATAAATAAATCTGCATTACACTCACCTTTTTGGAATAAATTCACTTACTTGGATAGCACTTTGAAAAAATAGAAAAAAGTTTTCGATTTTTAAATACGATGTCTGGCACAAGCAATACATCTGTAGACTTCGGTGTAACTGCAAAAATTGAGTCATGTCAAAAGACAAATTAAGCAGTTAAAAAATTGGCGTTGCGTCAATTAGGGAAAGAAAAAAGTAATGGTTCACAACCCAGCCCTCTACCCTACTCATTAAGGTATACTTCCTAAAAAAAATACCTGAAATTTCCTGTTCAAACAAATCGCCCTTGAGATATCGTTAAAATCTTTTTGGCGTAGAATACGTCATTCTCGGAGGTAAGTAGGGTGGTTGTAGTGATCAGGCGGCAGTTTTTAGGTCACAATTTGAGCCTTTGGTGTGCCTAAAGTACTGATCGTACAATGTTGATGTTAGCACTTGTTGGTCTGCTTGATCCTCACTGGAAAAATGTTTTAACTCTCTAACTTATATACATTTTACACAATTTCATGAAATATAAAGCCAAAATTCGATGTTTTTGTTTGCTTGTTTAAGTTTGCTACCTATTTATCGACAGTTTCCGGTTTTATCGACAAAACCATAAAATTTGTATGGGAGCTTCCCTAAGGAGTGGTCGGAGGGAATAGATGTCGGAGGCAAAAATGTTCCTTTTGCAAAAGTAATGAGGGTCGGTGATACATATTAACCCTTTCCGGCACGCTTTGCCATAAATAAATATACAAAACCCATAAAATTTGTATGGGAGCCCCCCTAAGAAGTGGTCGGAGGGAATAGGTGTCAAAAGCGAAAATGTTCCTTTTGCAAAAATAATGGGGTTCGGTCATACATATTAACCCTCTCCGGCACTCTTTTAAAGGTCATATGCTCAGGTGTATGGAATAAATATTTTGCTAAATATTTTTTAAAAAAGATGTCATCAAAAGCGAATTGAATAATTCTACGTCTTGTGTTACGACATAGTCAAAACTACTGAATCCTTTTTTGTTTTTTTTTTTTTGTTTTTGTGTTGGTACATTTTCCATTTTCCATTTCATAGTACCGTACCATTTTCATTTTATTGAAGAATTCCGGGAAGTTTTTGATCAGAAGGTAGTCTAGTTAATATCGTCTATCGTTTTGACGTAAAATTACGTCTTACAGCGTGGTTTTTATCAAGAAGTAGGATAATAAGGGAAAAATATAATAATATGGAAAAGGATGAGGACAAGTTTGGAACAAACGAATGGATAGGAACAAGAATAAGGACAAGGCTAAAAATACGCGCGGTCACTACAATACGGGTGCACGTATCCATGATACGGCCAAACTCAAGACCTTCAAACTCACCTTCGCCCATTTTCATTTAATTCAACTCTCGCATATATATTTGATATTTATATTTTATTAAATAAATAATTGCCTTTATTATTTATTAATTTTTTTTAAATAAACAATTTACATTTTGTTTTTTGTTTTTTTTTTTTGCTAATTTTATAAGAATCTAATATTTGTTTTTTACAACTTTATTTATGCTTTTCTGCTATTTTAAGTGTTTTATTTTATACTTAATTGTTTTATTTTGTGTTCAGCTTAAATTACAATTAAGATTGTATACAAAGTTATGTCATTTTTTAAAAAAATATGAAAATACCAAAAATATAGCCATATTAAAGAGCACGTGCAAAAATGTTTTCAATATAAAAATTTAACTTTTTTGTTTTTATTTCATTTTCTTTTTTTTTTTATATTTTTCATTTGGACGAAAGTGTACATTGCCCACAAAAAAAGAAATGCGGGTCTAAAAAAGTTGATATATAAGAATTATACGCACGAGTTAGTAGTATAACAAGAACCAAAAAATAAAAAGAATGTTAAAAAAAGTTGGAAGCTTAAATTGAGTTTTATTTATATAGGAAAAAGCTTTTCAAAGTGGTAAAAATTTGGTACGACACATCACATTTTTACCTATACTCTTTGTACTGCTCCAAAAAATGTGTAACTTCAAACTCGGCTGCTTTTAAGCATAAGATTTACCACTTGGTTTTTAAATTTACGTATCTAGCTGTAAAGGGTATTCAAGTAGTTTTTATTTTTTTTTTTTTTTTTTGTTTTTTTTTTTTTTGTTTTTTTGTTATCTGTTGTAAAGCTTTCAGTTACATGCTTGGAATAAAAACGTTTCTGCTATCAAAAACATTTATATCGACTACATGATATATCAAACGCGTGACATACTTAGAGTTACTCTGTTACGCTCGTTTAACAGTTTTTAATTTCAACGATTTTATTGTCAAATATGACTCACTTCATACTGTTTGTAACTTTGTTATTAATTAAAATTGAAGGGTGATTTTTTTTATCTTAATTTACATTTTTTTGTGTTTTTTTTAATTTTTTAATTAATAATTTCAAAGTTTCTGATATTAAATTATTTTTTTTTTATTTTTTTTTTTTTTTTTTTTATTGGTTAATTTTACGACTTTCTCTGTTGGCGCGTATGAAGCATCTACAAAGCTAAGTAATTTAAACTTCTATAAGCAATGCGTTTAAATTGTAAGCTATTTTTTAAAAATTTTTACTTTTTTTTCTTTTATTAACATGCAAATAAAAATATTTTCGAGGCATTTATTAGTGGACGCTGTTAATGTGTTGGCTTAATGCTTTTAGCTAGGCTAAAATGCTGCGACGGTGTATTTGTATTTGTGTGTTCTTTAGTTTTTTTTTGACAAAGTGTGTAGTTATATTAAAGGTTCTCTTTTTTTTTAAAAAAGTGCTCCAAAATAGGGTATTTTTACAGTTTTTTTTTCATACTGATGTGAGATTAGGAATTAGAAATTGAAGTGAAGCATAGAATAAACATTTAAGATTTTTACTTTTTCCACTCTACAATCAGAAAAAATTAGTAGCATAACAAATTCTTTGAATGATTTTTTTTAATTTATTTAATTTTGAAAAAGTTTTAAAACAGCGCACAGTGGTTGAGAAGTGTAAAAAAAAAATGTACAAAACTCATTTAATTTTAGTGTATTTTGTTTTTTAAAATGTTCTTAGAGAATGATCTAATAGTTTAAGAAGTCAATAAATTTCAAAACCCTGCCATGAAAAAATTTTTCAATTGCACCAAAAACTTTCTTTAAATTTTTGTGATATTACTTTATGATCTTAACCTTGCTTGCATATCTTCATAACAAATTTTTCTTTGAACTTTGGCTTTATCTGTTTAGTAAAAAAACACTGAGCGGACAGTTAGCGCTTTAAACTCTGAATTAAAAAATACTCTTTAAATTTCGAAAAATGTAAAGTTTAATTTAGATTTAAGGCTGAGTTGGTAAAGCGGCATGATGTAGCGAATGCAGCAACCCTTCATATAACCACACATCCCAAAAAGTATGCTTTACTTTTTTCTTATATTTTACTAGCACTACAAAATAAAAGGAATTTGTTGCGAAACTCTGAAATTCATTCAAATTTTGTTTAAAGGAGCAGCTTTTTCTGATAATTTCCTTTGATTGCTTTCACAAAAGTCAAGCGAATATTTCGAAATAATATAAGCAACTGTACACATAAATATATACGAGTATACAAGACTTTTCAAATAGCAGTTTTGTATTGATTCAATACGAAGAAAACTTTAGCATTTTATTTTTGTTTTACGGGTGATGTGCGTTGGATGTGGGCAGATTACAAAATACTTATTTTCTGTAAAATAATATAGCCAATGGCTATGAAGAATCATTCTATTTATAGCAATTTTTGTAAGGAGGCTCAACCACTGTGCATTGCAGAAATTAATTGTATTTTGGTGTGGTTGTAGCGCTCTACTGAATACAATTGTTTATCAAAGTTAGTGTCTTAAAATAACTCACATATTGCGAAATATATTCGTTTTTTTCTGGCAACTTTACAAAATACTTTCTGTATAAATTCCTTATAAGGTGCAATTTAAAACATAATATTTTATTTATTGGGATTAATTACAGGCACAATAAATTGTTTTCATTACATAGCATATTTAAAAAACAAAAAATATTTTCAATTATTTATTTATTTATTGTATAAATGGTGTTTTCTTTATTAATAAGTTTAGCTTATTTTATATGTTTAACTTCAAATATTTAACAATCTAAACATATAAATAGCCACACAAGCGTTTATATGCAAATTAGTTGAAAAAAAACAAACAACATTAAGCAAATTAGTAAGTTTGACAATTTGACTTAACATATTTTAATTGCAAAAACAATTTGTGTTTATCAACTACTCTAAAAATTAGTTACTTCAAACACAAACCCACGCACATGGCCTGAGTTGCTGTGTTTGTGCTTTATATGTACAAAAACGATATGCTTAAAATTTTGCTATGCTTTATTTAATTTTTCTTTTTTTTTCTCATTTTTGTTTCAATTTTTTACTTAAAATAAAGATTAGGGTTTACTACGTTAGTCCTTATAATAATTTATGTATTAATTTTGCAATAATATTGGTGTATTTTTGTAAACGGCTGCTCTAAAAAACTATGATTTAAATAATATAGTTTATGCATTAATATTGCTTTAGTTTGGACATAAACTTCTGGTTTTATGACATATGCATTGGTAATGTTTTCAATTTTTATTTGTTTTTTTCTTAGCAAAGATTCTTAAAAAATAACATGTTGAATATACAAACTTAAATGCAATTAAACGCAATAACTTTGTGACACTAACTTTAAGGACAAACAAATATAACAATTTTAGTAAATGAATTTACAAAAGTCTGCAAGCCTGATTTGAGCAAAATCAATGCCATTTTGTTTTAAATAAATACATTTCCTCTAAAAGTTCTATCAAACATTTACAGCAAATATTACAATAAAATATAAGAAAAATATGAATGCTACAAGCTTTTTTGTAAGGCTTTTCACACTAAAGTACTTTTAACATTTTAGGCTGCTTAAAACTAGCGACTAAACCAACAAATATTTAAATATATTTTTGTTTTTGTTTTCATTTGAATTTTCCAACGTTATCCAAATCAAAGCTGCAAACTTTTTGCATATTTTTAGTGAATTTTTGTTGAATTTCTACGCGGGCAAAATTATTAACTTTCTGCCGGCTGGTTCATGGTAAACTGAGTTATGCCATCACTTTCCATGGACTCCAGTATATCGGTGACGTAGGCTGCAACATCGGTGTGACTACGTTCACCGCGTATGATGAATGGCATTTGTAGCAGGCGACTGTACTTTGGACGTTCACTTTCATTTTTAATCAAGCTGTGAATGGGTCAATCAAAGAAGTGTTACTTTTATATTCTTTTCTATAAATATACGTAATTTCTAGCTTTTACCTAGATTTGGATAAATAAAATATCCAAATCTAAGAAGTTCGTACGCAGTCCGTACATGATGTTTTTGAATAAAATTGAGTTATCTGATGCATTACATAATAAATACTTGAAAGAAATAGTGCATATTTGAGGTAAAAACAAAAATCCATAAGAAAAACAAAATAAACACCAAAATTCGTCTGTTATGAATGCGTAGTTACAAAAGATTTTTTTGTAATTTTGCAACTAAATCCAAGACTTACACCAGTTTTGCATTTTTGTAATTTTTCGTGTCGTTTTCTTAAATAAATTTCCTATTTCAAATGATTGTCTGGAAGCTTCTTTACATTTCGAGTCTGGAATTTAATTTTTCTATAACTTCAGTCATCAATTTAAATCTTGAACAAGATAGTACATGTCATCTACAAGGTCTAACAATATTATTTACCTAATAATACGACCAACTGTTTTTTTTTAAAACTATTTTTTTGTTAGAATTTCATACAACTCCTCATCCTACTTAATAACGCACTGTTTTAAGTTTTTTTAAAATACTTTTGGACTTGCATGAGTATATTTCTGACGCTGAAGCATGCAGATTTCTGTGCCAAGATCGCTGTTAATTAGATTGTCATCACATCCATTTATGGAATAAATAACTGGAAGTCTACGATCAATGTCAATTTTATTATATTTGTTGTGTAAGGAGGAAATTGTCCGCTTTTTCCGCTATTTATAAAAAATTTCAATTATCTCATTCTAGTATTTTTTTTTTAGGTAAACCGACATTTGCTGTCATTGATTCAATCTTATTCCATTGATTATTTTTACTTTTATGATTAACTTTAGCATCTCAGAATTTTAGGTTTGTTTCTATAGGATATTGGATATTCTTCTGAGGAAGTCCAGACCTTAAGGCTAAGTAGTTATCTTCATCTGGCTGAGAATCTGATGGGATTTCATATTGAAATAATGAAACGATTCCCTTTTCATAAAACTATGATTTTTACCAAATAACTTCTTATCAAATGCTTTGCATTTCTGCTGAATTTCTGTTAATTATGAAGAGTTGGACGCTTTCTTGACAGACAAATTTGGAAAAAAATGTATTCTTGTTTTTTCTTTGGATCTGAAATTTAGAACTCATTGTGTTTGTTACTCTTCTTTTAGTGATAGCATAAAAAAATAAAGAAACAAATTTTTTTTTTTTTGTTTCTTTTCTCATACTACTTTCTTATTAACGGTAAATAAAAAATAATTTTATTTGCGTCATTTTTTTTTAAATAATTTACAGGTCAGTCTTAAAATAGCTGCGAAATTCTAAAAATATCTACGTTAATTCTAAAAACAAAAACAGTTAAGTAGCTAAAGTTGTAGCAGTTTTGCTACGTAATGTATTGTATCCCATATGGTCTAGTGGCTAGGATATCTGGCTTTCACCCAGAAGGCCCGGGTTCGATTCCCGGTATGGGAAGTTTATTTTTCTATTTTTTATTTTTGCTATTTTTTATTATATGTTATACATACCAAGTGTTTACAAAGTCCACAAATTCAACAGAAAATTCCATGCCATTGAAAGATGGTTGCAAGCGTGGTGGATCACCCTGTACCACCTGAATAAGAAAAACAATTTTCTAACGAGTTATTTCATAATTATTAAAATGCAGCACGTACCTGACACAACTGCTCAAACACGGAATCCCATTTGCGATACGGGAAATTGCCAGTAGCAACCTCCATGAGCGTGATGCCCAACGACCAGACATCGCTGCGCACATCATAGCCTTTAGCGCGCTCAGGATCAATGCGTTCCGGCTGTCAATAGGGTAAAATTTACTTTGTAATTTTTAATTTCACGATGGCACAAACTCACCGCCATGTAGGGCCTACAGCCAGCATCCTTTGTCTTTGCTATGGAATCCACCAGCTGACCAGATATGCCAAAATCACACAGTTTAATGTCACCACGTTTGTGCAGCAAAATATTACTTGGTTTTACATCGCGATGTATGATTTTTAGCTGCTCTTTGAGATAATTTAAAGCCTGCACCGTGGCCACTGTTATCTTGGCCAAAATCGACTCAGGTATGCGCTGATGTTTGTGTTCATAGATGTACTTGTAAAATTTATCCAACGAAGTATCCATCAATTCCATGCATATCCAACAGTCACCCTCCTTGAAGAGCGCGCCATAGAACTGCACAATAAAATTACATTCATTTGATTTCATAACGACCTCAAGATCCATCAGCAGCTGCTTCTGTTCCTTCTCGTCAACAGTAGAACGTATGCGCTTCACTGCCATAACCATGTCGATTTTCTTAAAGATCATCTTGTTAACTGCACCAAATGCACCACGTCCTATTTCGCCCAAGTCTTCCATGTCATCAGAGGTGAACTGGTAGATGTCCTGTGGACTGGGACCAAGTTGAAGCTTTCCGCATGCTTGTTGTTTGATACGTTCGCGAGTGCGATCTGTGTTAGATTGGGTTGGGTAGGCGTAATGGTGAGGAGGGAGGCGTTTGTGATGTGAGTTTGTGGCGTGGAGTGTAGTTTGTGGTAGTGTTGTTATTGTTGTTGTTGGTAATGTAAGTTGTTTTTTGCGCTCACCTGGTATGACCATCGGCACGTTTGGTGGCGGCGGTAGACCGGCCGCTGAGCCAAAGCCGATTGCAGCAGGTGAGCCGAAACGTGGTGCCAGTGGCAGAGGCAGAGGCATGTGTGACGAGGAACTTGAAGCTGACGATGCGGACATTGTCGATGAGGCCGAGCCAGATGAGGTTGACGACAGCGAAGAGGGTGGATGCGGTCGCATACTTAAATTATTTAGGTTTAGCTCGCCAGGTGGATTGCGTGGACGCGTGGCGCCGACCGCTATTGGAAAGAAATGATGTAAATTTCAAAATAAATTCCAAACATGCCAGCAGGAGTAGAAAAACAGCAGTCATTAACTCATCAGCCCACACCATAACTTGGTATTAAACTGCTAGAAATACTTTCGATTGATTAATCGATAAACTTACCAGCAAATAAATTGTTCGGACGCTCTGCCATTTCGGTGTCTCAGTTTATCCTGTAGATCCAAAAGTAAAGTTTCCCCTGCTGCGCTGGTCTTTCAACAGCGGAAAACTTCAAAGGGCAACTTTAAACACGGGTTCACCACGCACAGCACTTGCGAAGCGTGCTGCAAAAGGCGGTCCTGTGAACTACCAAATCGAGCACTGAATCAGTTCTGCTTGAGTGCGCCGTAAATCTTTCAATCTTTATTGAACACAAAATATATGCGGCTTGCAATGTCCTCGTGAACTATAACTATGAATTCATTAGTTTTAGAAGAATTTTTTCTAGCACTTATTTATTAACACATAAAATTGTCTGTAATTTCGATTTTTTCCGGCAGGTTTTCGTGTGAAGGACCCAAAAAGTCGCACGATTTTGCACAAGTAGTAGAAACACAAGAATGATGAGGGAAAAACAATCGTACGAGAGAGAGTACGAGCGCGCAGTAATAAACTGTCAAATGCAACGACGGTTTTCCCAGTCTTTTGCAACAATTTTTAACAAACTTTTTTCGGCTGCTTTCACTTAGAAATTTTCTTTTTACATAACAATTTGAATGTTTCCGTTCACATTTACTGTTGCAATCTTTTTGTTGAATTTAGTCACATAAAATTACTTTTATTAATTGTATATATGGCAAAATTATCTTCTAATTTTAGCATAAATTGCAAAAAGGAAATAGGATTTGCGAGAAGAAAAATGTTCGCACAAAAATTTTTAATTTAAAACAGCTGTCAAAACTGCAAAATACTACTTGTCTCACTCTAAGCTGTCAGTTTTCTGCTTAGGTGAATAATTTTAAAGTGAGCTCAAGGTTTGTGTCACTGCTAATAATCTTAAAATAGAGATGTGTGCCAAGTCATAATTAGTTTAACAAAACAAGTTTAACGTCTTTATATTTAATGGTGTTTTATTTCACAGAAAAAATTTAATATTTTTTGCTCTTTTTAAGAATTCCGTATTTTCCCGTTGTTTTCTCGAAAAAGTACTGATCTGTTGGTCAAATCATGTTCTCTTCTCGAAAGTTTTCACCTCAAAAGTAGAAAAAATACATAACTTTTGCACTCTCAAGATCGGCGGTTTTAAAATTCTGCTCTCAAATGCTATAATACTAAAATTCTGACCTGTAAATTAAATCGTGTTCTCTTCTCGAAAATGTGAACCTCAAAAGTAGAAAAAATGCATAAATGCTCTCTCAAATGCTACCAACTGAATCATTCAAAAAGGGTGTGTTCAAGTACTTTTTTGCAGAAATTTGAAAGTAGCAAAATTTGCAGAGAGTAAGTGAAAAGTCAACTCATTGCACAGCACAGTGAAAATTTTCAAAAAATACGGGAACAGGTTTTCGCAAAAAGCAGCAACTTGTGAAGAAAAGGCAAAAATATCTCCAAAAAAAAAAATAAGTTGTTTTCACTGGAATTTCTACTTTATTGTATAAAACACTGCTTAAAAAAACTTTCCATTCTTTCAATGTGCCTGGCAATTAATTTACACTTTAATTATTTAATTTTTTTATCAGTTGGTATTGCCTGACTCAACATGACCTGTCAAAATACGATGCTTGCTAATTGTTGCGAATTTTGCTTCGACAAATTTGTGTAGCAGAAATTGCAACTATTAGCAGGGATGGCAAATTGTTTCTCGCGCTCTTTTGCAATTTTTTTGGATCGGGAACAGGGAAAAGCAGAAATTGGCAGAAAATCGTACGAATTCACACAAATTTCAAGTACGGGAACAGACCTAAAGTGTCGAAATAAAAAGCTGGTATTAAAAAAGCGACATATTTAGAAAATATTAAACATTATCAAAAAAAAATATATTTTATTTTAAGATTTGAGCTTTTTCACGAATATCAAAATAAATAACCAATAAAAATTGTGATATGGAAAATACAAACGCAACAGTTGTGTCAGCAATTAATATTACTACAAAAGAGCTGATTGAAACCTAGAAACTTCTTCGTCCTCATACGGTGATCTAATGATTCTCCATCACCAATTAAAATGTTAATTTTTTTTTGCAATTTAAGAATAAACAACAGTGTAGCCAATACAACATCATAGAAAATGCGTTTTTCTGATTTTTTCTTGACTGATAAGAAATCAAAATTTTTTAATTCAGGTTAAAATTTAATAAATTCTCCACTTTCAGAGGGCAGAATGTCGAGAGAAGAAAATACTATTAATACATCATTTTCTTTGAAAGCTCAGAATTGTTGTCTGCACTTGCAAACAAAAACCTTCACATTTAAAATTAAACCATTTTCTTTTCTCGAAAACCTTTACCTAAGTTGTTGAAAAACGATGGTTCATAATATTCTGTACCCAAATGCATCCATCTGAATGAAAAAAAGGTAATGTAACAAGGCCTGCGTGGCCTTGTGGCGTCCGTGGCGTAGTTGGTTAAAGTGCGTGGCCGCTATGTCAAAGAACCTTGGAGACCCAGGTTCGAACCCCAGCCAGCGACAGAAAATTATTTGAATTAAAATAATTTTTCTGTACGGCCGCCACCTCTCTGCAGACAATGGCAAACCTCAGAGAGTAATCAAAATGCCATGTAAAGCTTCTTGAGAATCAGAACATTCCGTTCATCGCCGTTCGGAGTCGGCGTTAAGCATGTAGGTCCATTTCTCGGTCAATTGTGTACAAACTTAATAACACGCACAACACAATTAATCATAAGAAGCTAGGTCAAAGTCCTTTCAAGGGCTGAAATGGCCAGTTATTTATTTATTTTTTTTTTTAACAAGGCCTGCATTCTGTATTTGAGAGTATGATCTATATAAAAAATTGAAAAAATTAATTTTAACTGAAAGTACCAATATATTCAACACTAATTACACCAAGAAATTAAACCATGAACAATCACGGAATCATTTCAAATGAAATTAAAAAAAAACATAACGCCATTGACTAATGACTAAACCATGAGGCTTAGGACCAGTAGCTCATAGCGATTTTAAATAAAGTTTTGCTAAAACAAAGTAAAAACCCCTTAAACAGAGTTTTAATTTTAACGCCGTTAACTCATCCCAAAAATTTGTGCTTAACTTGGCAAGGCAAGTTTTAATTTAAACATAAACAGCCTTATATTACGTTCACACCTAAGCCAAATGAAAAAATTTAAATATCTCATTAAAAAGTGTTCACACTTATAAATCTCATTTTGTTTGACGGTTGTTTTTGTTGTATTTTCATATTTTGTTTTGATAAAATTTTTCTGTATACAAATTTTTCTTACATTTTGCTTTGAAAGGTATGTTCATTAAGCAGTTTAATAAGCTCAGAGCTGTGTTTAACGTGAAATCATCTCATTTGCTACTCATTTCGTTGAAATGAGTTGGATATTCAAATGAATATTTGTATGGGAAATGAGCTCATTACGCTTCTCATTTGTGTTTTTTAGCCGAAATGAGCAAATTAGCTTAGGTGTGAACGTACTATTATTCATAAAAACATTTTAGAGGTTGCGTAACTTTAAACGGGCTTTAAGCAAGAAAACGGTATTCATAAACATTTTTCGCAGTTGTTTAAGAGCTGAGTAACTTAAACGCCGAAATTGGCGTTTAAGGGCTGCGTAAATATAACCATGATTTTCTTGTCTTTTCGTTTAATATCAAAGACATGCTCCATATCAGAGACCTGCAGTTATTCTTATATTTGAGTCATTGGTTGACTAACAGAAGAACGAGTGTTATGGATTTTAGTCAAAGAAGAATTTGCACTCATAGCAACAAAGAATAAGTTATCTGCTGATATAAGCCGGTGCAGTGCTTAACTCCGTCATTGACTCAATGTATTTATTTTGCATACAACACCAATAAACACCATCAGCCTTATTCAATAGATTTCCTTAAACAACCTTTAAACGCTTGTTTAGTTACGCACTGTTTAAGGCTTTACGCAGCTTCTATGCAACCTTGCTAACATTGTTATTCATAAACATTTTTTTATTTTCTGCTTATGATTGTACGGTTTGTGTCTGAACTATAGAAAATCTCTGCAAAAATTAAGAATTCCTATGGATTTACAATGGCCGCCGCATAAAAAAATGCTGCAAAGGGCGCATATGGAGCATGTCTTTGATATTAAAAGAAAAGACAAACAAAAATCATGGCTGTATTTACGTAACCTTTAAACGCCAATTTCGGCGTTTAAGTTACGCAGCTCTTAAACAACTACGAAAAATGTTTATGAATAGCGTTTTCTTGTTTAAAACCCGTTTAAAGTTACGCTGCCTCTAAAATGTGTTTATGAATAAGGCTGCATGAGTTCAGTGCAATGACTTAAGTACTTAGAATCATTTTTAGTTCAGCTTTTTTGTTATCTGAATTTTTTTGAAACAAACTATAATTGTTTTCCAAAAAGCATAAGGCACAATACAAAATAATACTCAACTCATTTATTTTTTCAATCGAAAAAGATAACAAATCAGCAAAAAGAATAAGCAAAACACAAAATAATACTCAACTCACTCATACTTATTTTCCTCTCCTATGAACAAGTGAGTCACATAAGATGATTAACCCAGAACCAATAGAGTAATAATTTGTCGACACACATGTGTGTAGAAGTACTATGAGTATTTTTGGGTTTTGGTGGAAATTTTTGTTTTTTTTTTGTGAGTAGAAGTAGTAGTATTTATTTAATACTTTTAATTTGACTTAAGATTATCGTTAACAATCATTTATACAATCTCTAGAATGGTGTTATTATTTTCATTATTTTTTACAATTCGTGCAATATTTCTCTTAAAAACGTTTGTATTTCTTTCTAACTTGACATAATTAGGTAGCGCATTGTAAACTGTAAGTCCTTTGAAAAAAGCGATCTTTGCATTGAAATGAGTCAAAGTATTTTGTTAAATTGGTATAAGTACATACTTGCACCAATAGTCATGGCTCATGACTTAAGTATAATGATTTCATTAGTACTTATTGCAGATCTCTGCTCCATATACGCCCTTTGCAGCATTTTTTTATACGGCGGCCATTGCAAATCCATAGGCATTCTTAATTTTTATGGAGATTTTCTATAGTTCAGACACAAACCTTACAAACATAAGCAAGGAATGAAAAAATGTTTATGAATAACAATTTAAGCAAGGTTTCGTAGAGGCTGCGTAAAGCCTTAAACAGTGCGTAACTAAACAAGCGTTGAACGGTTGTTTAAGGAAATCTAATGAATAAGGCTGACAATTTCTAGGTTTTAAGAAATTAATCTTGGATTTTGACGAAATGAGAAAAAAAATATTCTTGTATTATATCAATTTGAAAAGAACTCAAAACAGCGAAAAAAAATCATGAATATAATGGATAGTTTTAATTCTTTTTCTAGAGTGCTAAACATTTATTTTCAATATAAAAGTACACACTTTAAATAGCAATTAATATGTAATACTTTCAATTATTACATATATGCAAAAAACAAAAATATATAACAATTCATTATTTCATGATATCACTATTATTTTCAACTTTCTTTCATTCGTCAATTTGTAATAAATAGGACAACTGTTTAAAAAAATTTGCTTTAAAAACTGTGAATTGCGCTTTAAATGGGCTAAAAAAGCAATAGACGAATTTGATATTCTTAAATTCTTTCCTACCACGAGTGAACAGTTTTCGAATAGCACACGACCTTAAATAAGAATTACCACAAAAAGCGACTCCAGCGTCATATCAATTGGTTTATCATAAGCAACAGTCAATCCGGAGCACCACATGAACTTATGGAAAAGTTGATAGCTTCAGTGGCTCAGCCATGATGGACAGACCAACGTTTTTCTATATTAAGATTAACCGTGATTTATTTATCTAGGGTTTTAAAATTCAAATGGAAAAATTTTCGTTTGAAAGATTCAATGCATTCAAAAACTATTGCTCCAGTTTTTCATATTTTGTACTGAGTGTAAGCCTACCCTAAGAAATGTTGAATTTTGTTTGAGGATAAAACAACTCACCACGGAACTGTCAACAGCTGTGCATGTTGCTGTAAAAAATATTTTCTCACCCGTTGTAATTTTCTGATAATCTTCATTCGCTGTGTATGTTGTTAAAAGTTTTTTACTTTGTTTTTGCGTTCAATTAAATAATTTTATTTATTTGTTACAAGTTGTGAAATAACAAAACAACGCCGATAAGTAGAGGCGGAAAAGCAAAACCAAGTTCAACTTTCGAAGGCTAAAAGCGAGCAACCGTAATTATGACGGAGACATATTGTCTGTCCAACTTTATCGATTATTCGCTGGCCATACATGAGCCACTGAAGCACAGCAATCGGATTAAGGTGAGTAGCTGAGGGTGCTGAAGTTCAAGGAAACTGTAGCAGCTTCTGAAACAGCAGGGAGTGAGATTCTTTTTATTATGTTGATGTTTTTCCCCCTATTCCCGATTAGTATACCTGTTTCGACATATCGACCAATTATGTGATTTTTGGCGCCACCTCGGGTTCCTTGTACTTATTCAACCGTCGCACGGGCAAGTTTCTGCATTTGATACCCAACAAACACGGCTCTGTGGCGCATTTGGCCATCTCGGCGAATGAAAAATATGTGGCCTTTGGCACACAACGCTCGCTCATATGCGTCTATGCGATTAACTTGTCTGCAAATGCAGCTCCACAAGTAATCTACACGAACTTGAGCAGCGATCAGTCAGTGCAGGTAACCTGCATACACTGGACACAGGATGAGAAGCAATTCTACTATGGCGATACAAAGGGTCAGGTTAATCTGGTTATGCTGTCATCGTTTATTGTAAGTTTGTTGAATTTTGGGTGGTTAATTTTGAAAGTAAGTAAATTTATTTTATTTTTTTTTTTGCAGGGACGCAGTTTGCTGAACATGAATGTGCATCCTATCCTCTTCTTGGAGTCACCCATTGTACAGATCGATGACTTTGAATCGCTACTTTTGGTATCCAATTGTTCCAAGTGCATACTATGCAACACGGAGTATGAGGAATACAAGCAGGTGAGTAGCAACCAGACTCCAATTACTGGGCGTTTTGGTATCTCTTGAAGTTATCAGTGCGAATGCCAACTGCGTATAATAGATGCTTTTTCAATCAACAACTGTTTTTTTTTTTGTTTTTGTGTTATCATGTTTAGCTTGTATGTCAATATTTACTAGAGCGCATAGTCATTGTCAGAAATAAAGTCTACTTTAAAATTCCAAAAGTATGCCTAATGAAAGATAAAAGTTAATACATTGAGATAAATTCGATTCAATAGCTTTTGAGATAATCTCCAAAGATGTGGAAATGTTACTTTTTTGGCTCTGTTACTTTCGAGAACAAAGTTTTATGTTGCGGGTAGCACCAAATACTCGAAAATACCCGGATAATTCGGGAGCATTACTTGAAAAGTCTCTTCTGAAGAATCAGGTTTTCTGAGTCCATTTTTGCCTGCTCTTCCGCTAATTTTGATTTTGATTTGTATGTTACGCTTTATAACTGTCCCAGGTTGTTTAATTCCACCTGGAATTTTATAGTTTTCGTATTGATATAAAATTAAATTAAAAACTTGATTTAAATCCTTGGAGAGGATTTCATCAAATTAAATGTATACTTTTTTCCAATATTTTAAAACTTTTTTTACAACTTGGTGTTCTTTGTTCTTCAATCCCCAGATTGGCAACCGTCCACGCGATGGTTTATATGGTGCATGCTTTTCAATCTCCAACAATGAAACAGCACAACCGTCCCGCATATATTGCGCACGCCCAGGTTCACGTCTCTGGGAAGTCGATTTCGAGGGCGATGTCATACAGACCCATCAGTTTAAGGCCGCTCTTGCAACGCCGCCAGCTAAGATACACAAGCATAATCTGGTTGCGGATGAGGAAGATGGCGGCAGCCATACGCCAGAGACGCTAGCCAAGTATGAGGAAAATGACGAAATGCTGGACTATCAGCCTCAAAATCTACAATTTGGCAAAATGCAAATGTTGACACAAGATTTTCTGCTCACCTGCACTGAGCTGGGCCTGTACGTGTTCGATGTGCGCACCTCAAGCGTAGTGCTCTGGTGCAATCAATTCGAGCGTATCGTAGACTTTCGTGTGCTAGGCGAGGAGATTGTCATCTTCACACAGACCGGTTCACTCTACAGCGTACAGTTGTTTACGCTGCAAGCGCATGCGTGCCGCTTGGTACGCACCGAGAAATTGTTGGAGTGCGCATGCCTCATGCGTAAACATGTCAAGTATTTTGCGGACAAAGCACGTGAGGACTACACGCTGAATGTGTTGAATCAGATCAAAAATTTCCTCATTGATCGTCAGCAATACGAGCTGCTCAATGATCTCTCCGTTATATTCGATGCTATAGCGCAGTGCGAGGGTAAGTTTTTCACGCACTCCATTGAGAACTATTGGGCAAGTTTAATTATAAAAAATTTTCCAGGCAATGGCGATAACAACAGCTCTGGCGGCAGTTCAGGCACCGCCGAACGCATCAGCCTTGGGGCCACTGGCGGCGGCATTCATCAATTTAAAACCAATGAACAGCACATACCGCCCTCCAAAGGTGTCTATGTACTCGAAAATGCCTTCTGCGACAATCTTAAAAATCACAAAGGACCAGAGCGCCACTTCAAAGATGCGCTGCTCACAGTAACTGGAAAATTTGGCAAAAACATTATCAAATACAAATTCAACATCTTTCCCGAAGAACAGCAGAAACTTGTTAGCGAACTGATACCAGCCAATGAACGTTCACTACCCTTTAAGGATATAAAAGCCATCTACGAGCAGGATGATGAGGAAATTGTTTGCCGCACACGTAAAACAACACAGTCGGGAGTGTCTAGAGAAAAACGCCATCCACCACCAACGCAGCACATTACGGCCGAGGAGAAGACGCTGTACAATTTGTATTTGATCTTTAAGAGCGCCAAGATCTCGAATACCAACTGTGTTGAGCGCTATCGTGCTCTCTTCGATGAATATTCGTCACGCGAAATCATAGCCTTGCTGGATAAGCTGCAGCAAGTGATGCAGGAGCACGGCGACAGCATCGAGCAAGCCCAAAAAAATTGTTATGAGATGTATTTCAACTATTTGAATCCGGAGCTCATCTGGGAGATGGATGAGTTATCGCGTGACTATATTGCGGCTGGTTTCCAACAGTTGAATGCCTCCAATGACATCGTGCGCTGTGATAACTGCGCCTTTCCGCTGCGTTTTGACAACTCATGCCAGTTTCATGCGCTCGGCGCCGTGCTGCTGCGTTACTATTGGTCGCGCAATGAGCAGGTGAAGTGTTTCGATGTGCTTAACCAGGTGCCGGCACTGTTCGATGTCTTGGCTAAATTCTATTTGGCGGAGCAAAATATGGATAAAGTTTTGCCCATTGTTTTGAATTATGGACAGCCGGAATTGTTGTTGGAAATGGGCAAAGGCTTCAGTCTTGGTGCCTGGGCGCGTTGCTTTGAACAGTTTGTTGAATTGCAACAGGGTCGCTTAGCGTGTGTCAACTGCGCCTGCGTGACACCGGTAGAGAATGTGAATCGCCACTTCTTCTACACTTGGAACTGTTTTCTTAGCATTGCTTTGGAGCATCTGCAGGCGACCGAGATACTGGCTTTAATCTTCAAGTGGGCTAACTTTATACCAAATGATGCAATAGATCGAGAATTTTATACCAACTGTTTGCTAAAGGGTTGATGTCGCGCGGCTGATGCAGCTTAAAAACTGAAGATAAAGAAGGCTTTATTTAAACATTCCAAACTTGGTTGAATATAGTTTAATTTTAGAATTGTTTTTTTTTTTTAAGAAAAAATATCTTAGCCATATATTTTAAAGTGTATTAAGTATATTGTAAAATTCAGCCCAATCATGTTAACTCCCAGATGTTTCAGCTTTGATAAATTTATATGCTCCCATGAACAAAATTCTCCCATTAAAAACTTAAAGGAACAAAGTTTTGGAAACGGGAATTCCTGCAAAACTTTTACTACTTTTTCAAAAATACTATTTACCTATAGAAATAGGAGAATTTAAATAATTTGTCGATGGGAGATGTGCTGAGATGGGGAGTTATGTTTAATGATTGGGCTGATTATGTTTGTGTGGTTGACGTATTTCCTTAATTTCTACATAATACTTAAGAAATCCAAAGCAGGGTTAACACCTTAAATTAATGTTAAAGCAAAGATATATACTAATATATATGTATAAAAAACGTTGGCAGATATTAACTAGCACTATGAACACTTGTTAAACATGTTAATGAATTTAGAAATCAGCTCAAATACCAAGAAAAAAAAAAACCAGGAACAAATCTCCTCTCATTTTGTTGCCTGTCTATCTGGGCCTCATCTTTGGTCTATAAAAAAAATTCAAAAAATAATTGTTATCTAAAACTTTCCCTAGATTTGTGTTGCCTGTGTTCATTGTGTATAACTTAAGAACTTAAATATAATTTATTTAATACTAGTCAGTAAGCTAAATTCCAAAAATTACTACTCTGTTGAAATACTACAAGCCAATAATTATGCATTTATCATTTTCAACTGTATTAAACTATATACATTCACTTATTTAAGTATAACAATTTATTTGTAAGTATGACCTTTATTACAATTTTCCAATATATGTCGTTCAAAAAAAGAAAAAAAAACTATGTAACCAAAAATATTTATATTTCGAGGCTTAAAATTCCATTCACAACTATAGCTGAATGTGTGAATCTTCTTCAGAAGTTGAAACAAATGCTTCCTGAAAAATAATGCTTTAAAAATAGTTTTTTATTTTGTTCCATAACATATGCTCATCATCAATAAGTAAAAAGCAATTGAATCTCTTCATTTGTAAAAATAAATAAAATTATTTAAAGGCATTACAACTGTTATTGGTAGAACAATTTGAAATTTTAGTGAATTCAAAAATCCTGGGACAGATATTCAAAGTGCACTCAAGTTTTGAAGAAAACATTTGCCGGGGCATTTGAAAGGCGGCGCAAACCATAAAAATGATATTCCAGAACTTCTGGAAATTCAAGAAATTATAAAGGACTTAAGATTGGCTGAAAAACTATTTGCAGATGACTATGTCCAGTCTACTAGGTGAATTGATCGAAAACGAAGGCGAAGTCCTTAATCATATTCACAGAAGCTTTCATGGAAGATATGATCTAAAGAATGCAATCCAAGCGATTCGAACCTGAGCGTGAAAACCACAAAAAACTTGATCCCAGTAATGTGGCAAATATTCTGGCTTAATCCTTCTTAATATCGCATATATATATACAGTGAATCAAAAAAGTTTAGGCACGGACAATGTTTCTGAGAAAAGTTTTGCTTAAATATCTAACAATAACTTCTTTGACCAACTTTTTGATGAAGTTAGTATTATAAGTTCAGTTGTTATTTAAATACACAAAAAAATGTTTCGTTATTTAATATACAACTTGAAATATAAGAGGGAGAGGGAAAATTACACATCAAAAAAGTTTTGGCACATGCTGTGTGTATACCATTCTTTTGCAAATATAACGGTAATCTCTTAATCTCCTTTGATCTACTTCGTTTCTCTGCACATAATAATTGCACAGTTATCCAATTGTCAATTGATTGAAGTCAATGTTGATCTTCATTTCATGAAAGAAAGAGCAAAATGGGCAGTCGTTCAGAAATTTCGCTAGACGTTCGAAAAATTATAATAAATCTTCACGTGCAGCGAAAATCTAATCGCGAAATTGGTGATATAGTGCAGAGGCCATATACAAGTGTGCGAAACATTATAAAACATTATATTAACACTGGAAAATTAGAGCGTGAAGGCAGATCTGGACGCCCAAAAAAATTAACACCACGCCAGGAGCGGACTGTAGTAGCTGCAGTAACACAAAATCCAAAGATTTCGGCTGTGAAATTATGTAATGAAATGCAGCAAAGTTTTAATAAAAACTTCGAACCCCAAACAATACGGAATACGCTACACAGAGCTGGTTTTCATGGAAGAGTTCCTCGGCGCAAACCGTTTATTTCAGCTGTTAATAAAAAAAAGAGGCTGGAGTTTGCAAAAAACCATGTAAATCAGCCGGAATCATTCTGGAACAGCGTAATATTTAGTGACGAATCGAAGTTCAACCTTTTTGGTTCAGACGGCGCACAAAAAATTTGGCGAAAACCAAACAAAGAGCTCCAAGAAAATAATGTCATTAAAACAGTTAAACACGGTGGCGGTAATGTTATGGTGTGGGGGTGTATGGCGGCATCTGGAGTGGGAAATCTTGTATTTATAGATGAAAAAATGGATAAGTACTTTTATTTGAACATTTTAAAAGAAAATTTGTTTCCCAGTGTTGAAAAGTTGAACTTGAATGGAAAACCTTTTATGTTCCAACAAGATAACGACCCGAAACATGCGTCGTATCTTGTGCAGAATTGGCTTATTTACCATTGCAAACAATTAAAAACACCCCCACAGTCACCAGATACGAATCCTATAGAACATATTTGGCACTTATTGGAGAAAAAAATACCGAGTCATCACATAACATCAAAGGATTCACTTAAGGAGGCCATACGCCAGGAATGGGCAAATATAACACCCGAACAGACATCAAACCTAGTTGGAAGTATGCGTAGACGCTTGGAGGCAGTTATTCATGCAGTTAAATGTACAAAAATCCCATCCAAAATAAAATTTGTCATATATGTGCCTAAACTTTTTTTATATAAAATCAATACTTTTTTTATTTTCATAACATAATACCTAAAACAAAAATGAAATTTGAAATTTCGTTACACTAAATACAGAATAAAATTTTAAATTTTAAAATTATGTCAAAATTATTTTTTGTATGTTAGGTGGAAAAAATGTTATTAACAGACAAACTTTGAAAATAGCACTGTGCCTAAACTTTTTTGATTCACTGTATATCTTGTCAGTAGTAATAAGTTTGTAAAGGCTCAAATCCCATCGCAAACTAGCTGGAGGGGTTTTTTCGGTGCTACTTTAGACCTCGAAAATCAACTCTCCACCCAATATTAAGGTTTCGATAAATCAATGCGAAGAAAGTGGAAAAACAAATCCAGACCTCCACATTTTTCAAAGACGCGTTGGTGAGGAAGAATGTCTACCTACTTGCCTTCCTGTTCGAATTTGATGTACAGTGTAGAGATGGGTCGTTCCGAACCTGTATAGTTCCTGGAACTATGTTCACAGTCGGACATAGTTCCAATCGTTCCTTCCATTCATTTTTAGCATGTTCAAACAGTTCCGGTTGCAATGAATTTTTTTTATAAATCAATATGAACCGACTTCTCTTTCACACATATTATGGCTTACACAAATTTGTGATCGACTATAAGTGCAAAGATATGTTTGCAAACGAACGAAACAATTGATGTGTGAAATGGTAAGATGAAATTTCGACGTTCTTGTCATCACAGCGCAATGCAAAGTTGCCAGTTTTGTGGGAAATTTCCCATTTGTGGGATATTTTAATTGCTGTGGGATGTGGGAATTCCCATGAGATTTTTTAATTCAATGAGGGATTTTTTAAGTCTTGTGGGATTTTTTTTCCGATACATTTTTTTAATTTAAATTAAATAACAAAAATATTGTTTTTTTCCTTGAATTTACTCATTCATTTCACATTTTAATATAAATAATTTTAATTATTATATTATATAATAATATTAATAATAATATTAATAATAATATTAATAATAATATTAATAATAATTTTAATAATATATGTATGTGAATTTTTGTTTTTTTAATAATCATTTTTTAATGCTCATTTAAAATTTAAACGTTTGATCTCAATGTTAACAGTTAATTACTTATAAATAAAATTTTGTATATTTTGTTTTCTGTTTTTTATTTATACTTTAATTTTTAAACAATTAATCTCCCTTAAAAACATCTTTAGAGAAGTTCTCAATATATGTTTTATAACTTAAATCACTGATATATATTTTTCTAAAATTTCCCATTTGTGGGATTTTTTAATGGTTGTTGGATTTTTTGTGGGATATTTAATTGCTGTGGGAATTTTTTAGTAAAAATATCCCACGTGAGAATTTTTTTTTAATTGCTGTGGGAAAAAGAGAATTTGTATGGGAATATTAGTTGGCAACTATGGCGCAATGCTGTGTTTATTTCGTTTTGAACATGCTTTCATTCAATCGAATGGAACTGCGGAACTAAATAGTTCCGCGAACATGTTACAATCTGCTGCATATGAGTTGCATGAGTTTCATTCAATCAAATGGAACTGCGGAGCTAAATAGTTCCGCGAACATGTTACAATCTGCTGCATATAAGTTTCATTCAATCAAATGGAACTGCGGAGCTAGATAGTTCCGCGGACACGTTTTGCAACTCGAGAGTACTCAATTTGTTCTTTTTAAGCACTTATAAGTTACATACGAACGGACGGACAGACAGACGGACATGGCTAAATCGACTTGGGTGGTGATGCTGATCAAGAATATATATACTTTGCTATACCTATGCCTCTTTATGGGGCTTACAAACAGAGTGACAAAATTGATATGCCCCTATTGCGTTTTTCTATGGGAGCCCCCCTAAGGAGTGGTCGGAGGGAATAGGTGTCTAAGGAAATAATGTTCCTTTTTCAAAAGTAATGGGGGTCGGTCATACATATTAATCCTCTTCGGCCTTCTTTTAAAGCCCTTCTGTTCAGGTGTAGAGAATACATATACAAAAACGATAAAAAATTGCTACTACAGCTGAAAGGAACTACATAGTTCCGCGGACATGTTTCCGAAGGGTAGTACCTTGCAATCCGATCATCAATCAAAAGATACTACCTTTTGAAGGGTAGTACCTTGCAATCCGACTCTCTAGGGTAAAACCGAAATACTTCGATAGTAGAGTACTACGCTACGTAACAGACGAGGGCATCAAGATGTAAAACGTCTCCGGTGGTGTCCCTCAGGGGTCGGTCCTAGGGCCCCTGCTATGGAACGTTATGTACGATGGCATTCTTAGACTCACAGTTCCCACAGGCGTCAAGATTGTCGACTTTGAGGACGGCCTAGCAGTTGTGGCAACTGCAAAACACCTCGCACCTCGAAGAAGTCGAGGCGCTCAGTAGTGCTGCAAATGGCACTATCTATAGCTGGCTTTTATCAGTGGGGCTTAGCGTAGCCGAACATAAAACGGAGGCTGTGGTCATAAGCAGCCGCAAAAAGATGGAAGTTGGAAGCATCAATGGCAGCGGGATGGTGGTGCAATCAAAGATATTTATTAAATACCTTAGTGTAATGACTGACTCCAGATTAACATTTAAACATCATCTACAGTATGCCCACAAAAAAGCATTCGACGTATGTATGACCCTATTCAGGATAATGCCTAATACGAGAGTCCTTACGTGGGTTAACGATATGCGCCTGAGCAATGAAGACGAAGTCTTACCGGCGAGGTATTGAATCTGTTTACAGACTCGGTGCAGACTCAGAGTATGTTGTGTCTTCGCAACAGTTTTCGAAGATGCAGCATTAGTCCTAGTAAGCTCGATACCATAGACCTTCTCGTGGATGAGGCGCTTTTGGCGGACAATAATAACGCGTAAATTTGCAAGAAAGTTGCTAGAGCAAGAAGCATGCTGAAGTGGCAAGACTGCTGGAATAGATCTCTGAAGGGTCGCTGGACATACCAGCTCATCCAAAACATAGCCGATTGGTACGAAAGAAGTCATGGCTCAGTGAACTTTTATCTGACACAGATTTTGAGCATCCATGGAAGCTTCAGAGCATACTTGTTCAAACTTAAGTACGCGGTAAATCCATACTGCTCACATTGACCTTCAAATACAATTTAAGATGCAAACCATGTTTTATTTCAGTGCCCCAAGTTCGATAATGCCCGCCTTGAAGCTTCGAACAGTCTCGGAGAAACAGTGACACAACAAAACTTGGTGTCCCTAATGCTGAAAAGCGGATCGAACTGGTCAGTGGTCAGTACCCTCGCTAAAGCCATAACCGAAGAACTGCAAAGAGTTGAGAGTTCGCAAAACATAGGAGGCTGAGTAAAGTACTTCACGTCTATTTACCCCTTAAAAGACGGTTATTAGCCATCCAGGTTTTAACTAAGTGTTGTTCCCATGCCCCGTGAAGTCATGCTTTGCGGCGGTACCGCGGGGTTTACAAAGGGAAGTTTCAATGCGGAGGTTCAGGTTAAGTGCGTAAGAATCGCACACGTGCACGGTGGCGCCTTTTGAAGGTTCTCCCTTACTTATATAGTAAGTATATATCCTATACTTATTATATATATCCTCCCTTATCCTATACTTAAAAAAATCTTAAAGTTACATGTTTAAGCACGCATTGTCGAAGATTTATCGCAACAAATGTGAATCATAGGAATTGTTTTAGGCGTTTCGGACTACAGGGGGTGACGGGTTGGACAGGGGCTGGATTACCTCGGGTCTAGTGTATTTGAAAAGCTAATGTATATTTGTAGAACCATATTGACCAACATCAAAAGGCAGTTAAAATCGAGAGTAAACTCTCCGCTCAAACTAAACTTGAAAACGGAGAAACTGGAAAGGAGTTATCAATTACACAAGAGCACTTCCAATGGGGTATACTGTACCATATTCCAAGCAGAAATATAAGCCATTAGGAAATGTGTCTAAGTGTTTTCATAGGAAAGCAATTGGGGCATCTATTTTTATATGTAAGCACTAGACTAACTTTGCTCTAGACTGAACTTGTCTCAGAGTTGTGTAGACGTTGTCGAATCTCTGAATGTACTGGGACAAAATAAGACAGAATTGTGGTGGGTACTAGGACATGAAGGCTTTAAAAGCAGACATGAAGGCTTTAAAAGCAGACATGAAGGCTTTAAGGCCGGCGACACATTTAGAGGTGAGTAAAAAGGAGTGATACTGAGGTGATGGTTTTAAACAGAAAAAATTAACTGGGTGGTTTACAATTTTCAGGTTTATTAAAAAATACATTAATTTTTAAAAAATTGTTTTGTTTTTCAAAAACAAAGATGGCGCTGGTTACCACAATTGGCGTAAGAGACCTTTTTTTTGCATTGCATGGTGAAAAAACATTATCAGTGCTATCATAAAAAATGTTCTCCCGGGAATTGTAGAAGGGAGTTTCCAATTTACCTTGGGTCCCTAAAAAAGATTTGACGGTAAAAATGCGGTAAAAATGCAATAACAACGTTAAATATGGTCCATTCGACTTAATTGCTGCATCAGTAGGTTCTAAAAAGGATGTAGGCCCATTTTTTTTTCGAAATGCTAAGAACTGCGTCGATTTTATAGATTTGGGCCTTCGGTAACGCTAGCCTCTACAGATGTGTTGTCTTCTTTGGTAGGCATAATAAGATTTTTGTGCTATAAGAGTAAGTTTTCTCATCAATGGATAGTATCGGGTGTAAGTATTTCTATGGTAATAAATGCCAAATATTCGCAATCTCACAGCTACAAAGTTTGATAGATATTCCCGTCCGAAGTTTTATACCTCAACCCTCAAAAACACCCCTTTATTTAGAGAAAATTGGAAAAAAATTGCAACGAGCCAATAGCAAGGGTCCAACGGATCTCATCTCCTAGCAGATATTTTTACTAGTTAACCAACATTTTGGAGCTTCGCTTTGGGCAGCATGCTTTTGTTGCGTGAAAATCAATGGCAATTGTTGTTAAGCTTTTGCTGATTGTATAACTTGGTGGCTTATTGATTTTAAATTTCCTCAGGAACTGCATCGTGTAACCAAAACTGCCGCTAACGATTTCGTTGAAACATTGCAATAAAGAAAAACAGCCAGACACGCACACATACAAATATTAACAATATTTTTAAGGCTCACTCACAATGTATCCATTACCTATGCTTGGCTGGTTCATTTGTTTGCTTCCGCGAGCGTTCTTTCATCCTGTCAGCGAAATCATTATTTTCATCACCATTGCAATTGTAAACAAAATTTTCCCACTTTTATGGCATTTAAACAATATCACCAGCAACAACTACAATAATAACAACAACCGAACAATACCGATGCCTGCTCTTTTTTGGCTGGATCCACCTCAACCAGGCGCATTGGTGACCAATGCTTTAATAAGTAAAAATTTATATATTTAACGCTTGACTGGCTGGCAGCCCTGGCCGCATGAAATGTGAACAAGGATGAGTGGGCGTCACAATTGCAAAGCATTAAAAAAATTGCCTGTTTTTGGCATTGTTGCTGCAGTCTGGACATTATTGTTGCACATTATTAACATTTTATACTGCCCAACATATCCGACATTCACTTGGGCTGGACACTACATGTTGTATTCAATGCGCTTGCCTTGATTATTTCCTATGTCGAACATTTTATTTAATGACATCTACGTTTGCAGCTATGTTGCCAGAAAAGCACGATAAATAGTGCTCATGGTATTTTTCAACGATTGTGGGATGTGGGAATTCCCATGGTATTTTGTGGTAAAAATCTCTCGCGTGGGAAAAAAAATACCACATGTGTGATATTTACCACGCGTGGGAAAATAAATACCTCAAATTACCACAAAATACCTCAAAATACCTCAAAATACCTCAAAATACAATAAATTACCTCAAATTACCACAAAATACCACAATACCTCAAAATACCTCAAAAGAAGATTTGATTTGAAGAAGGATTTTGTGGTAATTTGAGGTATTTTGTGGTATTTTGAGGTATTTTGGGAGTGTGGTAATTTGTGGGAATTAAGTGTGAGAAAAAGAGAATTCTGGTGGTAATTTCATCTGGCGACACTGGTTTGCAGTGGTATGCTCTATTGTCTGTGTGAGTGGTTGTGTGTGTGCATGTATGTGTGCGACAATATTTATGTTAAGTTTGAGTGTATGTTTGTACACTTGAACATTTATATGCACAATTGTTTGCATTTTGTAGTTGAATTGGAAGTCTTTCTTAATTTATGAATGAACATTTAATGATGAGAATTTTGTTGGAGAAAATAACTTATGAATTGTACCTAAATAATTGAAGGATCAGTATTAAAAATAAATTCGGCAATTAAATCATTTGTTCATGCTCTTGGGCAAAATAACTAAATGGTTTCTAAAACATTAAAAGGCTATACACTTATTTTTCGACTTGTACACTAAGAGAAAAATTACCCACCTACACACATATTCCATACAGCTGAAATAGCCGACAAACAGCAACAGCATCGGACTCTGTCCCTGCAGTTTATTTCTGGCAGTTGCAAGTTTTTTATAGTTCTCGTTTGGTTTTTGTTGCAAGGGTAATATAGCCTGGATGTTTGGCCAATATGATTTGTGAATGCGATGGGTGATCGCATGATGAAGTTACGTAGGGTGGAGTGACAACTAGATGTTTGCTCAAGAATATCTTGCACCGGTTGTCATTTACCTGCATAGAGTGCTTCTTTTTTTATCTTACTTGTTATTTCTCTAATCTGTACTATTTTTGACATTTGATGCCATAATATTGCACCAACTGTCAAAAATAATATAAATTAGAGAACGAAAAAAGTAAAAAAGAAGATAAAATATACACACAGATCGTATTTTATGGACGCAGCTCGTGAGAAATATTTAAATATATTGTTTTTTAATTTCAATATTTTCATATAAATTTTCTTTAAATGCGATAGTTTTTTTTCAAATAGTAAATTTTTGAAAGATATTTAAAAAAATTCGTGCATAATTTTGATATATTTTTTATTAATTCTGTTTAAGTATTTTAATATTTTATTTAATTAAAAAAGTATTTAAATAAATTTTAAATATTTACGTAGTCGATTTAAGCAAATGCGTTATTAGTGCAAAAATGACTCGCTTTTTGGATAAATTAAAAAAGTTTTTGGATAAATTTAATATTTTTTCTCTTAGTGTAGAAATATAGGATTTATAAATTAGAGATATAGATCTTGAACTGGAAAAAAACATTTTTAAGTTTATTTAATTTATATACAATTCAAAATATCTTTATTTGCAAGGTAATTTAATGACTTTGGTATTTAAAGAAAGTGTTCTGCATTTCGGGTTTCATGTCACGGGTCACATGTTTATGTTATAAAATGGTTTTTGTGTAGTTAAAAGTTTGCCATTTTACAATTCGAAGATTTGAACACCGAACAATGTGCTAATATTAGGGGTATTCACGATCCGGAGCTCTTTGCAGAGCTCTTGTGCAAAAAAGCATAAGTGCAACAAAAAAGAGCTATACAATAACAAAATACACGTGCTGTCAAAATTGTTCTTTTTTGCTCAAGCGCACTGGCCATACCCTGTAGTTCTTTTATAGTGCGCTTGAGCTCTTGAGTTCATTTTGTGAATATTTTGGACAGCAAACAAATAGTGATGGTATATTGTGTACACTTCTAGGTAGTTGTGTACACTAAGTTCTTTCATATCATAATTTCACATCACTAACTTTCAAAGCGGAATGAACTTAACTTCAATTGCTAGGCCTGTGTATGTGGTGTGTTCACAGTTTGTTGCGCTTTTTTACTCTTTTGCACAAGAGCTCTACAAAGAGCTTCGGATCGTGAATACCCCTATTGTAAAATTGAAGCAAATATTCGTCAGTGATGAGGCCCATTTCGCGCTATGTGGATACGTGAATAAACAAAATTCCCATATATTTCCTTCTGAAAATCCTCAAGTTATTGTAGAAAAGCCATAACATCCAAAAAAAGTGACTGTCTGGTGTGCATTATGGTCTTGTGGTGTCATTGGTCCGTATTATTTTTGAAAACTATCATGGATCAACCATTACAGGTAATCCTGAGCGCTATTACCGTATGTTAACCGATTTTTTTTTGGCCTGAAATTCAAGATATGGGATCTGGACAATATATGGTTTCAAAAGGATTGGGCCAAACAATAGCACCAATTAGGGCTTTGTTGTAACAGAAATTTCCAGGACGACTTTTTTCGAGATTTGGAGATGTCAATATGGGATTGTGCGATTTAACGTCTCTGGACCTATTTTGTGGGACTACGTAAAATATTTAGGGTATTCACAAGGTGTGCTATCATGTCATATAATCATAATGTTATAAAATTTTACACTAGTTTAAAAATGTTGCCTTCCATATAAAAATAGTACTAAAATATTACAACTCTAAAAGCTATGTTTATTGAGTGTCGTATTCAATTATAACGTCCAAAATATGCTTTTTGCACAAATCGGCTATTATTTTGTCTTTTTCGCTTTCTTTTGCATTGTGATAACAAATATTTATTTTAATATGTTCTGCATCAGCTGATTGAGAGTTGAAATAGCACAATAAGTTATAAGAGGTTGTTCACACTAGTTGCAAATTTTAATGTTTTCAACTTAAGACATTTGACTTTATGAGACCTTGTGAATACCCTAATTGTGTTTACTTGAATAAACCTCAAACTCTTGAGCAAGTACAAACCAACATTCGTCAAGTCATGGCCGAGCTTATGTCCGAGTTGTGCAGAAAAATCATCGAAAATTACCTCAAAAGAATTGAGTTCTACAAAAACTCCCTTGGAGGACATTTGAATGATATTGTATTCTACGTATAATGAAAAAGTCCATTGTAACGAAATAAAAACCTTATCGAAATCTAGATTTTTAGTGTGTTTTCTTAAACTTTATTTTCCGAAAGAGAAGTACTTTACTTTCCACGCTCGAATGTGGCGCATTCGACTTTTAAATAATCAATAGTGAGGAGTTAAGGAGTTAAAGAGATAAGGAACTATGAGTGAAATAGCCGTGACTTGTATCCGATTTTACTTGTTTTCGATTTTGATTCTATTTTCGAAAATAAAAATTAAATCAAAGATTTTACCATATATAGGCCATTCCATGAGACAATAATAAGGTAGGTTAGATAAAAGAGAAGCTCTCAAAATTTAAAATCTTACTCTTCAGCTCATTGTCAATTGACATGCACTTAATCTCCAAAGTGAGCCTACCTTGCTGTTCTATCAGGGTCTAAAGTTTTAAAACAGGGTATAAAAACAGGGAATAAAAAATATTACAACAAATAAGGGGTACTTTTCAGAGTCTTTCCCCTTTTCGACCTACCTTCTTTTTGTATCATGGGAACTATCCTATTATTGTATCATCTACGTCAACCGGGATGACCTATATTAAACTCTATTAAATTTTGCATGCATTTAAAATAGGCACAAATATTTGCCCCATTTTTTTTTCTTATTTGTGGTACACAAAACATTTTTTAGCAGTTATGCCATTTTGAAAAATATTTCATTTGTCTTTCTAAGTATTGATAACATTTTATGTATTTTGTATTCATTACAAAGGCATTGAAATCATATTAACAACCTTTCAAAAGTCTGACCTGACCCGAAGAATCTGAACCAGATTTGTGATAAGCAAACAAAAACCCTTCCGAAGAACCATATTAGAACCCGGTTATTTTTGTCTATTATACAGTGTAATTAATAAGATTTTTTATCAGGTAAAGTATTTTTTCTAGGAAAAATAATTAAACTTTTTTTTTAATTTTAAAAATTATTCACCATCTTCAGAATAAAATTTTGTTCCAAATCAATTGAATCTAAACTGCTAAATAATAATCTTTGTATTTTCACACCCTCAATGTAATTATGTAAATTAAATCACATTTGGCTGTCATTAAATGATTTCATCACCCATTGAACATGTTAACGACAACAAAGTTTTAAGCACTCAACAAAATTAACGGCACACATTCTCAATAACACTAGCAGCAACAGCATTAGCACCAGCACCGTTACAATCATCATCATCATCATCATCATCATCATCATCATCATGAACATCAACACTTAATCAAACATTATCATCAATAACGAACACTAGGTAGCGAACAGTAGCAATAAACCCAAAATATTAAATTCCTTAGTAAACTTTTAGGCTCTCATCTGCACTGCGCTCACATCATTACCAACATAAACATGCTCATCATCAATATAAACATTGAAAAACTCTATTCACTGCAAACATTTGAACATTTTGTCGCTTTAAGTTCAACAAACTAATTCATCAAGCTAGCAATGGAGCGCGCAGTCAACCCGAAGTAAGTTCGCCTGAAAGTATACGCTAAAATTTGTCACTAATTTCTGAAAGAGCTAAAAACCTTTTCACTTGACACAAGAACAAGAACTATAGCCAGATTGCTTTCACATTAAAAATCACTAAAACTCGCTTTTTCGCTTCAATGGGGACGCATGAAAGCTGATGACGGAACGACGGAAGTGACAATTTATGTTACTGCTTAGAAACTAACTTGCTGTGTGTGTGTGCGTGGGTGTGTGTATGACTGTGCGTGGGCCTGTGTAAAACTGTCATCAAGCGTTAACAACTCATCGTTATTATCACCATCACCCTCATCATCATCATCATCAACAACATCAACATCAACATCCTAGTCATCGCCAATGCTGTCAGCTCGCGGTTTTATAGTGCTACCAGGTTAGAACTTTATTTTATAGGGTTGCCGTTTAAATTATACCTCCTTGACTAAGCACGCCTAATGCGTCGAATGAGCAAATTTTGCTATATAATGACGCAAATAAAACAAGCTACAATCAGCTAAAAGCTGAATTTACATTCAACTAAAAAGTGAAGCTTAGTGACACCTATTTTACGACATGCTTCTCCGCTCACCATGTTAGACAAATGCGCTTGCATGAGTTTGCTTAAAAGTAGTATTAAATGTAGGAAATTCGTTGTTCCTAACATGACACCCCAGAATAATACCAAAATTTAGCTGAACTTAACTCGTTACTTCCGCTTCCGTCTGGGTAATGGTATTTGTATACATGTGCGTGCATTTGTTTGATTTAATATGTGTGTGTGTGTCGTTGTGTACTGTATGCAAAGTGTTAATTGCTATATTTTCCTTTCAATTTGCCGCAGGGATGTCGTTCGACTGCGTGTAGGAGCAACTTTTATGTTTTGTGAGAAAACATAGTTAACAGACAGACAAAGCGACAAGCAGACATTGCCAACAGCGCTTTGAGTTTGACAGACAGACGTAAAGTGTGTGAACTTCAAAGTATGACAAAGTATTAAGCGCATTTACCAGATCAAGAATGTGAAACATACCAGATTGTAGATCAGTATGAGAGTATGAGTAGGTTCACGCACCGGATCTAAGGTACTAATAGTAGAGATGGAAATAAAAATGTATTCCTTACAGTACTCAGTACTCACTCCATCACTCATAATAGCATCAATAATCTTTAGAGTAGCGCAAATGAGTCACAGTGCGAAAAAGTGGGGTCAGAGGGTGATATCTTGTGCGGTTGGACGCAGATAATTTCCAAAAAAATTACTCAAAATTTTGCCGGAACCTCAAATTTATTGAAACAATACATTCTTCATTGATTTTAGACGTGAGAAAAACAAGAGAAAGTAGCATTTGGTCTATGCCAACAATTCTTGTATAATTTCAATTGGCGACAATCCTTTTACTAGCCGCTCGCTGTTTTAGTCTAAGTGGGACACAATTATAATAAAAAAAAATATTTCCAGCTATATTTCCAAATCTTGATAATGCTATGTTCACTCAGAGAGTTTAGTTTGAGTTTTCAGTACAAAATTGAGTTTTGCCATTGAACTCAAAATAAACCCTTGAGTTCCTAGTACAATTATGCAGGATGAAACTCAGTCTAAACTCAATTTGCGTTCTGTGTTTATCAAAACTTAATTTGAGAAATGCCTAAAAGTATGCTAATGTTCCGATGAAAGTTCCGACGTTCAGATGCAACTTTTTTCCATATGACAAGGTAGGTACAGAGTATTGGACGATTTTGTACTGAGAAATGTCAAAAACAGCTGTTTCTAAAATTGTGCAATTTTCTATACGCAAAAAATGGACAAAAAAGCAAAGAAAAGAACTTTCGTAAATGAAGAAGTTGGAGTCTTTGCATCAGTATGGGTCGATAAAAATTTAAATTTGCACAATGCAAGGAAGATCTCGCATGTATACGCAGAGATGGCTGCAGTCTTGGCCTCAAGTGGAATGATGTCACTGTGGTGGAGGTGTAAAAAATATGAGAACACATAAGGTAACAAAGAAATGTCACACTAAATGCAATTTTGACAACGTATCTCGGTGTGAACAGCTTCGGTTGAACTCAAACAAAACTCAAACTAAGCTCTCGAATAGGCTTGAGCAATTCAGTTCACCACAAAGATCGTTCTTTTTAGTTAAAACGTAAGTAGTGAACTAATTCGTTCATTCAGTTCTTTTCGTTCGTTCGTTCTTTTTATTCGTTGCATGTTTTACTTCGTTCGTTCTTTAAGTTTGTTAGTTTTTTTAGTTATTTTAAGCGGGAAGTTCATTCACTGCATATGCATATGCGTCCGTCTACTCGCTGAACGCAATGCAATAGAAATATGTGAAAGCTAACAGATGAAAGTTCATTTACTGCATTTGCATATGCGTCCGTTTACTCGCTACGCAAGCAAAGTCGAAAATAATTCAACTTTTCTTGCGTAATTTGCGTTTTTTGACAGCTCGTTACTTATAACGAACAGAGAGAAGAAATAAAAGAAACGAGGCAGAAACTCATTACTTTTAGGGATGACTCTTCTAAATAAATCTTAAAAATTAAAAATGTCTACAATTTTTTTATTGTTAATTTCTCCAAAAAACTTTTTCATACTCAGGATTTAAAATTTTTTTAATAATAAATGAAGACATTTTAAGTATTTTTGTGTAAATACGACAAAAAATTCCGCATTAAGAACATACCAAATATTTTACAAGTTTGTAGCCCTGCTTAGACTGAACGTAAAACGCAACCATTGAACTCTGCCATAATTTTCTTGCGTAAATTGTGCCAGCGAGTAGACGGACGCATATGCAAATGCAGTGAATGAACTTCCCGCTTTAGTCTTTTAGTTCGCTTGGACAAACCGAAGATTCAAACCATAGCTTGGCTCTCGTTCGTTTTGTTCCTACTCGCTGCAAAATCAATTGAACTAAAATGAACTAAAAGAATGAGAAACACTGAACTTGTTCACATCGTTCATGAGTGGGAATCGTTCAATTGAACTAGTTCGTTCATGAACTACCCAAGCCTACTCTCGCACTAAAATTTTGTTAGCATACTTTTAGGCATTTCTCAAATTGAGTTTTGATTAACACAGAAAGAAATTGAGTTAAGTTAAGTTTTATCAGGCATAATTGCACTGTGAACTCAAGAGTTAATTTTGCGTTCAATGGCAAATCTTAACTTTGTACTGGAAACTCAAACTAAACTCTCTGTGTAGACAAAGCATTAGACGGTTTTAAAAAGAGAGGAATCACACGACAGAACATAAGCTCAGATGTTACGCATGTGTTATGATAACAGAATTGGAGCTGCATACTTTTAGGCTGCTTTGATTTATGTTACTTCAACTTTAGAATTATTTGTTAGATATTAGAATGTGTCTTAAAGAAATAACTATCTGAAGTAGGATGACACTTAAGTTCTTATATTATTTACTCCAATGGCTTAAGGGGAGCAACGCAGCCAGAGGCCGAAAAAAAGGTCATGTTTGTGAATTTTTTTTAAGGAAACCTATGGGATATTTTTAAATGAGGGTTTTTACACCTAAAAATATACACATTCAAGAGTAGTTTTAGTTTTTTTTATTAAAAAAAATTTAATATTAAGGTCGATACAGCAGTTTTTGTAGAGCGCTCTGAAAAAAAGGTGAAATGCGGTGACCAAGATTGCTCCTCCTTAATTCATCTGAAACAAAAAAATGAACTATACTATTAAAGTAGATACTTAAAACTCGTACTTGTCATAGCCGTTTTTGAAAATATTGATTTTTCACAAAATGGCGGACTTTCGAACGTAAAAAAACGATTTTCGACCAAAAATTCGTCATAGTTTTGCCTATAAAAAATGAACGAATCTAAAAAAAAAAAAAATCCTATGACAAGTACGAGATTATTATGTGTAGAATAAACCTGCGAAAAAATCAAAACGATCGGTTCACTGAGCTTCGAGAAATCTTGGTCACCGACTTTGAAAACATGGTTTCGGGAAAAACGCGTTTGAAAATAAGCGCCAGCACTGCGCGCTCTAGAAGGCGGTTCACTCAGTAGGCTATAACTTTGTTATTTTTTGAAATATTGACTTGAAATTTTCACCACATATTCTTGAGACTTAAGGCTTTAAGAAAATGCAAAAAATTTTTGAAAAAAAAAAAAAGTTCTGACTGCGTATCTCCCCTTAAGTCGTCATTTAAATTTAAAACAAATGTTAAACAGTAGAAAACAAGAAATGAAAAAGGTAAAACAATTAAATCATTGCTAAGTCAACAAGTAAAAGCGTTTTGGCAAACCAAAAGCCACATAAGCACGAAGAAATCATTTAGCTAGATCCTGGACAAACACACAACAACAACAACAACAACAACAACAACATGGAGAACATGATGTAATCTCAGGGAATTATTAAATATTTCAATAAATCTGTTTGCACATGGGATATGTTACAAATAAACACACACACACACACACACAAATACAAAAACAAATACATACACTCGTATGTTTGCTAATGCATGTAATGTGGCTTTTTTATGTACATATACTCGTATGTACATATATGTATGTATATAATGTAAGTATATGTACAGCATATCTATCATCAGTTGCCCCAAAGGATCATCAGGATGGTCAACAAAATTCAAATGCTAAAACACAGATGAGCAAAGTTAACATCCTTTGAATCCTTTGTAGTTGTTGTTGTTTTTGCTCATATTGGGTGGAAGCTGCTGTTGGTTGTATGATTAATGCCGGCAGCTATGTTAGCCAATGGTTGATAAATGTATGAAGCAAGTCGTATCATCTGTTTGAGTGTGTGTGCTTGTGTGATGTTTTTTTACATGTTGTAGCTCACACCAGCGTGATTGTTCAATGACTGCTTTAGTTGTAATCACTATACACAGGGGTTTAAAAGTGGAAACAAACAACAAAATGTTTGAACTCACGATGAAATTTTGAATTTTAGTTATTTTAGAGTTTTGAAAAATAAATATATTTTAGGAGTTTTTAAAGAAGAACGTGAGAGATGTCAACAAATGTTTTGGTTGCCTTGACCTCTGATTTGTAAAAAAGCACTTGCTTAGCCTCAGACTCAGAACTGCAACAATTTTCCATAGTATACTTTCAGGCATAGCCTGCGAAAGCTTACACTTGGTTCTTTGCACAGTGCATCCAACTCATACAAAACAGGGACTAAAATAGAAGAAGAAGAAAGAATGTCTTAATTTTAGTAAAATTTCAAAAATGAATGTAAAGAAGGTGAGCTAAAAACTAAAACTAGTTAGAGAGCGATATTTTGAAGACTTATCCAAAATTTTTAAATGTTTTATTGAAACAATTAAATCTGAGTCGTATATAAATTAGATTTAATGTTTTCTTTTAAATATTTTGAAATCTCAAATGTTTGAGCAATCCCGGGAATTTAATATGTGCCATCAAAACTAAAACAAATAAAATGCAACCCCTTTTTTTGATACGAACATACTTTCGTTTTATTAAAAAAATATAATCTATATTTCTATTGCACTTGTTCCAGTTTACAATTATTATTTAAAATCTTGTCATAGCTTAAGTGATTCTAATTTGTTGCTTATAACTTGTTGTTGTTTTCTAAATTCTAACTGAATTTAAAAGATACTGTCTTATATGTGAACATTACGTTTTCTTTTTAATACATTGAAATTAAAATTAATACAACTGTGTGGTAGATGGAAAATAGTGTAGTTTTCTTTAGCCTTAAAGGTTTTAATTTTATCCGGCCCTTATAATTTCCTCATAAGTCCCATTTTCAAATTTTAAGCTTTACAAGCTAGCGCAAAAGCTAAGCCTTTAGCCTCTATTATCGTAATAGATTGATTGAAAAATTTTCCAAAGAGTTCCAAATGCAAGTCCGAGTTTTAAAAAAAAAAACAAAATTTGGGTTTTCAGAAACAAAACCAAAGAATTTTCATCAAAAACTGCACGGTTTCTTAAAATAGACCAAATAGCCTTGAAAGTACACTTAAGACTTTAAAAGATTAAAAAGAGTTATATTTTTTTTCTTTAGCTGAATAGTTTTAATTTTAAGTCTTTAATAAAGCTATTAAAAAATATCAGGTGTACAAAAGAGCCTATCAAAACATACATTGAAACGTTGAAATGGAAAGTCCCATTCCACCCGGCGTGTAGCACAGATATTGCCCCTTCCGACTACTATTTGTTTTTGTCGATGACGCATGCCCTTGTGGATCAGCATTTTTGCTCTTTTGAAGAACTCCAAAATTAGATCGATTCGTCGATTGTATCAAAAAACGTATCGTTTTTTTTAAAGATGTATCCAAAAATAGCCGAAAACAATACTGTGAAAAATGAATATTTCACGATAAAGCGTCAAACTTGACAAAAATCATTTAAAATTTTGTATACACCAAACAACATCACTCTTGGACAGAAGAATTTAAAACTTAAATTTATGACCGTAGATATAAAAAATAAAATATGTTTCAAAATATGCTTTTATTTTGTGACAATGTTAAAAAATAATAAATTCCAAATTGATATTTATGTCGAAGATACAAATTTTTTACTCAAGCACTTTCATCATAAGGCTTTCAGAATTTTTATTTTTTTCATAAAAAAAGTCATGTAAATTCAAAAAAGCTTCGATACAGCTTTTAATTAAATTTTTTATCACCAATTTTATAATAATTTGATATAACCTAAATTTAGTTAAAATAAATGTCCGAATACTTTTACAATATAGTAATGACAATTCATGCTTTACGATTGGACTAAATAAAGTCAGAAACTACGCTATAAAATATTTTTTCTTTTTCCGACTTTAATTACAAATTTGAATTGTGAGAATTATCGGAATTATTTCAGAGTAAAACTGGTCATACATAAGATTGTATGAAATGAAGCAACCAACAGAAGGTTGCAAATATTTCATTTGTTAATTATTTTAGGTATTTTAATAATGATTTTGTAAAATTATTTCTGAAAATTTTCGATTTTCTGAAAATCGAGTTGTAAATTATATTGTCTAGAGAAAAATTAATTACATAGAATTAATAAATTAATTACATAGAACAGAAAAAAACAAAAAAAAAAAATTTGCATACAACGAAGATTTATTTTTTTGTTAAGTGCTCAACAAAGCTTTGCTTTATAATATTTAAAATATTTTCAAGAGAAATCAAGTAATTTTCATAAAAAGTGACATGTTGTAAGGTGTTCATGTTAGAGAAAAAAAATCAGCTTTTTGTAAAAAGCAAAACATACGCAACATAAACAGCAGATTTTCTCTTTATAAATGCCAATAGAAAAAAGAAGAAAAAGCTACCTTTGCCCTGATTTTTCGTATGTGTCAACAGGATCGTTGATGCTTCCGAAATTCGAAGTTAGTTTTTTTGTCATCTTGCAATGGCTGCGTTCAGCAGGTACAACTGTTGCGCAACTGTTGAGTAGTGACTGCTGAACACTTAAGTATCAGTTTCTGATCAGCTCAACATGTTGTGGAAATTATCTGTCTTCGCTATAATTTTATATTTCTGATACATTTACTCAACGTGTTAAGCTTAATCTTAGGCTTGTATTCAAGATCAGTCTCGAATGAAAAATATTAAAACTGAAGCTAATGCTGCATTATAGTCAGCAATATAATTTTAAAATGCAAAAATCAGCTTTTTTAATGAGCATGGACATGAATCGACCATCACTTTCATAATCTAAAAGAAGCATGATAGATCTTTATAGTGGTTGTCAAAGTTTACAATGTTAGCAAAATCATAGTTAAAATAAAAAAAGATTTTCGGAATTTTAGAAAATTTTATTGGCTTCTATATAAATTTTTGGAGAAATAATTTAAAAACGTGAATAGATCCAAATGCGAATAGGAACCGAATTTTTTTTTTATATTAAGAAAAATTGCTATGAATTCTAATTGCAACAAATTTCCAAATGGGTTTGAAAATCTGTATATGCACAGGTTTGAATCAAAACAGCTTATGTCAAAGCAATTTTAATTAACGGATAAATGGAATATGTTATTTGAAAGTTGCTTAGTTATTGTAAAAATTCATAAAAAAGTAGTAAGAAATGATCTTCGACTGGGCCGAAGTTAAAATACCCCCACGGTCGAACCAAAGTATATTCAAAGTCTAAGCAATCAATAAAATGTTTATCTGCAAAAACGTTTTTGGTATATTTTTAACAGAAAATATTCGCTTTTGTTTTTTGATAAAGTCGCTTTGTATGGGAGGTAGGCGTGGTTTTCACTCAATTTTATTGAATTTCATACACATAGTACACGTTATACTATATCAAAGTTCATATGAAAAATTTCAAGTCCATACATTCATTTTTGTGGATTTTAGAGAAATTTTACCTTTTTGATAAAGTCACTTTGTATGGGAGGTAGGCGTGGTTTTCATCCAAATTGGTTGAATTTCATACTTAGAGTGTATGTTGAACATCAAAACTCATATGAAAAATTGCAAGTCCATATATTAATTTTTGTTGAATTCTAAGAGATTTTACCGTATTGATAAAGTCATTTTGTATGGGAGGTAGGCGTGGTTTTTATCCGCTTTGGCTCATTTATGAACTTGACCTTCAGTTTTTAGATAAAAGCTTAAATATTGAATTTCGTGATGATAGCTTTAAAATTACGGCTGTTATCGTGACAGACGGACATGGCTAAATCAACTCGAGTGGTAATGCTGATCAAGAATATACAGTGGCTCAAACGTATAATTGGACACTAGGTATGAGATTATTCAAATGCCGATTTTTTCACTTTAATGAAAATAATTGTAAAAAACTTTGATGCAGAGTTGTAGATTATTAAAAAATCTTTAAAGCAACATATAATACTTAGTATGTTTTATTCAAAAATATTTTAAAAATAAGAAAAGAAAACATAACTAACAAATTTTATGTCAAACACATAATTGGACAGTAAAAAATTAAATACAGCTTCAGTACTTAGAAGCAAAACCTTTTGCTTTTATTACTACTTCCAAACGTCGGGGCATTGACTGCACGAGATTGGCGCAATATTCCGGAGTTATGTAGTTCCATTCGCGCGTTATTCCTTCTTTTAACTCCTCCACTGTGTTGAAAGTGGATTTATAGAGCTTACGGGCAAGTTCTTCCCAAACATGCTCAATAATGTTGAGATCTGGGGACTGTGCTGGTGTTTGAAGTAATTTTGGACAATTATGTATGAGCCACATTTTCGCAACGTGTGAAGTATGCTTCGGATCGTTGTCCTGATAGAAAGCAAATGTATCCAATATGTTTAATTTATCGGCACTTTGCTTTACATTTTGCTTCAAAATGTCCAAATATTGGAATCGATTCATTTTACCCTCTATAAAATGAATATTCCCTACTCCTGCACTAGAAACACATCCCCACACCATTACTGACCCGCCCCCTTGCTTGACTGTAGCCTTAGTGTTATTAGGCAAAAACTCAGTATTTGGCCTACGCCAAACGTATTGCTTTCCATCTGATCCATGGAGGTTAAATTTGCTTTCATCTGTAAAGAGAGCCTACATATAAAAAATTAAAAGCTTAAAAATAATCAAATTAAACAAGTTTTTGCAAAAATTATCGTTTTCCAGAAGTCAGAATCTTTCAACAAATATTCCTTACAAAATTTCAACAGAGCAATTTTATTTTTTTTACTTATATACGGTTTTTTTCTGGCAATCCGTCCATGTAAATCATTTTTTCTTAACACGTTCCGAATGGTCTCGGCGCAAACATCTTTGTTCAAATCGGATTTTACCATATTCTTCAATTCATTCGCCGTTGTGAATGGGTTTGTTAGAATTTTTTTCAAAATCCACCGCTCATCATGATCATTTAATTTTTTCTCTTGACCAATACGACTTTTGTTTTCTATTTGAAAATTTTGTTGATACCTTTGAATTATAGCATGGACTGTTGACGGGCATCGATCATATTTCACTGATTTGACGCACTGATTTACCCTCGCCATGTAATCTTATAATCAAATGCCGTGTTTCCGAAGTTGTCTGTTTTTTTCTTTGATCCATTGCAACTTTGATCTGCACTTTTAACACTACACTTTAACAATGATTCATCAATAACGGTCCAAAGAACCGGGTTACAACAATAATTCGTTATCTAAATTACGTGTCCAATTATGCGTTTGACATGAAATTTGTTAGTTTTGTTTTCTTTTCTTATTTTAACAATGTTTTTGAATAAAACATGCTAAGAATTATATATTGTTTTAAAGCTTTTTTAATAATCTAGAACTCTGCATAAAAGTTTTTTAAAATTATTTTCATTAAAGTGAAAAAATCGGCGTTTGAATAATCTCATACCTAGTGTCCAATTATACGTTTGAGCCACTGTATATACTTTTCTATACCTACCACGCCTCCTTATGGGCGTTACAAAAGGAGTGACAAAATTAATATTTACGTTTTTTAAACGTGGGGGTATAAATAAATAAAAAATTTTCTTGAATATTGTTTTTATATATCTGTCAATAAACAGTTGACTGATTTTAAACAGTAAAAATGTAATTTTCAGCAAAATATTTTAAAATTCTATTCCTAATTCCTTGGTTTTCACTGTAATTTCTTAAACCTACTGTATTTTAATTAATTTATCTTCGCCAAAATCGATGCACTGTGCTATGTAGCGAATACAACAACCTTTTCAAAATAACATTGTTTGGCCTTGGAATATAGCTGAGCCCAAAAAGTATGCTCTAAATTTTTCAAATTTTGCTAACATCACTTCAACAAAAGCATAAATTTATTGTTGCTGGATAAGGTTGCATTTATTTTTTTTTTTTTTTAATATTTTACTGAAAAATTAATCGCTTAATTTTTTAACGTGTTTTTATAAGTCATAGATTTTTAATTCTTTGATTTCTATAGTAATAAAAAAGAACAACAATTATTCCAAGATGGCATTTGGTACATAATCACGAATTATTTTGAAGAAGCCAGGAAGTCTAAAGGCAATTGCTATACGTATGAATAAATTTGGTAATTTTTGTTTTCTTTAAGCGAAGTCCTATATATTGACAATTTTTGTGTGGTTTTCAGCCACTGTGCGTCGGAGAGAAACATTCAAGAAACATTTAAATAAGGAGGAGGAGTACTTCAGGTATTTAAAGGATTAATATTAAGGTTAATGTGTGAGCTTTTGCTGCAGCTAGAATTTGCGCAAATGAGTGCATGAGTGAATTCTTTGATAAGGTGTCTAAAGTTATAAATTATTCAACTGGGAATTTCCTATTCGTTTTATAACATTTAATATTTATGGCATTGAAATTAAGCTTTTATGAGCCAATTTGAGTGGTTGTGCTTGTCAGTTTTTACTTGAAGTCAATAATCGTCAAAAAAACCCACACAAACATGGACCACCTCACAACATAGCGGAATATCCGGTTGCTTTGATTACACATTGCAAAAATACTGCAAATATATTCAATGTAAAATTGTTTGTTGTTGTTGTTGTTGTTATTGTGTCTGTTATATATACACACACCTACTCATACAGACGCAGTTCAACGTAACGCAGTGCATTGCATGTCAACAGAAGAAAAACGAGTAGAAGAACGAGTCATAAACGATGTCATGAATGCCATGAATGTCAAGCAGACGCGTTACTGCGCATCATGCAAAATACACACACTCCTATGCATACAAACCCACAAAGCCACACACAAACACACTCACACACACTCTACTGCAGTGATAACATTTAAGTTTATTATTTAATTTTCACCGTATTCACATGCAAAACCGTCAACAACAATTTCTGGCAAACGGAAGTTGTTATTAAAACGTAGCGAACGAGCGTAAAAGTGTTGTTGCCATTGTGCGAAACGCAGTAGACAGTCTTGGCTGGCAAGATATTTAATTATTATCATTGTATGTATGAGCTTGTGGGCGTGGGTGCTAGCGAGAAGGCAGTGTGAATGCATCATGTGTGTGTGTGTGTGTGGTTTGTGTAAAAGAATTATATGGTTCCTTTGAGTTTATTACGTTGTAGACTTTATTGCAATTTAACATGCTTAAACTGCGTACAAAATATGATCTGGTTTTTTTGCGTTTTTTTCTACATTAAAGTGTAATTTTACATCATAGTACATCATTACATTATGTTATGTAGAAATGTTATTCTCTGTTATTTTCATAGCACACGCTTAATTGAGCTATAAAGTGACTTAATTTTCAGCGAAGAATTTGACAAATTTACGACTTATTTTTAAAACGAATGACTTTAGAGTTGAATATTTTTAATCTTTTCCATCAGCGTTTTTAAAAAGAGAAAAAGTGGTAATGGGCGTATTATACAATGAAAAATTTGCGAAAAAATTATGTAGATGTGTGTTTTTTTAGCCACTTTGTATTAACATTTTGGTAATTTTAGTATTCCCTCAACAGAAAGGTGTATGAAAAAATTTTCTGATTCAGCCGGGACTCGAACCTATACTCATTGCTGAGATTGATTAGCTCTTAGGTCATTGCTTGGCTAAAAATTTTATCACTATCGACCATTACCTCGTACATTTTAGTGAGATTAAAAGCATTAAATCTGGGTTGAGAAAAAAAAAGAAAAAAATTTATCTCTTAGCTGAGTCATTGATACATTTCTGATTTGTGTGGACTTCATGGACAATGGACCATTGATTTAATGCCAAATAAGTACCATTTGAATGATATACACGGTGTGGCAAATAATAACCTAGATAGGCTCTAGAAAAAATAACTAAAGACAATTTCTGTTATTTTTAGGTATTTTTATTTAAAATATGTTCCTCCCGATTTAATATACTTGTAACAATAATTCAATAGTGATTCAAATGCCTGCTCTAGCTCATTTTGCGGGTTGCGCCCAATGGCCGTGTCATACATCCACTGTATCCAGATACATACTGAAGCAGTTTGTCTAATTTTTTAACGTAGAATACGTTATACGGGGGTGTTGATCTGGAGCACAAAATTTTGAGAAAATGTTTGTCACTTTCATTATAAGTTTTTAATACTTTATGCATGCATTGAAGAAAATTCAAGTATGGTCGTAACATATTTAATATATCTTCTTTTGATTTGTATTTAAATAACCATATTGCTACATATAATTTTTTTGATTCTATAAGTAAATCAAAATTTAACTCCTTCAAATTTTGTATTAATTTTCATATGCTTTGTATATTATGTATTATAACATCATGTGTAAGAGCAGAACGATTAGCTGTGTGTTCATCACAGAACCAGTGTGAGAAAGAGAAGAAGTATAATGACCAAGTAGCGAACGATGTGTACATACACAACATTGATAAGCGAAGCAGAGAAACAAAATTGTGCTTACCCAGTTGGCCACGTCTTTAAGACATCCTCAATGTCCTACAGCCTTATTCATAAACACATTTTAGAGGCAGCGTAATTTTAAACGGGCTTTAAACAAGAAAACGTTATTCATAAACATTTTTCGTAGTTGTTTAAGAGCTGCGTAACTTAAACGCCGAAATTGGCGTTTAAAGGTTACGTAAATACAACCATGATTTTTGTTTGTCTTTTCTTTTAATATCAAAGACATGCTCCATATGCGCCCTTTGCAGCATTTTTTTATGCGGCGGCCATTGTAAATCCATAGGAATTCTTAATTTTTGTAGAGATTTTCTATAGTTCAGACACAAACCTTACAATCATAAGCAGAAAATGAAAAAATGTTTATGAATAACAATGTTAGCAAGGTTGCATAGAAGCTGCGTAAAGCCTTAAACAGTGCGTAACTAAACAAGCGTTTAAAGGTTGTTTAAGGAAATCTATTGAATAAGGCTGTTAATGACTAACGTATTCTACGTCTGACCTATGCGCCCGTGTTATCTAACACAGGCTTGAGCTTTTGTTTTTAATTTTTATGTTTGGACCTTTGGGGATATTTTCGAAAAAATACCTAAATCCAACCGAAAAAACGGTATATTGGCAATCCTGAAATTACAAAACTTTTTACCACAGAAATCAAAATTATTGTTATTGAATTATTCAAGTCACTCCAAGTGAGAAATGTAAGTTTTCCGATTTTTTTGATTTTTTTTTTTTTTTTGTTCAAAAGGCTACAATAAGTAACTTTAGGGATTTTTCAAGAAAAGTCAAATTTGAAGATCGATAACTTTAGTTCCTTTAAAACCCTTTAATGTTGGGTTTTTTAATTTTTTTCCACAAAATAGGTTAGGATTATGCTAAGAAAAAATGTTTAAATTTTTTATTTTTGGAATTTTGGATTTTATTTTTAAATACCCAAAACTCAACCTGTTCAAAAAGTTGCACTTTGAATAAAAAACCAATTTTTGTGTCAATATTAGCCATAGTTTCATAAATATTTCCAAAGCATTTTCTTGAAATAATGTACTATTTGGATTTTGCCCCTGTTTATTAAAGTAACAAAAAAAGTGAGATTTTGTTTTAAAAAACTGAAAAATCACAACTCTGGTGTTGTTGGTCCAATTTTTATCTTTGATAAATTGAGCTAATTTGATGAAAAATGAATTGAAAATCGAGTTTCATATATTTTTGTTTTTTTTGCAAATTAACGCCATAAGAAATATTTTTTTATACAAATAGCACTTGTATCCTATATAAATTCCCTTACCAACAAAAGATAATGTTGCCATTATTTAAAATGTGAGTGTAAATAAAAAATCGTAAAGGAATAATGAACAAAATAATAAATTAATCCTTATCGAAAACAAATTTGAGCTTTAGACCAAGTATGTTGACAACAAGACAACAAGAAGGCAAAGAAGGCAACAACCAACAACAACGGCTCTGTATGGAGCAAATCACACAGCTTGACTATACAGACTGTTTCGTTGGCTGCTACACCAACTTATCAGTAGTCTTTGCATGACTTTTCACTTTGATCCACTCAAGCTACTTTATTTCTACTTATACTGCCAATTATGCCGAGAAAGTTATCCGGAATTTATTTTTGACAGAGAGAACGCTTAAATGAGTAACTGAGTTCTTATCTACTTCGATGCACCCTGTGTCAAGGTTAACCTAGATCATATCATACTTTTAGGCATAGCCTTAACTCATGTACATCTTCGAAATTCGATCGGGGCTTACCTCAGAGCATATTGAAGTTGTGTTATTTTGCTGTTAGTTCCTCCCTTTTTCCACACTTCCATTTTTGAGGTTCAGCTAGTTTAACTAATGGTACATCTAAGGTGCTACACCTCAAGCTCAAATTTGTTTTCAATATAAATAATGTCATATTCAAATATTAGGATTAATCCATATCTTCTAATTATTTTCTCAATTGTGTCGATCTTCTTGTGGTCACACATAAAAACCACATGTAATTTTATTCCTGTTTTAAATGCATTGCACTAGTTTCTATGCCTTTTTTATTCAAAAAATATAAGCGGATAAGTTTTTTGTTTTGTGTAAATAAATCTTTCTGATAACTTACCCAATTTGCCAAAAATTGATGTCCTATATAAATCGTATTGGTAAATGATTAATAAAAAGCATCATTCTCAAATTGAATGCCTTAAAGTATGCAATGCCTTAGTGTCGAAAGTGATCGTAAGCAACACTGTGTCTATGAAAGGCTGAATTCTTGAGTGAAAATGTGTGCATGCATGTATGTTTGTTTGTATGATGAATGTATGCATGAATGTGTGTATGTATGTAAGCATGTTTGTGTACATGTGTGCATATACAGCCGTGCTCAAAAGAACTAGGCACCCTTTAAAACCACCTGAAACAAAGCGATTTGTTAGTTTTCAACCAAACTAAAAACGTAGAAGATGATTGTTTTAAATTATTTATTAAAGAATATTAATACTTTGTTGGTCCCCCCCTCATTTTTATGACCTCCCTTACTCTACGCTCCATACTATAAACTAAGTTTTTGCAGGTTTCTTCAGCTATGTTGTCCCATTCTATTTTCAAAGCATTTTTAAGGCCTTCTTCTGATGTAATGTTATGTTTCCTTATTGCCTGCTTTAATTGTGACCACAAATGCTCGATGGGATTTAAGTCCGGCGACTGGGCAGGCCAATCAATGAGCGGCAGGTGGTTTTGTTGAAACCAGCGCATAACTGTATCGGACTTGTGACAAGGTGCGTTATCTTGTTGGTAGACAACGTTTTCCATGTTGGTATGGCCAAAAATCCGTGTAAAAGATGGTATAAGTGCATTGTTGAGCGTATGTATGTACCGTTCGCTATTCATACGACCCTCGCAAACAACCATTTCACCTTCTCCACTCGCAGCCATGCAACCCCAGACCATTATACTGCCTCCTCCGTGCTTAACAGTAGGTACCAAGCAGTCGGGGTTATATTTTTCACCTACTCGACGCCTTACGTAGGTAACACCAGGGGATCCAAAAATCTAAAAAATCAAAAAAATAAACGTGATCTTAGCTCGTATAATTTTAATGGGAACTGTGTCCTTAGGTGATGAAAGTAATTTTTTCATTAGTTAACAATCTAAGTAAACACACCTGGGAAATTTGACTCATCAGACCACACTACATTTTCCCAATCTTGTTCAGTCCAATATTGATGCTCCAAGGCCCAATTTAGTCGCGCTTCCACGTTCTTAGGTGAAAGCCATGGTTTCTTCCTAGCTCGGCGACCATTCAATCCTGCTGCTGCAAGACGTCTTCTCACCGTCTGAGAGCTGATTTTGCATCCTGAACGGACTTCCAACTCAGAAGCTAACTGAGAAGATGTTTTATTCCTATTTCTTAAGGACGATCGCATCAACTGTCGGTCCATACGACTAGTTGTCACCAGTTTTCGGCCTGTTTTTGGTTTTTTTTTCATGAGATGCAGTTTCGGCATAGTGTTTAAGAGCATTCTGGACACCACATCTGGAACACTTCATTACTTTTGCAATTGATTTCTGCGAATATCCTGATTCATGCAATATTTGTATTTTTACGCTGTCATCATGCAAAATTGGTTTGCATTTTCTTCGGTTTCCACTAGAATTCATGTCAAAAAATTTCACTTCTATGATATAATTCAATTTCCGTTTTTATATTGACTAAACGACAAGTAAACTCATGATAACTAAATTTGGGAAAATTGTATACTTTAGCACTTTCGACAAGAACATCTCATAAATTAGACTGTATGTCTTTATAACCGGTTTTAAAACTTTTTGTTTTTCTCTTTTGTTAAGTGTAAATAGAAAATAATAATTGAAGATTAATAATTGCTTTGTTTCATGTGAATTTAAAGGGTGCCTAGTTCTTTTGAGCACGGCTGTATGTATGATTGCCAGCTGTGACAATTTCCCACAAGCAATATATAAGCGTTATTGATACCCAACTAAGGTAGCTAGCTGCTGCCCTTGATGTCCTTGTAGTTGAAGTTTTGTTGCTGAAGTTGTCGTTAAGTCTTGCCCTACGTATAGCTGTTTAGAAGGTGCTTCAAGTGTTCTATCATGTTCTAGGCAACATTTTGCCCAAGAGCTTTGCTGTGACTAACAATTCTTTTGGAATTCGTCAGTTGCTTCTATTGTTATTAAGTAGCAACAACAACAACAGCAGCAACAACAAAAACAGCAGCAACAACAACCCATACAACACCAATTCCAGCAGCTTTAAGCAGTTTATTAACATAAAGACATCATCTGCTAGATGTATGTATGTATGTGTATCGGTATAAATTACATATAGGCAGAGTTTTATGTATGTATTGCATTGTCTTTATTTGAATGTCACTATGCCTAACTGTCTATTTGTATTTGTGTAATGTGAATGTGGCAAGGTATGCATACCTTTCCCACTTACTCTTCTACTGAAATTGCTTAACAATAAAAATTCCTTTAGGCAAAAGCATGCATTAGCAGATTGTTTTATTTTCTATTGAATTTCTTTTATTATTAAGTTGGACATGTCCTTGTTGGTGGTCGAGAGGGCATATGTGTCGTTTGCATTGGAACAAACAATTGGATATTTGGAGAAATACTACAAATTTTATTTGGAAGCTCATCAGAGTGCTACCTGCCGACGATGTTGATGTTAAGTTTGTCTGAAAACTGAAGTGATTCGAAAGCTGGGAAGTGAAAGAGCTGGGTGAGAAAATGAAAACCTACGGAATGTGTATGGATAGGATTTTCAAATATATCCATGGCCTTCAACATGGTTTAAAACATTGACATGAAAAAGAGAAAAAGGAGAAATGGACCTTAAATAGAATGGAGATCTGTTTCGAAGTTGATTAAGCTTAATAAGTTTCCAAACAAATAAGCAAAATAGTGACTGCTGTTTTTTTCGGACTAATAAGCTCAAAGATCTATGATTCGTCACCTGTGGTAATATCGTAGACGTTTTTCGAACCACCCCAGCATTTCCTTGTACCAATCGACAAGAGCCTTTTTTTGAGCAACCATCATATTATGGGATATCCAAGGGGAATAAATGTTTCTGCACCTAAATGCTTTAAATCGAAGCAATAAATGATTCAAAATCGAATATATGCTAGTCCTATAAAAACCCAAGTATGACTCCATCTCACAGTATGTCACATACCGGTCTGCATCATCAGTTCACGCACAGCATCGATGTTTCTGCAACAACAGTCGTTCTTGAATGACCTTTCCGAAATTTGTCTTGGAGAGAACGAGAATCACGCTCGAAATCATTGAACCAGCGTTTTAAAGTCTCTGTGAGGTGCGGTGCTTCATCACCAAAAGTCGAACTAAGTTGATCGATGCATTTTTTTCTTGTCAGTTCACTTCAAGAATCGTAAAAAATCATCACACAAAAATGTTCACGTGTTAATTGCAGTTTTTTGCTAAAATATAATTTTCAACCACTGTAAAACAACACAATAAGCGCAAATATACCAAAACGTTGTGAGTACATGTATGCTTAAAAATGTCAAATTTTTGAATAGAACTGTCAAAATTCATCTGGTAATGCTAAGTGTTGTCGAAGCGCGAGACTTAAAAGGCAGCCATTGTAGTATGTCACACAGAGATGAGAAAAATCATAGCTTATTTTTGCTTTGAATTATTTGTAATAAGTATATGATGAATTTTTAAATGTCCTCATGGCACATTGCAATAAAATTCGAGCATATTACCGAACATTTTTCGAATTTCTGAAAAATTAAAATCATCCAAAAATCCGAACACTTTTAAAATAAACACATACAATATCTCAATTATTTTTTAATCTCTCTGTACCGCATTAGAGCACAACCTCAGCACATAACTGTACTTGTATCAAAACCACGTTAGAGCACAATCTCAGTACGTAACTGTACTTATATCAAAATTTTTGAAAAAGTAAATTAATCGTGGAGCTCACATCTCTGTAGAATATTATGTATTTTCAACCCAATAAAAGTGGAATGACACATCAAGCACACATCAGCATTATTATTTTTTGGTAATTTTAAAGAACAAATGGCGTCGTTTACTTTAAAAGCAAAAGTTGCATTTTTTTTGTAATTTCTTAACCCGTCACCAATGAACATGGGTGTATTACACCAGAGCTGTTTTTATTTGCAAGAGGTTTAGCTATTTGGCTCTTTACTGCCGTGAAATTCTCAGTAGATGCTAAATTTAAATATATTAATTTTTTTCAAATTAATATATTAATGACTGAATAAAAAATAACAACAAATATTTCTCTTGAAATATAGTTTTTATTTTCTATACATATTCTTCCTCGGGTGCGACATACATATTATTCATTGGCGGTGTGACAAAAAATATGTTCATTGACGGCGGGTTAAGATTTTTTTAAACATACACGGAGAGAAATAATATTCTTATCAATCTTGATCTAAAAAAATTTAAAATGAAGCCGCATTTGCACAAATCAAGCACAAATGGCGTGTGTCCTTGCTTACGTTAGAAAAGCTTTTTTGCCTTTAGAACGCACTCGAATCTGAAAAGATCTATTTAATTTGAAGTTTTTAATGTAAACAAATAAATTCTTAGACAAATTTTTAACTTTTTTTTTATATTTTTTAAAAAACAATAAGGTGCTTCATGTCACTTCGTAAGTGCTTCGTAAGCTCGTATTTCGTATCAAATTACGCAACGTCAAAACTATTTCATATGCTACGAAAATTTTTAAGCTATACGCAACATATTTGATGCTTATGTCGTAAAAACCTTTTCGTAAACTTGTTTTATTTGTCAAAATAAAAAAAAATATAATTTGATTTAAAAATTTTTGTCAATTTATGAATTCATTCAGCAGGAGATCAAAGAATTTTCAAACAACATACATATCTTTGAATTAACGGGTCTTTTTTGATTTCCCGTACTCCTGCCAGAAAAGTCTGTGAAGAGTGTTTCGAAGACTGCTCACTAAGCCTTTTGTCGATAAAAATTGCTACCAAAAGAATAGCTGCTGATTTGTCATATAAGATGCTTCTGCCGTTTTAGCATATCGACGGCTCTTCAATAGAAATCAGGAGTCCGTCATCTGACTCATTTCGAAAAAGGGTAATTTCTGAGTATATATGCCTGCTGACCTTACCCTTTTCGCCAGCAAACAATTCATTTCAAAAGACGTGCCCCGTCGCAACGGATCATGTGACCTGTTTTGTTTACTATCGTCATGGGAGAGAATGAACAAAATCATAGTTGCTCACTTTCATGGCAACTTCCTCAATTGTTTTGACTGAAGAAGCCATCTTCACATTAGCTTTCCCTTCCTTCAGTTTCTTTAATTTTTGCTGACTTGAATAAATGCTTCTCTTTGCTTCGAAGAGGCAGCTACTCCCCAGGTCTTTGCAGCAATAGTTTAAAGTTGCCACACTTTTCTAGATGAGGCGTAGGAACTCACTGCGGCTACCTGGACTCCCGAAACGCTGGTCTGCTCTACCATGATGCTGTATCATGTGTTTGTTACTACCCCGTGTTTTTGGGGTGGTAAATTCCCAACAGAACTAGTCTCTTGAGTGTTGGTTGACTTACATCTGATCATATCTCGTAACTGATCGCGTGCTTCAGATGAGTCCCAGTCCAGAGAACCATTCACATGATGAGATCTGTGTTTGAGACCTTAACATTGGTTACCCAAGCCGCGGGCTCAATGATAAGAGAGACAGCGGAAGATGTGCAGAGTTATACAGATTTGAACTATTCTTGAAAGTTATTCTTAAGAAAAGGTCATGGAGTTGTCTTTTTTTCTGAAGGCTGGCTTGGAGCGGATAGCCCTAGAATTTTGACGAACTACAGGAGAGAGTTTTTATTTTTAATTTTTATTTTTAATTCGAATTTTTTAAGATAAAGAGCATTAATTGGCGATCAGCTAAAATTTACGCTTATGCTAGATTGCTACCTGAGCGCTTTTTAATAAAGAATGCAACCAATTTATGTTTACAAATAGTACGAAAGTTCATAAAGGTTCGTTCATGTCAATTTCATATACAAAGAATACGATTTACGATATACGCAGACAAACGAAATGACATGAATCACCTTAATGTTTTATTTCTTTCAAAATGTAAACAAATAAAACTAACATTTTGAAACTTGTTAAGGAGGTGTGAACGATACTGTTAAAAAAAAAAGATACAGCAGTTTCGACTAAGTCGTAACACAAGACGTAGAATTATTCATTTCGCTTTTGATGACATCATTTTTAAAAAATATTTAGCTTGAATGGATAAATAAAGCAATAGCGGAATTTTTTTTCGTTAGCTAGTACGCTGTAGAGTCGAAAAATTTGTTCAATGCTAGGAAGTTGAACAACCCATGTGGAGAGTTGAAATGTCAAAATTTCGCTGTCGATTATGTGCCCGGATATTTAATTCGCTGCGTAATTTTGACTTTTCAATAAGAGTACACTACGACCTCGCTTAAGTACAGTACTATTATCGCAACACTCAAAAATTTACATTGTTCACTTAAAAAAATAAAAAATAAATAACTGGCCATTTCAGCCCTTGAAAGGACTTTGACCTAGCTTCTTATGATCAATTGTGTTATGCGTGTTATTAAGTTTGTACACAATTGACCGAGAACCGGACCTACATGTTTAACGCCGACTCCGAACGGCGATGAACGGAATGTTCTCGTTCTCAAGAAGCTTTACATGGCAGTTTGATTACTCTCTGTGGTTTGCCATTGTCTGCAGGGAGGTGGCGGCCGTACAGAAAAAATTATTTTAATTCAACTAATTTTCTGTCGCTGCTGGGGTTCGAACCTGGGTCTCCAGGTTCGTCGACATAGCGGCCACGCACTTTAACCAACTACGCCACGGACGTCACATTGTTCACTTAGTAAACGCAAACTTAAAAAAAAAAATTAAAAAATTATCGCAACTTGCATTTGCGTAAACCTGCATAAACTTTTACCTTCTTTCCTTTTAGTTCTTATTTGCTTGCAAACTACATTTTTTATAATCTATCTAGTTGCATTGAGGAAGGTTGTACTGTAGTTGCTTTTTTGTCCACACAAAAATTTTGACTCTACACTTTGTGGAATTATTAAAAAAATTAAATAACTGGCCATTTCAGCCCTTGAAAGGACTTTGACCTAGCTTCTTATGATAAATTGTGTTGTGCGTGTTATTAAGTTTGTACACAATTGACCGAGAACCGGACCTACATGCTTAACGCCGACTCCGAATGGCGATGAACGGAATGTTCTCGTTCTCAAGAAGCTTTACATCGCATTTTGATTAGTCTCTGAGGTTTGCTATTGTCTGCAGAGAGGTGGCGGCCGTACAGAAAAATTATTTTAATTCAAATAATTTTCTGTCACTGCTGGGGTTCGAACCTGGGTCTCCAAAGTTTTTTGACATAGCGGCCACGCACTTTAACCAACTACGCCACGGACGCCACTGTGGAATTATATGCCGCGGAATTTTCGTTTCTACAGCATACTAAGCTTTTAACAAAAAACCATGCGCAAAGCAAACAGAAACATCAAATGCTGGTTTAATAAATTTTTTTACAACTGCCAGTGCCCTCTTGCTTTAATCAGCAACAATCAGTACATACATATATTCTATTATATACAAGAACTAATGCAGTCAATAAATAGGTAGCAACCTTAAACAAGAACCATGCGCAAAGCAAACAGAAACATCAAATGTTGGATTTATATTTCATGTAATTGTGTAAGATTTATATAAGTTAGAGAGTTCAAACATGAATTTTTCTCCCAGTGAGGATTAAGCAGACCAACAAGTGCTTACACCAACATTGTACGATCAGTACTTTAGGCACACCAAATGCTCAAAGTGTGACCTAAAAATGCTATCAACCACCGCTTGATCACTATCAACCGCCCTATTAACCTCCGAGAATTACGTAATTCTACGTCAAAAAGCTTTTTTTTCGAATAACTTGTTAAATGAAGTCGGTTTGAATATGCTAAATATTCATAAAAATATCTTAAAATGGCTTTAAACGTTCAATAGTTAAAAAGCTTTTTAATGTTAAAAAGTCTTTTGAAATGTTATTCATAAACATATTGTAGCAGCTTTGTAGTTAAAATAGGAACACTTTCGATTTGAAGTGGGAAGAGTGTCAATAACGGTTTGTGTATTAGATAAATTCAATGACTTTTTATTTATTTGTCAGAATTTCGTGAACATTTTGATATTTAAACATCAAAAGTTTTTTAAAGGTACTACTGCACTGAAAAAAATTGTCATTTTATTATTTTTGAATATATGTATATTAGAGTGAAACGAATTTTTAACTTCATGGGCTTCATATATTTTTGAAAACTACGCTTAAAAAAATAAATTTCTGCATCTTTAGTGTTTTTCTGCGACATAACTTTTGACTGCGTCCGAGGGTTTACATATTTCATGCCAGAATTATTATTTTTTTTTTTCTGAAATCCAAAGTTTAGTTTGAAAATTAGTTCCAAATTTTTTTGATGCAAACCTCTTCATTAACGCATAAATGATAACTTTTCAAGAGTTCCCTATGATACCATGTATGTATGCGCTAGGAGATATGCAGGATCAAAGATCACCGAAATCAGTCATTCGCTTATCTTCGCTCCTCTTTGTACAGAACAAAGTCAGAACAAAATTGTAGATCAGATAATTTTCTACAAAAATGCCCTTAACAGTTTTAACATAAAACAAACAGTTTCCACGTTATGCGACTAGATATGTTTAAATAACGCAAAGTAGAAATTTCATATTAACTTTGAGCAGAGCGGAGATATAAACAAATGACAGATTTCGGTGATCTTTGAACCTGAATATCTTCTAGCGCATGCGTGATAAGTTGTTATTAATGGGTAAATAAAGAGGTTTGTATCAAAAAATTAGCTCTTGATTTTTTTTTGATTTCAGAAAAAAAAGTCTGATAATGAAATATATAAACCCTTGGGCGCAGTCAAAAGTTATGTCGCAGAAAAAAAGATGCAGAAATTTATTTTTTTAAGCTTAGATTTCAAAAATATATAAAGCCCATGAAGATTTTTTGCTTCTATACATTTCGTTCCACTCTAATATACTATATATTTTGAAATGTTTTGACGAATTGTCTTGTTTTTCTTTTTTGTGAAGTGAAACTTCTTAGGCGGCGCTTCGAAATTTGAACGAGAATTGAGGAGTGAAATTTCAAGGTCACTTTACTTCATTTCGTTACACGATAGAAAAGAAAGATATATTTTATAGTAGAGAGAATGAGAGAGATATACAGTGTATAAAATATTGAACAAATTTCCTTGTCACCGCTGAGGATCGAACCAGCGAACTCAAGATTACAAAGACAACGCCCTATCTATCGAGCTAAACTCTTCATATAAAATAATCTATATACCAATTAATCAAACTTCTTTTGCTGTAGATGGCAAAAGCCGCAGATTGTGTGGTGACTGCGTTGTATGTGTGGTAGATAGGGGGGTTGCCATGACTCGGGTAAAAGAGAGAAAGATTGAGCGAAGCAGAAGTGAACTCAGAAGTAAGGCTGCCATGCCAATATTTTTTTAGAATACTAACGTTGGTATATCTTTAATTCAATATATTAATAAAACCTCTATGAATTTTGCTCATATTGCACATAACGTGTGTTTTTTTTAGGGGTTTGTTTTTCGAATAGAGATAAAACTGGCATTTTGTGGTCAAATCTGGCAACTCTAATGTCATTTATGTTCAGTTTGGTTTGCCATTTCATCATGAACAGGTTGACAAAAGAACAACGCTTGCAAATCGTGCAAATTTATTTCGAAAATAATGGTTCAGTTCGCGAAGTTTACATCGCAAAATTTTGTTCAGTGATGAGGCTCATTTTTGGTTGAATGGCTACGTCAACAAGCAAAATTGCCGCATTTGGAGTGAAGAGAATCCACATGAGATCCTTGAGACGCCATTACATCCACAAAAACTGACTGTTTGGTGTGCTCTATGGGTTGGTGGAGTCATTGGGCCATACTTCTTCCGAAATAATGCTGGAGAGTCAGTTACCGTTAATGGAAACCGGTATAGAGCCATGATAACCGACTATTTTATTCCCGAATTGGATGGCATGAATGTGGATGAGTTGTGGTTCCAACAAGACGGCGCTACATGCCACACAGCGCACGTCACAATCGATTTATTGAAGGAAACATTCGATGAGCGCATAATTTCGTGGAATGGACCTGTCAATTGGCCACCAAGATCGTGTGATTTGACACCATTGGATTATTTTCTTTGGGGATATGTGAAGTCGCTCGTCTACGCCAACAAACCAGAAACGTTAGGGGACTTGGAGGCCAACATTCGTGGCGTTTTTGCCGACATACGGCCCCATATGCTCGAAAAAGTGGTTGAAAATTGGACCTGTAGAATTGGCTTTATTCGAGCCAGCCGCGGCGGCCACATGCCCGAAATCATATTTAAACATTAATGGCATAAAATTATCCTTCCAATAAAGCCAAATTGATGGACATTAAAACGATTTTCTTGTGTTTTATTTCAATTCGAAGTTCTATACCTCTAAAAAAAACACCCTATATTATATTATTATTCATAATATTGCGATATGAAATTATATAGAAACCCAAATTCATGAAGTTGCAATGAAGAATATTGCAAACAAAATAAACTTAACGACAAGAAATTGCATTGACTGCTTCTTAAACACGTATATTTCTCAACTGGTTTATTCACATCTATGTGTAAATACGACGCAAATTGGTTATCGAATTAATTGCTTCTAAGGTCTAAAAGTATATTAATTATCGACATATAAGATCTTGCACACTTCTCTGGCTAAGAATGGATTAAATATGTGGAATGCGATGGAGTGTAGAGCTTGCTCCACGTCTGTTGCGGATTGGCTTCGGTGATCTTTGTCACCGGTGTTCCAACTTAATGCACAGACAATTAAATGCATCTAGCCAAGTGTATTTTTAGTTTAGAGCAGTGGTGTTCACACACATCCCTGCAAGACAAGTACTGTCAACAAAGTTTCTATCAGTTTGTTAAGGGCAATGTGAAAAATCTAACCAAAACTCATGTATAAGTGTGATTTCATATCTCTTTCTTACGCAAGTATTTCAATGTCTTGCCGAACGCTGTGTTCTGCAGCTGTTGCTCTGCTCTCTCTAACAACAAATTCCGTAAAAAATTTCATAACAAACTCAGCTGCTTACTTAAGTACACAGTTAGCGTCTCGCAAAACCTTTCCGCCATAGTGTAGTGCATAGAGCACTGGCCTTTGACGCAAACATGCGCGGGTTCAAACCCTTCACCAAATAAAGCCAAATTTTTTTCTCGTGATTTTGTTTAGAAATGTTTTTTTTTCTATTTTTATTAATGGGTAGTATTTACAAAAGATAAATTTAAGTAAAATATTTGCAGAAAATAAAAAAACAAAGCCCCAGAATAAATCTGTTATTTTTTACTCTAGCAAGGAAATCTTGCTTTTCTTTAGAAAGAATGTGTTTTTTATTTGTAAATTTGTCTATTTTAAATCATTTTTTAACTTAATTTTATTAATTAAACACAATTGAAAATCTTTATTCCTCATGCGATATTTAAACCACGGTCCTCTGTTATATAAGTTCCATATTCTACCCACTGCGCCACGGCCACTATCATTCAATTCAGTTATTTTAGGATATTATTTATTGCGTGACTTACACTTGCACCTCTCAAAGTTTTTTTCACACCCTCAGCTTGTTTGCTGCGTAATTTAATGTTTATATTGTTGTCTCATTCTAACAAAACTGACAAAAGTGAAATAACTGAGCATGTTTTAGTTTTTGCTGCAAATGTTGTGATTGTGTTGGAGTTTCAGTCAGGCATGTCTTGCAGGGAGCTACTACAATTATCGACTTTTGTCCTTGTGGTAGTAGCCCGCCTGCTCTGTGCACTGACTAAAATGTTGTCCAGCTGTCATTTAGCAAGAGCCTTTACACTAAAATCGTTCTTATTCTAGAAGAGAAGATGTTTCACTTCTTTACTGTATACACGGTATATTGTATTATTTTTTTCTTTTGTTTTTAATTCTTTTATATGTGTTGAATTTATTTTTTTTTTAATATTTTCCAAATGTTTAAAATATTTTTAATTATTTTTGACAATATTTGTGCTCAAATGAGAGGAAATTATTTTAAAAAGGCTTTAAAAAGGCTTAGTAGGTTTATATCACGTTTCAGCAATTTTTAAAAATCCTCTTATTTATGAACAGACATTTTCAAATATTTTTTGACATTTTATTTATTTTTGATATATTTTGAAATAATTTGATGTCTTGATAAAATTTGTTCCCAAATGAGAAAAAAAAAATTAAAGTTTTTTATCGACGGTTTATTGAAGGTTTCAATAATTTTTAAAATTCTCTCATTTATGAAGCATTTAAAGAGATTTTTAACGCTATTGAACGTTTATGAATAATGTTTTTAAATTTTTTCCGATTTTTTTCTTATGAGGGCTTTATGAAAGGTTTATAATTTTTTATAAATACAGCCGTTAGTTCTCATACAAAGTAAAACATTTTAGTATTAAAACAATTGCTTACTTGAATCAAGCCAATTATTATAGTTTACAGTAAACTGCTTACTTGAATCAAGCGAATTGTTCCCAATTCAAGGAAAATTTATTTCTCAAATCAAGCAAAATATTCTAGTTTTCAGCAAATTGTTATTTGAATCAAGCAAATTTTTCTTTCTTCAAGCAAGTATTAGCCTTGAATATAGAAAAAAATACTCTTGAGTTTTAAGCAAATGTTTTTAAAATTAAGCATTTTTTTCTCAATTCTCAAATTTTGTCCAATTCTAGCAAAATAATGCCTGAATTGAGAAATTTACGCTTGAGTGTAAACTGAAAGCCTATTTGCTTGATTCAAGCATAGAATGCTTGATTTTTTCTGTCCGTGTACTACATATATGTATCCACATGGTATAATAACCCAGGTAGACTTATTAGAGTTGAGTTCCTAGAATTCGACCTGCCTTTGCTGTCAAACTCTGCGCTGATATTGCCACATCTTGAATTTTGTGGGAAAAAGTAATTAGGTTGGGATTTTATAATGGGCTAAAAGGATAAAAATAATATAATAACAGAGTAACCTTAGTTTTTGTTTATTTTTGATAATTAACTAAACTAAATTTTTAGATTCCAATAATATATTATATAACAAAGCATCATTGCAATATTTTGACACAAATACTAACTATGGTTTTATTAGCACGCTTTGATATTCATACATACCGCACTTGTATACAACGTAATAATAAAGAAATTCAATGAACAGAAGAAAGTACTAAACTGTACTAAAGTACTAAATTAAACGCTTAATTCATATAAATTTATTGTACTATTTTTTGTTCTTAATTTATATATTTATTATAATTCCATATAATATTAAAACATTTTCTTCTGAAAACTCGGATTTTTGCTTAAAGATATGGCAGCACCGTATTTTGACAGCAAAGGTATGCCAACTTTTGCTGTCATTCTAATAAGTCTACCTGGGTTATTATACCATGTGTATCCATAGCTTTTCCAAATAAATTTCAAATTTTTGTTTGAATTTTTGTCAGACAATGACTGTACTTCGAAAGGTTGTCAATTTATATTTACAATCTTACAGTATTGTGTAAAGTTAAAATTTATTTCGATATTAAGAAAAGCTGTAAGGATTGTTAATTAAATAATTTTGGCATCCTGCTTGTGCTTTTTATATTCCTGCTTTTACGCATATCTCTGCTTGTTGTATTCCCAACATGGAATTGTTTTCACTGAAATTCTACGCAGTAATCCATAGAATACCGCAAAGAAAATTCCACAAAAACAATATCAAGAAATTTCATTACAACGTAATAAAATAGGATGTTCATTAATAGAGTTACCCAACAATAGCTGGATTTGTTGTGCATTCTAGATAGACGGAAGCTCAAAGTGAACATTTTAAATTAAATTGGTTTAAAAAGCAATTTTTGAAAATCAATAAAATTGGCAAAATTACGAATTGAGAAATACACTCACATACACAAGCACATAGTCAAGCAAACACGCACACAATCAGTTAATATATCTATGCAAATAAATTTACCTACAAACATATCCACATCTACATCTCCATCTAAGTAATATTTTTTTTATTTTATTTTATTTTTTATTCATCAACGGAATATAAACTTCCTTACTGACTACTTGACTAAAATAATACATTTCTGAATTTTAAATTTATGGATAAACGTATGAATACTTAGGTGCTAGAAGTATTACTTATACTATGAAAATAGGAAATCAAGCAATTTTTAAATGCATTTCTGCTTAAGCCTGAATTAAAATCAACATTCATGCAGACTGTATTAGCCAGTTTTAAACAACGCGTTATGGGTTCATTGCAAGTATAATTTACTCTACAATATGGCACATGAAACAAATTCTGAGATCTGAGGTCCCGCGAAGGTACATGAAAGCCTATCTTAAGTAACAAATCAGGACAGTTAATGTTACTATATATAATGTCTCTGATGAACATGACAGCAAAATATTTACGACGCATTTTCAAAGTGAGGATGCCAAGGAGTAGACACCTAACGTTATATGCCGGCATTTCAATATTCCAATTTAGGCGCCCAATTGCTATTCTAGTGAAGCGTCTTTGAACTCGTTCAATTCGGTCAGATGACACTGAGTAAAAAGGATCCCATATAATACAACAATATTCTAATATTGATTTAACAAAAGCATTATATAGCGAAATGAGAGAAAACGGATCATTAAATTCTTTAGAGTTTCTAGTAATGAAACCCAGCATGGAGTTGGCTTTAGAGATCATATAATCAATATGTTTAGAGAAACTAAGCTTATGATCAAGAAAAACACCTAAGTCTTTCATCTCTGTTAATCTTGATAATGTTACTTCGCCGAGCTTATAGGGGTACAGTAATGGATTTAAATTTTTATGAAAAGTTAAACATTGACATTTTGCAAAATTAAGTGGCAATAAATTATTACGACACCAAGTAGATAGTCTTTTTAAATCCAACTCAAGTTCTGAGCATTCGGAAGTTGATTTCAGACGAGAAAAAATTTTAATGTCATCAGCATACATTAAACACTGTGAAAACTTTAGAATTTTAGGTATTTCATTAACAAATAATAAGAACAGTAGAGGTCCTAAATGACTTCCTTGAGGGACGCCAGAAGTAACATAGATAACATCTGAAAGCTCATTGTTAATACGGACATATTGCGCCCGGCCGGTGAGATATGACTTGAGCCATCTCAAAATAATTGAATGAAAACCGATTCTTTCAAGTTTGTTTATTAATAAATTATGTTGAACTCTATCAAACGCTTTGGAAAAGTCAGTAAAAATTACATCACACTGATATCCTTTTTCAAAATTATTTAAAATATAGTTACTAAAAATCGTCAGATTAGTAACGGTTGACCTACCAGTCACGAAACCGTGTTGAAAAGGTGATATAGTCTCTTTTACAAGAAAAGTAAGCCTGTTGTACACCAATTTTTCAAAAAGCTTAGGAATTGCTGAAATTTTACAAATTGGTCTATAGTTGGAAACGTCGTTCTTGGAGCCAGATTTATGAATAGGAGTTATAAAAGATTTTTTCCATTCAGGAAGAAATTCACCACTATTAAGTGATTGATTAAAAATGGTGACAAGAGGAAGAGCTAGCGCATTAGCGCATTTTTTTAGGAGAATAGGTGGAAAACCATCAATTCCGGGCTGTTTATCTACGTTTAATTGACTCAAACCTTCCACAACTTCGAGCACACTAAGTTGTAAATAACCTATGTTAATGGAATTATCAATTAATTCTAAGTTTAATTCAGGTGGATTAGAATCTGGACATGCATATACTGATTTGAAAAATTTAGCAAAAAGATTGCAGATCATGGGAAGATCAGATGTAGCAGTATCAAGGTATCGAATTGTATTTGGAATCCCAGCAGTTTTTTTTTTACTATTTATGTAGTGCCAAAAGCTTTTACTATTATTTGTTTTTAATTTAGATTCTTCCTGAAATATATAATTTTTGTATAGAAATTTATTCAAATGTTCGAAATTTTTTTGAAGATAACGATATTTATCATAAAACTCCACATTGTGTGGGTCTTTTTTAAAAAGTTTATAAGCTTTATTTTTCTTATTATTTAAATTTATAAGTTCACTATTGAACCACTTGGGCTTTGATGACGTTTTTAAGTATATTTTTGGAATGAATAAATAGCGTTGTCCAAAACTGACATCCAATCAATATTGCTTAAATATTGAGAAATACTAATAAAATCGCATTTAGAAAAATCGAAACTTAAACTATTATTTTGATTAGGTTTTAAATAGCTATAGAATTTAAAACTAAGGCTCAGTACTTTATGATGGTTCGTATGAAGTAATGATGATGAATTAAAGCAATCGACGATAGCATTTATTTCGCTATCAACGAAAATCAAATCTAAAAGTCTATTGTTGTTGTTAAAAATACCATTCATTTGGTGCAAATCAAATTCCGCGAAACTATCCACAAGTATACTCTCACAGGTACTTGAGATATTAAATGGAAACCAATAATGCTCATCATCATCATAGCTCCAATCAATATTGGGAAGGTTAAAATCACCCATTATGATTACATACTGGTTATCTTTTAAATTACTCAAAATACTTTCACAATTGTTAATATGCATTTTATACAATTCAAAAAGACTACCAGGTGGAATGTAACTTACAATTAAGAATAGTTCATGAACATTATCGATATTTATTTTAACAATTAATTGATCTAAATCCAACATAACATTCGACTCTGTTGGTTGAGAAGCAGGTAGATGAATTTGCATAGATAATAGGGCTGCACGGACAGCAATCAGTACACCAGTAATTCACCATCAGTAATATGAACACAAACAGTAAATCTAATAAAATGTGTCATTATTTTATAAAGGATATGCCTGAGCCTAGGTAAGAAAGGCAGAACAAACAAGCAGGAAGAATTAAAAAAAAAAAATAAATAAAAATAAAACTGAAGCTAGATGATGAATTCCCAAATAGTTCGTAAGCATAGCAATTGTAGTAAATACACAAACTCACACATAGTGCGGTAAGGGTTCAAGATTGTGGCTAGTTGTATTGAGCGAATGGGCGAATAAATAGCCACACTTACATGCATTTTAAGAAGCTTTTCAAAGACACAACAGGACACAATAACAAGGACATAACAAGAGGCTCAACAGCAACACGAGAAAGCATTGAAAGCATCAATGTTCAGCCCAGTGGTGGCGATGTATGTTTGTGTTTGTGTGCCTAAAAGTACATGTAGTGGAAGCTCAATTTTCAATAAACGTTTATTGAGGCAAGGTAAGTGCTGCATGCTGTTTGTGAGGCACAAACTCATGCTTATTTCTATGTGTATGTATGTATGGATGTGTGCATTTGTGTGTAGGCATCTGTGTGCTGTGGTAAATATTCTAAATGTTGAAAATTCAATGAATATTATTTCTACTCTTTATTGCATTTGAGATGAGTTTGATGGAGTGTTTGTTGTGTTTGTTTAGGTGTGATCGTCCACTTGTAGCAGTGCTCAAACCAAAATTCACTCAGAGTCTAAGTATTTTTGTGAATTTGTATTAGGGCCTACAACCCTAGAACTCTATTGTTGCTGCTGCCTCCTCTTGGTAAGAACTCAATAGCTGTTCATTATGGATTTTGACAAACGTACAACACAATAAATTGAAATTGAATTGTGTAAATATCTATTCATGTAAAAATGTGTGTAAACAACCTACTAAATCATAGGCGAAAAGTGAGAGTTTTTCTAATATTTGCCGTATTTCTATCATCTATATTGCTACCATTTGGTTTTGTGAACCATTTCCTCCCGAAATCGCTTCTGAAGTTTATATTTTTGATTTTTGTTTTTTTAACTTTTCCTTTTAATTGAAATTATCATTTGGCATTTATGCAGCCTGAATCTGTATGTAATAGAAAGAACGAATTGATTCAAAAACCTGAAAGCCTGCATGTAATGGATCAACACTTTGAAACAATGCACTAGGCTTAGATTTAAATTATGGAATTTGATATCTTGTGGAGCCGAAAAGTGTTTCGGAGTTGTTGAAAATTTTGTATTTTTATGCCTTTCAAAGTCTTTAAAAAAAGTAAAATTGATAATATGATAATTATATATAAATAAAGGTACTATTTTCATGTAGAACTAGCGGACTCGGCGAACTTCGTCTCGCCCCATTTTAAGGCCTTCAGATAAACTTCCGAGTGACAATACAGATAGCTCAAGTTCACTTGCCGAATCACCAATGAAATAGATCTGAAGATACTTCCTAGCAAACATTATCTTAAAAGACTCTTTTAATACTTATATAAATGAGTTTTTATCTTCATAATGCGCTCAAAAAATACTCTTTTATGAGTACATTTTCGTAGGTTGTGGGCTTCAAAATATGATTCATAATAATGTCTACTTTATGTCTCATTTTGGACTTAAAATTACGACTCTTTTAAGACTCATATTTAATACTCTTTTAAGACTCATAATAAAGACTCTTTTAGAACTAAAATAAATTCCTCTTTTTGGACTCAAAATTAAGACTTTTTAAGACTCATAATAAAGACCCTTTAAATACTATAATAAATACTCTTTTAATAAAAAGTAATTGTAGAAAAATTAAAAGTTAAACATTTCACTTAACCACATTAACACGTAATCCTTCATTCGATTCTACAATCTCCTTAACTGCACGCTGAACGACTGAAAGATAAATTATGACGTATTAGATCATTCACTTCGAAAAAAAAAAATTCACATTCTCACAAATTACCATCACATTACAAATTACAGAGGATCAGCCGTGATGGTCAGACATACATATACACCAACGTTTTTATATATTAAGAAGATAAAAATATTACTATAAAGTTTATAAAATCCTCTCAGAGCCTAATTGACAAGTTCTCATAAAACACTCGTATATAAGACTCATTTATGAGGCCTTATTATAATTACGCATATATTATGCAATATAAGAATAATACTTTTGTGAGTCTTTGTTATGAACAGTCATAATACCGTCTTATTTAGGACTTTTAAATGAGTTCTTTTAATGAGAACTCATAAAACAAGCATAATAATGACATTTTTAAGAGTCCTATTTTTGAGCAGTTATTTTACAATCATATCAAAGATTCTTTTTATTGCGTACTCATAAAACACGCATAAGAAATACTCTTTTTAGAGTCTTATTTCTGAGCAATCATTTTACAATCATATCAAAGGCTCCTTTATGAGTCTTTTTATTGCCTACTCATAAAACACGCATAAAAACTACTCTTTTTAGATTCATATTTTTTGAGGCACTCAGAAAATGTTTGCAGGGTTATGATCTTCATTTGGTGGTGGTAACAAAGCGGCCGCTCGATGGTAAATTTGTTCTTGAATCTGAATGTTTGGAAGCAATTTCAAAAGAAATGAGAAGAACTGTTCATTTTGATAAAAATGAGACACCATTACCTTATAACTCGGATTGTAGCCGAGTTGATCAACAACTTCAGCTCCAAATGACGTAATTTGAAAGCATCCGTTATATTTTTGTGTATTCGACCGGAAGTGTTTTGATTGGATTGTATTTCTATAGAGAAACGAATACAATGGCTCTGCCGGATGAGTCAAAACGGGTAATTTCACCTTGCCACCAGCGCAGCATAAGCCGGGGTTTCCGGTTGAAACTTCACTGCATTGCAATGGCTACGTTCAGCAAACACAACTGTTGTGCAACTGTTGTGCTCAACATGTTGAGTAAATGTATCAAAAAAATAAAATTATAACAAAAACTGACAGTTTTCACAACATGTTGAGCTGATCAGAAACTGATACTTATGCGTTCAGCAGGCACACACTCAACAGTTGCACAACAGTCTTAACTGCTGAACGTAGCCAATGCTGACATACGACAGACAATGAACCTATATCAACGCAGCGAAGATCTTTGTAGGCGATTGCGGAATCGTATTCGAAAGAAACGCGATTCAAGTCTACATTTACGACTGGTCTTCTTCTGGTAACATTTTGTTGAATTTGAGGTGGTGATTGTGCAACGTGAACCTGTGCAATATGGGCACGTCTCCATTAATTTTTTCTACACGTTCCTCTTGCGTTTGATTATCGCGGATATTCTGACTAATTATTGCACGGCCTGTACAATTATTGCAGCAAGAAAAGCAGCACATTTGCTCAATAGAAAAGGACAGTGCGAAAAGGTCACATGTCAAATCTAAGTCATCATATAACCTCATCTAACGGCGTCTTTTATCATAATGAATTTCACAATTATCTGAAATTTTTCAAGCTTCACAATGAATTTTCCACCTTTACATTGTCCAAAATGTAAAATTTCGTTGAAAATAAATTAAAATTTTTCGCGTTTTTCCGTTTATCACTAAACATTTTATATTTTTCCATTGGAAAAGCCATTTCGGTACAATTGCACACAAGATTCCATACACAAAAAATCAATTTCCCGACTTTTCTTGGCAATTACAAACAACTGAAAAAAAATTTGAGTCAAATCGGTCCAGTCGTTCTCAATTGATGAATTACTAACATTTTTCACACCATTTATATATGTATATACAGATGGAGCGAATTAATGGTTTTAATGATAACACTGAAACACAAAATGAGGGTCATTGTCTCGGTAACAAAAGACAGAATTTGTTTTTGCTCCACTACAGCACAGTTATTTCTTACAGTGGTTTGAAATTTAATTTTTTTTTTTTGCAAAAAAAAAAATCGAATTAAGGAATATAAACAATCATGTGCAAAACATAAGTCAGGCTGGTTAGTGTCTTGTAGAACCTATATTAAAATTTTCCTAGAAATATTTTCTCTGAACATTTTAACTCTCTAGCTCTTTAACCAGTAAGGGTCATTTTGAGCATTAAAAACAAAAAAAATCCCTAAAAGTCAACTTTGGGTTCAGGTCAGGGTAAGACCTCCCACAAAAATAATCTTCAGAAAACCTCATAAAGGGTCATCGAAGACAAGTAACCTCTACAAGTATAAGATTACTCATAGATGTATTTATTTCATTTGTAGTAGCACTTTGTCGTAGCATCGAATTTTATTAAATGTTCATATCACTTTCATTGGCTGCGTTCTGCAATCACAACTGTTGTGCAACTGTTGAGTAAATGCCTGCGGAACGCGTAAGTATCAATTTCTGATCAGCTCAACATGTTGTGAGAACTGTCAGTTTTTGGTATCATTTTATTTTTCTGATACATTTACTCAACATGTTGAGCACAACAGTTGCACAACAGTTGTGATTGCAGAACGCAGCCATCACCAAGGCATGAAAAATCCAATGCGTCAACATCGCCATACATAGTCGTCCGCAGGAATTTTTCAAGTTGGGACAAAGGCATGCATTGATGTGCACGTATATCAAAGTGATGATATGATATATGATAAATGTATATGTTACATATAGGAAATAAAAATATATACAAATTTTCCAGTCCAGGGGTGTAAGTGCCCCCTTGTCTTCGTTTGTGATGTTACCATTCCAACAAGTAGTCGTAGCATCTCTAGCAAATTGTTTGTTGCACTTACGGAACTTCAGAAATAAATTTCTGAACATAGTATTTTATATACGCTCATCTCAGTTTCTGACTGAAATTACCTTATCATCGAAGGGAGGGTGTGAAATGGCCGCATATATAACAAAATTTTCATATGTTTCTGCAAAACTCCACTGTGAATTCCAATTTTACGAAATAAAGATCACTACATCTCATTTTTACTATTTCAATCAAATTAATTAAAGCATTTCACTTTCACTCGAACACTTTTACGTTCACTATACTAATCAAATTACTCAAAACCCATCTAAGGAGTACTTAGCTAAATCACCTTGAACTAAAAAAATAAAAATTGCAAATAAAGTTCTTCGCATTTCATTTCGTTTTTTACGTGTAGCCTTTAACTCGTGGAGATTACTTGTCTTCGGTGGCTCTTAATGAAATTTTCTGGAGTATATAGTTCTGTGGAAGGTTTTAAGCTTGACCTGACTCCAAAGTTGGCTCCAAAAAAGGCCCAAAATGGCACATACGGGAGCTAGAGGGTTAAGATGTTCAGAGAACATATTCCTCGAAAAATTTTAGTTTAGGTTCCTGAAGACAAGAACCAGCCTGTATTAAGCTTTACACATGATTTTTATATTTTTTTATTCGATTTCTCAAAAAAATTAAAATTTCAAACCACTAAAAAAATAATAGCGGAGTAGTGGAGCAAAAAGGGATGCGGACTTTTGTTAAGGATGTTAAATACTATCGTTTGAGATTGGTGTTTGGTTTACCCTCCAAATAAGTGTTGCACTGTGCAATTTAAAGCCCCATATTGGTAAATCTAAGTGTTTGTTCTGCGACAGAACTAATTAATTTTCTTTTATCAATTCGTAAATTTTTTTTTTTTGCTTTTAGGTCCAATAAAATATACAGGGTGTTTTTTTTAGGGGTTTGTTTTTCGAATAGAGATAAAACTGGCATTTTGTGGTCAAATTTGGCAACTCTAATGTCATTTATGTTCAGTTTGGTTTGCCATTTCATCATGAACAGGTTGAAAAAGAACAACGCTTGCAAATGGGCCGAAAATGAGATTGATCTCGATGCTGATTTTCATCGCAAAATTTTGTTCAGTGATGAGGCTCATTTTTGGTTGAATGGCTACGTCAACAAGCAAAATTGCCGCATTTGGAGTGAAGAGAATCCACATGAGATCCTTGAGACGCCATTACATCCACAAAAACTGACTGTTTGGTGTGCTCTATGGGCTGGTGGAGTCATTGGGCCATACTTCTTCCGAAATAATGCTGGAGAGTCAGTTACCGTTAATGGAGACCGGTATAGAGCCATGATATCCGACTATTTTGTTCCCGAATTGGATGGCATGAATGTGGATGAGTTGTGGTTCCAACAAGACGGCGCTACATGCCACACAGCGCACGTCACAATCGATTTATTGAAGGAAACATTCGATGAGCGCATAATTTCGTGGAATGGACCTGTCAATTGGCCACCAAGATCGTGTGATTTGACACCATTGGATTATTTTCTTTGGGAATATGTGAAGTCGCTCGTCTACGCCAACAAACCAGAAACGTTAGGGGACTTGGAGGCCAACATTCGTGGCGTTATTGCCGACATACGGCCCCATATGCTCGAAAAAGTGGTTGAAAATTGGACCTGTAGAATTGGCTTTATTCGAGCCAGCCGCGGCGGCCACATGCCCGAAATCATATTTAAACATTAATGGCATAAAATTATCCTTCCAATAAAGCCAAATTGATGGACATTAAAACGATTTTCTTGTGTTTTATTTCAATTCGAAAAACAAACCCCTAAAAAAAACACTATATACAAAATCCTCATTGTGAATGTTTTTTGTTTTTTTAAACTTGCTAAATTTCTTAATTTAGAAATACAAAACAAACTGAAATTTGACATTTATTTTGAAGAGGGGCAAAATGGGGCAAACACTTTTTACAGCATATTGAAGAGCACATTATAGTTATAAGCCCGGTACATAAATTTTGTGTAAGCTCACAAGTTATATACCACTAAACTCAAAAATGAAATTTATTGAAATTTCCTGAAACTTACATTTCTTCCGGAAAAAGTTAATAAAGCAGTTCAAAACCGTTACTTTGAGTTCAATTGGTTCCCTTGTGGCTGTGGTTTGAGAACTTCAAGATCCATGATTAGCTGTTGTTACTGTCAGCTGATAAAGAGTTATGCATTTCGGGTTGCGGAAAGTGCAGCCCTGGCATTTGGCAGCTATTAAATCTTCATGTCATCCAAACTGGTTTTTGTGTAGTTACAAAATTACAAATTTACCGGTGGTTCCATATTGTAAAATGGCAAATCTTAAACTACACAAAAATCAGTTTGGATGACATGAACATTTGATAGTTGCGAAAAGCCAGGGCTGCACTAATTCTTCAAATTTACGCCCGCACAATGCGTTAACTTTGTTTAATTCTTAAATTGTTGATTTTTGTTAAATGCTGATTTTCGAAGTCTCTTTTTTCTCATCAGCGATGATGCCCATTTCGCACTAGGTGAATACGTGAATAAACAAAACTACCGTATATGAGGCTCTGAAAGTCCCCAAGCGATTGTTGAGAAGCCATTGCATCAGCAAGAAGTGATTGTCTGGTGTGCATTGCGGTCTGTCGGTGTCATTGCCTTGTATTTTTTTAAAAACGATCGAGAAGCAACCGTTAGAGCCAATCTTAATGTTATGGCCCTACATTAACTGATTTTTTTTTGTTTGCCTGAAATTGAAAGTATGGATCTGGACGATACATGGTTTCAACAAAATGGGGCCACACGACACACATCAGCACCAATTAGGGATTTGTTGCAACAGAAATTTCCAGGACGACTTATTTCGAGATTTGGCGATATAAATAAGCCTTCGAGATCGTGCAATTTGACGCCTCTGAACTTTTTTTTGTGTGGCTACGCAAAAGATCGTGTTGACGTGAATAAATCTCAAACTCTTGAGCAATTAAAAACCAACATTTATCAAGTCATAATGAAACTAGTGTCCGAGTTGTGCATAAAAAATATCGAAAATTACCTCAAAAGGATTGAGTCCTGCAAAAACTCCCGTGGAGGAAAGTCCAAGCAGCATAATGAAATTTTTTTCAAAATCTGCATTTTTAGTGCATTTTTTAAACTTTACTTTACCGAAGGAGGAAATGGATAACCCGTTATATATTTTTTTTTTGATTTTTACTGTTTCAATTAAGTACAAAAAAAAAATATATGAAAAAGCTTTTCTTTACCGCATTTATGCTCAAAAATGAAATTTTATAGAAATCTGCATTTTTAGTGTATTTGTTAAACTCTACTTTCCGAAGGAGGAAATGAATAACCCGTTATAAAAAACAACCAGCATTTTAACAGTTTGCAATTTTTCAAAATTATTTTTCGCTAAAAATAAGAAATTATGCTCTCATTGTTTTGACCCTAAGACAAATTATGATTAATTACTTAAAAACTACGCTAAAAAAAATTAAACTCCATTAACTTAGAGGATTTTATATAAATAATGTCCACATCTATCTCAATCTTTTGTATTAATTAATAATTAAAGATTTCCGAACTGAGCTATTATTTTCAATATCGATGCTGATTGACTCTTATATATCCTGCCCTTTACGCCTTTTTTACCAAATTCCAGAATCAATAATTTATGAACTTATTTTTTTTTTATTTTGCAGCTCGTCGATGCGATGCAATTGCAAATAACTTAAAAACTCATTAATTATTTAAATCAATTTTTATATTCACATGTAAACAAGTCAACGTAAGAGTGAGCGCGGCCTAGTAGCTTGGTAGGGCTGGTTCCTATTTTGCACTCGTTGCTTGCGGGACTTTATGTGCGTTTCGAGCGCTCGCTTAATTATGGTCAATAAATTTTAAAACTAATGAAGCTCATTAGGAAAATTTGCAATGAAAAAAAAAAAACATGGAAACTCAAACTTTTGTTCTATACCCCAAAGACGACCAAACACACAAACACAAAGAGCTCTACAGCTTAAGCTAGACATGTCATAATGAAGGACGATTAATTGCAGACGAACATCCGGTTATTGCTCGAACGAGATGAAAAAAACGGTTTAAGAATGGGCAAAAAGGGTGACAAATATTACACAAAATTCTTACAGCCATGTTTAGCTATTAGTTTTAATCCTTTTTTATTCCCTCCTTAAAACCATATCAAAAATAATTAATAAAGTTAAGCCTACTTCAGATATTTTCAATTAATTCCGCTTATAACAAAAGCATACAAATAAACCGCCGATGAAGTGCCTGTTACTAATAAGTATTATAGTTAAAACTATTTTCCCAAAAATATTAAGCAAACCAATCAACAAAATATGGCGCATATCTCACCGGAATTTACGCAGAAATCCAAAATGAAATCTTACCAAAAGGTAAAGCGGTGTAAACTTAATTGTTTGCTGTGGTTGCTTATATGATGGCAAACTATAAATTATACCCACACAAACACACACATCCACATGCACATACACTTCCAAACAAATACACGCACACACAAATACAAACCAAGCATCAGCCCCTATTCCAACTAGAACTCTTGAAATTAAAATTTTGCCTACGTGATGTTATAGTTAATCACACAAGAATCCGTTTTCCGGTTTCCGGTTGAGGTTTCTAATGTATGCAAAACAAGGCAAACACAAGAAGTTTAATAAGAAATAGTTTGTGCTTGTATATGTGTTTGTGAGCGTGTGTGTTTTTTGCGGGTTATCAGCAACAAGCTACCAATCCAGTTGTGAACATATACTTGTTATACATGTATTTGTATCATATGCATATACGAACATGTCTGTGATTGTTGTGTGCTTGTGTCAAGGTAAGCAAATTTATGATCTCGGTCTTGAAGGAAATGAGAAAATTTCCTAATTTCTAGAACTAATGAAAAAAATAAGGAAAATAATCAAACCAAAGAATATAAAATAATTAAAAATTCACGCACACTGACACTCGAAAGCAAATAACCAAGAACTCATAGCTAATTTCTCAACAACTGTGAAGACATCGTGTGCTGTAGAAAAAATACTCGAAAAACGTTGGGTATATATCTCACTTATATGTATATATATGCATTTGAGGATGTTTTTCTGTCTGTGTCTGTGTAAACTTCTAAATCGATGGGTGGATGCGAAAGAAGTTCCTTCACAACGTCTAAAAAATCCCGGGTATATTATAGGCCGGTTTATAATCCGATTAAACAAGGGGCGTGGCATCTCCTGCGTGACTAGTTTTTTTGTTTTTTTGTTTTTTTAGCTTTGAATTAGAGCTTCATCTTAAACAGGTGTTTCGAACTACTTACATGTGTTCACGGAAGTTCTAACAACGTGTAGTTCGTTTTTTAAACACGAACTACAAGTGAAGCAATAAAAGTTCGTATTCACGTGATTTTGTATTCACGTTAATAGTCTTCAAGTATTTTAGGCATAAATAATCGTAACTTTTTCTTTTGAGTTCCTAAGAACAAAAGATTCCTATGCGATTTATAAAGCTTTCAGGTGCTCTGGGACTTTTATAGGTTTCGTGAGATCTTAGGAAAGCAATGAAGATTTTTGTGGACAAAAGATTCCACTGGCGTTTGGCCAGCTCCTTGGTGCGGCATTGGGATTTGTTTGGGTTCTGTGGGTTCATAGAACAGGAATTAAGGTTTTTAAGGACAAGTAATTTCAATGGCATATGTCCAGCTCCCATGAAGCTGGTTCATGGTGCTCCCCTAATTCCATGATGTATTTTTTGGGTTTCTAAGACAACAAAGAAGGTTTCTGTGAACAAAGGACTCCACTGGTTTTGGCCAACTCCCTTTACAATGACGTACCTGGGAGATGGCCAAATCCCAGTGGAATCCTTAGTCCGCAAGAACATTTATTATTGCCCTTATACCCATTAAACACATTAAAGTCCCAATAATCCAATAATAAAATTTGATAAAATGGGAGCTGGCAAAATCCCAGTGGAATCCCTTATCCACAAAAAAATTCATTCCTTTCCTAGCTTGGAACCATTAGACACCATAAAAGTCACAATGCTATGCCTGCCTGTCTGTCTATCTGTCCGTCTGTGCGTCTTTCAACAACAGGATAACAGCCGTAAGCTTTTGAAGCTTTCGTTGTAAAATTCGATGCATAAGCTTCTTTCTAAAAAAAAAAAAAAAAGATCAAGCTCGCAAATAAATCAAATTAGGGCAAAACCACGCCTATCTTCCATTCAAAGTAACTTTATCAAAACGTTAACATCTTTTAAAATTCCGCAAAAATTATTCTAATGTCCTAAAAATTTTTACATAAGCATTGGTTTTGAATATGTATCATTAGTTCGAATTTTGTAAAAATTAAATCAGAACTTCACTTAGCTCCCATACAAAGTGACGTCATCAAAATAGTAAAATCTTCAATAATTTCATAAAATTTAATATATTGACTTGCAGATATTTTACCCATAAGATCTCATATCGAAAACACATTCTAAGTTTGATATGAGGCTGAATTTGTTGAAAACCACGCCTACCTTCGAAGCAAAGTTATTTATTAAAAAGTTAAAATTTCTAAAAATTCCGCAAAAAGGAATGGAATCCATTAATTATAATCCAACTATAAACCAATTATAAATTCAAGAATCCAAGCATAAACATTATAATTATCACAAATTCGCAATCTTGTTTGAAATTTGGCAAAATCGCATGAAAATTTCGTCTTTCTCCCATATAAAATGACGTCATCAAAATTGTTAAATCTTTATAAACACTACAAAAATTAATGTAGGGACTTCATATTTTAAATATGAACTTTGATATTTGAAATGAAATCTGAGTTTGAAATTTGAAAAAATTGGATAAAAACCAATCCTTTGCCTCTTACAAAGTGACGTCATCAAAATAATAACACATTTTTAAGTATGAAAATATATCAATATAGCTTCAAGGGCATTTCATCTGGTTTCTTTTAAATTTTTCAATTCACAACATCTTGACTTTCTTAACTCAGATTAAATTCTGAGCATTTATATTTTATTTTTTCTTTATCTGTCTCGTTATAGCCGGATTTGCCTTACCTGGTTTGAATAGCTTTACTTTTAGCTCTCCTCTATAATATAGACTTAAAATATCTTGAAAATTTGATTGCTGGTAACCCTGGCCAAGTTTTTGCTGAACAAATTATTTTATAAGTTATGTGCATAAGCATCAGTCTTAAAGGTATGCATTCTCACATACTCGTACATAACTATCTATATATTTTTGTCTAAAAGAAATTATAAGTTCGTATATGTGTGCGTGTGCATAAGTTTGCTTACCTATAGTTTTCACTTTTAAGATTTATTAGTCAAAATATTAAACCGAAACCGGAAGTGCGGCTTTTTACGCTTGTGTGCATTCTTTAGTATGCTCATTTGTGTGTGTGTGTATGCGTGTATATGTGTGTGCATGTTTTTACATGCGTAGCAAAGATTAATTACGCGATAAACTTTATGAAAACGCTCGCCTGTCAAGGGGTTTTTTGAGCGCTCTAGCGCATACTTACCGCTAATATGTTTTGCATGACTTTCTTTCTTTCTTAAGTTTCTTATAAGCCGCTTTGGAGATGAAGTATTAGTTGCGGTTCGCTGATATAAAGTTTGTGGGGTAAAAAATAGTCAGCCACAGGTTGAAGTTCACTCAGGAAAGACAGGTTTAGTTAAATATAAATATGAATATGAATAAGAATATGAATATGAATATGGATATGGATATGAATATGAATATGAATATGAATATGAATAGGAATATGAATACGAATATGAATATGAATATGAATATGAATATGAATATGAATATGAATATGAATATGAATATGAATATGATATGAATATGAATTTGAATATGAATATGAATATGAATATGAATATGAATATGAATATGAATATGAATATGAAAATGAATATGAATATGAATATGAATATGAATATGAATATGAATATGAATATGAATATGAATATGAATATGAATATGAATATGAATATGAATATGAATATGAATATGAATATGAATATGAATATGAATATGAATATGAATATGAATATGAATATGAATATGAATATGAATATGAATATGAATATGAATATGAATATGAATATGAATATGAATATGAATATTAATATGAATATGAATATGAATATGAATATGAATATAAATATGAATATGAATATGAATATGAATATGAATATGAATATGAATATGAATATGAATATGAATATGAATATGAATATGAATACGAATATGAATATGAATATGAATATGAATACGAATATGAATATGAATATGAATATGAATATGAATATGAATATGAATATGAATATGAATATGAATATGAATATGAATATGAATATGAATATGAATATGAATATGACTATGAATACGAATATGAATATGATTATGAATATGAATATGATTATGAATATGAATATGAATATGAATATGAATATGAATATGAATATGAATATGAATATGAATATGAATATTAATATGGATATGAATATGAATATGAATATGAATATGAATATGAATATGAATATGAATATGAATATGAATATGAATATGAATATGAATATGAATATGAATATGAATATGAATATGAATATGACTATGAATACGAATATGAATATGATTATGAATATGAATATGATTATGAATATGAATATGAATATGAATATGAATATGAATATGAATATGAATATGAATATGAATATGAATATTAATATGAATATGAATATGAATATGAATATGAATATGAATATGAATATGAATATGAATATGAATATGAATATGTATATGAATAGGAATATGAATATGAAAATGAATATGACTATGAATACGAATATGAATATGAATATGAATATGAATATGAATATGAATATGAATATGAATATGAATAGTAATATGAAAATGAATATGAATATGAATTTGAATTTGAATGTGAATATGAATTTGAATTTGAATGTGAATTTGAATGTGAATATGAATATGAATATGAATATGAATATGAATATGAATATGAATATGAATATGAATATGAATACGAATATGAATATGAATATGAATATGAATATGAATATGAATATGAATATGAATATGAATATGAATATGAATATGAATATGAATATGAATATGAATATGAATATGAATATGAATATGACTATGAATACGAATATGAATATGATTATGAATATGAATATGATTATGAATATGAATATGAATATGAATATGAATATGAATATGAATATGAATATGAATATGAATATGAATATGAATATGAATATGAATACGAATATGAATATGAATATGAATATGAATATGAATATGAACATGAATATGAATATGAATAAGAATATGAATATGAATATGAAGATGAATATGAATATGAATATGAATATGAATATGAATATGAATATGAATATGAATTTGAATTTGAATGTGAATATGAATTTGAATTTGAATTTGAATGTGAATATGAATATGAATATGAATATGAATATGAATATGAATATGAATATGAATATGAATACGAATATGAATATGAATATGAATATGAATATGAATATGAATATGAATATGAATATGAATATGAATATGAATATGAATATGAATATGAATATGAATATGAATATGAATATGACTATGAATACGAATATGAATATGATTATGAATATGAATATGATTATGAATATGAATATGAATATGAATATGAATATGAATATGAATATGAATATGAATATTAATATGAATATGAATATGAATATGAATATGAATATGAATATGAATATGAATATGAATATGAATATGAATATGAATATGAATATGAATATGAATATGAATATGAATATGAATATGAATATGAATATGAATATGAATACGAATATGAATATGAATATGAATATGAACATGAATATGAATATGAATATGAATATGAATATGAAGATGAATATGAATATGAATATGAATATGAATATGAATATGAATATGTATATGAGTATGAATATGAATATGAGTATGAATATGTATATGAATAGGAATATGAATATGAAAATGAATATGACTATGAATACGAATATGAATATGAATATGAATATGAATATGAATATGAATATGAATATGAATAGTAATATGAAAATGAATATGAATATGAATTTGAATTTGAATGTGAATATGAATATGAATATGAATAGGTATGAATATGAATATGAATATGAATATGAATATGAATACGAATATGAATATGAATATGAATATGAATATGAATATGAATATGAATATGAATATGAATATGAATATGAATATGAATATGAATATGACTATGAATACGAATATGAATATGAATATGAATATGAATATGAATATGAATATGAATATGAATATGAATAGTAATATGAAGATGAATATGAATATGAATATGAATGTGAATATGAATATGAATGATTTTGAGCACGAATAAGCTAAATCAAATGAAACATTTATCTTACTCCTATTCAAAGTGACGTCATCAGAATAACAAAATCTTCATAAAATCTATAAAAATTAATGACGGGTTTTTGTTCGTGATATAAATAAATATTTTTTTTGAAATATTCCTCATTTAGAAAAACTTTTAAAATTAAATGTAACGTCGAACCACCCATTCCTTGTTACGATGGTCATATTCAAGACATTCGAGCAGCATCTTTGAATATATCAGAGATAAGTAGCAATCGGTCTCAAGGTCTAATAACTCTTTTGAGTGCAATTAATTTCAACGCTTCATCACACTAGTGTGAAATGCGATTGAAATTTAAATCCCCAATTCTACTAATTACAACACTCTGCTGTTTTTGCTTGTTTCTTAACCCATCCACCTTCTAGTCAATTCATTGCCTTTCATCATAATTGATCTCCATGCCACATGCACTGCATTAACTATTCAAAACAGGTTATGGTGGGGCAATTATGAGAAATGCAATTATGATTGAAATCAATACCGGAAACATGACATTTGTTTCCGTTTCCGTGCTCACGCGTTGCACGCCTGTCAATGAGTGTGAGTACTAACGCCCTAATTACGTATGTACACGCTTGAGTATTTGTGTGCGTTCGTGTTGGACACAATAATATGACAGCAATATTACAACAACAACTACAACGCCACTGTCATCAATCACACAATTAAAATGCATTGATATGCTCTGCTGCTGCTAATGTTGCTGCTGTCAACACATGATGTCCATATTTAATGTGCAAACCAGTTCAATTACGCTAGCGGTATGAGTGTGAAACGGAAGTGTCACCATTTTTGTTTTTGTTTGCTTGCTTTCTTCAAACTTCTTGTAGTCAGCCCTTGAAGTCAGTCAAACACTTGCTTTTGCTTTGATTTATTTACAATAATTTAAGTTTTTACAATTTTTACATCGTATTCTTTTATTTTTTTTTTATTATTATTATAAAATAATTATTCTTTATTCTATGCTTTTATTTATTTCTTTTTCTCAATCATATCGGCCACTAATTCAAGCAGTATCGGTATGCTTCGATGTTCGAACTCGCCGAGTGCACCCTCGAGACTTTCGCGCACCGGTCGCACATTCTCGCTGGCACTCTCAGTGGCGAACATTTCCGCCGTATAGTGAAAACCGTGCCAGTGAAAGTATTCCATAATCAGCTGATTGAGCAGCTGCATGCGTGCATCGCGCAGCACATCACCACTGCCAGACATGGTGCGCGCTACCATGGGCGCATTGGGATCAGTTTTACCCTTCATCATGGCGACCATTTTTGATTGCAGCATACAGCGCACCTCCTGCAGCACTCCATCTTGTTCGAATTTTGATTTGATCGTTGCATATAGTTGATTGATTGCCTCCTCTTTGGATATGTAATTTCTGGACATTTTTTGTTGTTTTTTGCTGTATTTGCTTTTGAGTGGATGGTAGAAAAGCACGAATGGAGCTTTTCTTGTTTATTTTTTAATGTCTTTTTGAGGCACGTTTTTTTCAATGCAAAAAATAAGAACTGAAAAGAAAAATCAAAATAAACTTTTGACACTTGAGCAAATTAAGATGCTTCAAACGAATTGACAAATAATTGAAAGCTGTTGACACAGGCCGTTGACGGCAAAATGAAGGAAAGATACGGGCGACTGTTTGCTTGAAGGACGCTGATATATTTAGATATTTATGGCATAAGTTAAGCGATGATTATTTAGGGTGTTAAATAAAATATTTAGTGGATGGTGATAGGAATGAGCTCGCTCTGGGAAAAATGGGAAGGCTTTCATATAGAAGTGATTTGGAAACATTCCTCATCGTATCTTTTGGAAACTCATGGGCAGCTTTAAATTGATATTGTCTCCAAACCGCTTTCTCAAGAATGTATGTGGAAACAGTAGCATTAGCAGTGATGGGGAAACATTCCTCATCTTATTTTTTGGAAAATTATGGGAGGTTTTAATTTGATATTGTTTCCAAACCGCTTCTTATGGAATACATGTGGAAACTTTTGCTTGTTTTGGGGTAATTTCAATTTAAATTTCTTGTAATAATAAAATAATTAAATCTCGAATAATAAGGCGGCCTCGGTAGTCGAGTAGGTAGCGTGCTTGACTGCCATCACAGAGGTCTTGGGTTTGAATCCCCGTCAGGCTAATCATTTTTAGTTGTTATTTATTTGTTGTTATTTCCATATTCATTTTTAAGACAATGGTGTGTGGAATGTTACCAGATTCATTTTAAAGACAGTGAAGTCGAATGTTTCCCTCCAATGATATTAAATGAAATGGAAGGAAAGGGAATGTTGTTTACATTCTATGGAATGTTTCCTGCTTATATACGAGAATGTTTTCATTTCTCAGAGGGCTGCGATGAACTAACGATGTAATATGGATGGAATAGCGATGGGATAAGGGATGAAATAGCGAGAAGTAAACCTTTCGGAAAGAAAAGTTCATTTTCGGCACTCGTAAATGAATAATTTTTGGATCATTAGATTTTTTAGACAAACACTAAAAAAAAATGTTTTAAAATTGACGATAATTGTTATTAATTTGACGAATTTTTTGTTTAAAAAATAGTCTAAAACAAATTTCGTCAAAGTAAGAGCAAATGTGCTTAAAACTTTTGAAAAACATAAAAAAAGGCAAATTACACTTATTCACAAAATCATTTTTTTTCCGACAATGGATTCTGGCAGAGAGGGCAAAAAAGCAATATACGTGTATCTGCGTTTTTGAAAGTTTACGTCTGAGTCTTATTTTAGGGGGATTTAATTTTCCCCCTTTTTGAACATTCTTAAAGTGAATCGGCATATGAAATCATGTTATCCTTACATTCTGGGTATATGATGTGTTCTGAGGATTTATGTAAAATACTACAAGAAATATTTTTGTGGAACATTTTAATCCCCTAACTTCTCAATTTATGGGTATTTTTTGACCTTTTTGTGATAAAAGGCAAAAAAGACCCATAAAACAAGGATATAATGGGTTAAAATATTCCACAAAAAAATTTATCGTGAAATTCTACTATAAGTTTTTCAATACATCAAAGCTGAAAGTTCAACTTAAATGCCAGAAATAAGTCAAAAAATTAAAATGTGTTAAAGGGTTGATTTCGTACTTATTCAGAATTGATGATAAAATGTCGCACAAAACTTGGTTTTAGGGGGTTACTTTATATGAAAAAATTGTTTTACTCATATGGCACATCCTACTTAGCAATAGGAACGAACCTTATAGAATGCACTTTGGCTGATAAGATCCATTAGGTTCAAACAAAAAACTACGAAAAGCAAAATTAAAACAAAAGTTAATTTTAATCCCCTCCTCCGGTTCCAATTATTATATTGTACCAAAACTTGTTACCATATACGCCATAGACTTGTTGGTCTAAACACTTAACTTGGCATTTTATTCCAGCAGGCGCTCCCCATATGGAAGGTCTGTGGGAAGCGGGAGTCAAAAGTTTTAAATTACACTTTCGTAAAGTAGCTTCAGACTTGAAATATACCTTTGAGGAGCTCTCAACATTGCTATCGCGAATCGAAGCATGCTTCAACTCACGCCCTCTTAGCCCAATGTCGTCAGATCCAAATGTTCTTGCGTCCTTAACTCCTGCTCATTTCTTAGTAGGGGGACCTTAACACTTAATTGGATTGAAAGTTAAATATTGTGGATTGTCAATCTTAGGGGCATTTAACGGACTCGTAAGTTGAATAAAATTTTTTTTCTTTGCTCTCAAAATGGGTTGATATTGCTTTCTTGACCGAATCATCACATGTTCTTCATCGGTTCATCATCAAATAATCTTTCACTTATTTCTTTGTTACGCGCTTGTCGCCTTTCTAGACATAGCAGGAGCATTCAATAACGTTCTTCCCTGTGCGGTCACCTCAGCCCTTCTAAGAACTGGGGGTAGAGGATTTTCTCGTGAGTCTAATTAATAAGATGCTATTAGGCAGGGTGGTGAACTCAGAAATGGGAGGAACCGACTTTTGCGCATCATGGAGGGGGAAGGCTACAAGGTTATTGCATATGCCGATGATATCGCTCTCGTCTTTAATGGAAAATTTCCTCAAACTCTCTGTCAACTCATGGAAAAAGCACTCTTAATCCTTTCGAGATGGGCGTCCGCTTGTGGATTAAGCGTAAACCCAGAGGAAACAGATCTCATCCTTTTCACTAGGAAATACAAAATCCCCAACCTAGAAACATCGCATCTGAATGGCACGAAGTTGCTCTTTAGTGATAGCACGCAGTACCTAGGAGTTATTCTGGATAGGAAACTTATCTGGAATGATAATTAAAAAGGCAAATATAGCTCTTTTTGCCTGTAAAAAATCTATAGGTAAAAAATTGGGTTTTACCCCAAAATAGCAAGCTGGATTTGTATGGCAATTGTCCACCCCTTACTTGTATACGGTTCACTGGTATGGTGGAGGGCCCTTGATAAGGCAACTGCACTTCAGAAAGATGCAAAGGTTCAAAGAAGTGCATGTCTCTGTATTACTGGTGCATTATCCACAACCGCAACTAATGCCCTTAATGTCATACTTTACCTTCCACCTCTAGATATCTTTGCCAGAGAGTGTGCCAACTCAGCAGCCCTCAGACTAAGAGAATTTGGAAATTGGATAGGTAACAGCTGCGGTCACAAGGTAATTCTGAACTGGCGGTCCCAAAACAGATTACTGTGTACCTTGTTTAAATCTTGAAAAGAACTACGAAGTTCTCATTTCTTCATGGCTAGAATGGGCTAACAAAACCCTCCTAAAAATAAATGGAATTAAAATCATTACAGACGGATACAGGTTTCAAAAACCGGTAGGGGAAGGAATTCACTCCCAAGATCTGGAAATAGAAGCTTCCTTTAGATTTCCAAACTATTGTAGTATATACCAAGCGGAGATGATGACTATATATGAAACCGCCAAGATTTTAGGTCAAAGAGACCTTAGGAGAAAGAATACTTGCATATTCTCAGATATTTAAGCTGCGTTTAAAGCGCTGAACTCGCATTTTGATAACTCTAATACTCTCACTGAGTGCCGCAGATCTCTTAACGAAATGGTAAGGTTATTCAGGATCCACCTCATATGGGTACCCGGTCATAGGGATATCGAGGGCAATAATCTGGCTGACGAATTGGCAAGGAAGGGTACGACCTCGAACACCCTGTTAAATGAGGATTTCATTGGTATACCCATGTCCTCCTATAAACTCCACTGCAAGAACAAATCATTGAGTCTTGCACAAGTACGTTGGGAACATCTTGACACATGTAGCGTACCTAAGTTAACGTGGCCTTGCTATGACTTAAAACGCACTAAATCACTACTTCAATTAAGCAGGGTAAACCTTTCAAAAATGGTAGGAATCCTCACGGGTCACTGTCTAATCGGAACACATGCTCTTCGATTGGGGCTTACATCAAATGATTTCTGCAGAAGCTGCAAATGCGAAGAAGAGGTAGAAAATGTCCAGCATTTTCTCAGCGAATGTCCAGCTCTCAGTAAAAGCAGATTGGAAACTCTTGGCCAACTCTTCTTAAATGGACTTACCGAAGTCTAATGCCTGGAAATCAAGCATATAATAAAATTCATAATCCGTTCGCACTGGTTTGTTTAGGAGGGATATCTCTCATAGGTCAAAAGAGATTATGTGGTATCACAACGGGCCTGCACTGGCCTAAGTATACGAGTCGTCTGCCGGCTCAGCCATAAAAACCCTACCTAACCTATCCTATTTCTTTGTTTATGTTTAGATACAAGACAACATTAGCAGCTGAGTTTTGACCATAAAGTGGGTGAACTAAGGCTACAAACCCGTACTTTGTTTAGATCAAGCAGTGCCACTTGGTTGTGAACTGACACGTTGTATTGTATTTTCCTCCATTTTCTACATTTGCTCCGTCTTTTTATCTTTATAGCTTTCTTTAACTTCGCTTATGTTGAAGCATATTACTCTTCAGTAATAATAGTACCCCTTACTTTGCAATCTATTCATAAAATTCCCCTCACAATTCCAAAAAACTGTTGCCATCAACTTGTCCGCCGCTTCGGATACCTTTAATTTCTTTGGGTGGGTTGCACTGTACTCTCTGTGTGTCAATGCATTGTCTTTTGTTTTTACGCAGGATCAGGTAATCAATGTTTCAACCTCAGTCTAAAATATCTACAAAGTCCGTGCCTGCTCGTCAACAATCAGTTCTTAAAAGTGCCTTGAAATTACGTTTCATTGTTTCTTTTGATATCGTATTAGGATTTTTGGAATTTTTGGAAACCATCTTGCACTGACTTTTGTCATGCCAATACGATCGGGTAAAATTCTCAAAACTATCGTCTCTGACACTTCAGTCAATACTCTGATAGCTGTTCCTCTTTCATACGAGCACGTCCACAACTAATTTCTCTAATTTTTCAAAAATGTCTGTAGTGGTTGCTTCAAACGGTCATCTTCTGCCAGGGCCGTTTTTGATCAATTCTGAGCAGTGTTTAAAACAACTATAAATAAGATCTCATGAACAATTAATCGGACGATAGTTATATATGCGATTCAAGCTTCGAAAATTATTGAAATAAAGTGTAGAATATTCTGAAAGTCATATTAAAAAGTTGACATAAAAAATAACACAGAGAAGTTCAAATGTAAAATGTATAAGAAAACCAATTCATATGACAACAAAAATCCACAAAAACAACATGTACACTGCGCACGTGTTCTAAGTGTTGTCATGCGCTGAGCTTACATACAACGATAGGAACATACAAACACTAACAGCGGCTGCGAAAGTGCAAAGTTGAAGCTGTTGAAAACACAAAAACAAAAATATGTCAACGCTATGTTTTTGATTTGTGCACACTGTAATAATTGAAGAATTTACCGTTGTAACTGTCTGCAATCGTTTATTTTGTGAACAATTTTCTCAGTCGTTAAGTCAAGCCGCAGAGAGATGGATGCAAAATAAAAATTGATTTCAAAGGTACATACATATTACTCTTAAAGTTTATTTGATTAAGTAACTAGTTATATTAACGTTTATGTTTAAAATTTTAATATTTTTCTAAATTTTACTATTACAAATATTATTTAAAAAACAATAGTGGAACTTGATGCAACAGTCTTATATCTCCTATTGAATGCATTTCCAAGTCCTACTTCCATCACTAAAAATACCAACAAAAGAGGTATTGACCGACAGAGACAAAGTCGAGAAAATGTTAAATCTCCTAGACCAGCACCTTTTTTAAAGAAATGGAACTTTTCGAAAGCTGAGGCACGTAAAAAAAAAAAAAAAAAAATAAATAACTGGCCATTTCAGCCCTTGAAAAGACTTTGACCTAGCTTCTTATGATCAATTGTGTTGTGCGTGTTATTAAGTTTGTACACAATTGACCGAGAAATGGACCTACAGGCTTAACGCCGACTCCGAACGGCAATGAACGGAATGTTCTTATTCTCAAGAAGCTTTACATGGCATTTTGAATACTCTCTGAGGTTTGCCATTGTCTGTAGAGAGGTGGCGGCCGTACAGAAAAATTATTTTAATTCAAATAATTTTCTGTCGCTGCTGGGGTTCGAACCTGGGTCTCCAAGTTCGTTGACATAACGGCCACGCACGTTAACCAACTACGCCACGGACGCCAGCTGAGGCACGTATTGGATTTATTTTTCACGTACAGGTTAGCTGATAATATATTTAAATTAAACAATTTCTTTTTAAATTCCTTTTTATTACTTTTTATTACTGTAGACAGGAAATGATGTCCGAATAAGTTTAGAGAAGCTCCGAAACACTTTGGCATTGTTTGACCTTCAACTTCAACCAAGGAACCAAGGAACATGGACCAATTTTCTAGAGATAAAGTACATATTGTTATTTTTCATAAACAAAATAAGTTCTTTTTTATTACATATGAAATCACATGTTTGTATTATGACGCACATTTTTAGGCCTATTGTGTCAATTCAACTAAAATAAAATCTTAATTCTGAAAACTAGAATAAGTTCAAGGCTTCTATCAATGATGAAGCAATGTGATGGTAATTTTTATATAATCAATAAAAATTAATCAGATACTTGTAACATATCTTCTAAAATATATATTTATTATGTATATTTGAATCGTATGTAAATTTGACCTAATATATTTATTTATAAGCGCCTCATTATTATTAGTTTTAAAATCAACATATGAATAAAAATAAAGTTTTGAAATAAAAACTAAAATTTTTTAATTGAATAAATGATAACGATCGTAAGTATGCAGTAGATTTTTGAAAATTAATTTTAACTATTTTCTGCAGTAAATGTTAATGCAAAAGCCGCAGTAATTAATATTTATACTCGGTAAATAGTAACGTTCTGATTTGTATTTTTTCCAACATACGGTAAAGTTGTATACACGGTTACTCACTGTTAGTTTTACTGAGCACATGCTATCAATTTTCTTGGTAAATACATTTCACTATGTATGAAACTGATATATTTCACTTGCATTGTTTTGTTTAAATAACTTTTTATCACTACGGGCGCACGGTTCCTGAGAAAAACTGTTAAATTTTAGTTTATATTTGATGAATTTTTACGATTTATTTTTTTCCGTGTATATTTCGAGTAGATTTTCATCATCACTGCACGAAACTTGAGGTGCTCCATAGTTTCATTTTTATTTCGGGATCACTTGTTTGTCGGAATTAATTCTTCTACACAAAGTGATTTAAAAAAATATGCTATTGACTCACTTGCATATCTTTTGTAAGCCAGCGATGTCCACAAAAATGATTTTGAGAGTGTCCACAAAGTGATGATTTTGACATAAAGCCAAAATCAGCAAAAAAGTCTTTGATACGTGTCACAATGCGGAATTACCAATAACGAAAAACACATAAAGCCAACAATACAAATATGAATTCGGTGCGGTTGCTGCATCATTTACCAACAACGATAAGGACCTAAAAACAACAGGGGACCTACTCCGTATTGCGATGCCTTAATCAATGCGTTGCGAAAATGAATCGCGATGCGCATTCAGATAGCAAATCGCTGGTGGTTATCGCATTACAGAGTACGGATTACGCTATTTAGCGATTTGTTTTTTCTCATCGCAATACAGAGAAGGGGCCCCAGCTCGCGATCGCGCACAAGTTCAAATAAAAAAAAAAAACAACATACGATATAGCATCAATCGATGGTGCCTATATTAAACAACAAAGCAATAAGAAACAAAGTTGTAAACTGAATATGGTGAATAACAATGAATTTGTTAATTTCGAATTTGGTGGGCATCGCTGCTCTAAAAATAAAAAATCCCCAAAAAATTCACGAAAACGAAAATCAATAAAAAAAATCATCGCGAAAACGTTCACAGAACTGTTATTCCTGCCAAACTTTCGCTAATCGTCATTCTTCGGTGGGCAAAGCCAATTTTTCTTCACTTTATGAGCTTTTTGAAAGTCCGCTTTTACAATTACGCTCTGAAAAATCAACTTTGCTCTGATTCAGCAGAGTTGTACTTGGACCAAGAGCGATTATAATCAGCTATGGGCAGAGTGCGCTCTGGGAGCGTTGAGAGTAAGAATTGAGAGCAAAGGCTTATGTAGCAACACAAAACGCAACAACAAATCAAAGAAAAAAGACAAACACAGAAACAACACCGAATCTTTAAATGCAGTGATGCCCCTACCCGATTATAATGACTTATTTTCACATTTCACTTCAACTATGTAAAGTGCACTAAGCCTGAAAAATCCCATTGTTATAATAATTCGCACTTGCACACCCAAGTTTTCCTTTTGAACTATTTATTTATAAAGGTATCCTATTGAGTATTCATTAAAATTTGTTTAGTTCTTTTTTTTTTCTCCTCCATTGAATTTGCCTGTTTTCTGCTACCTGAGATCCTTAATTTGCTCGCTTTTATTATGTATTGTCTTGTTTGTGTTTGTGCCTCCTGTTGTTGTAGTTATTTATTCTTCTTCTACTTGGAATCACAATCTCAGTACCTACGATTTACCAAACGGCTTTGTTACGTTTTACAGTCAAATAAATAATGCAATCATTTGCACCTCCTTCATTATAGTCATTATTTGTCAAATAAATAAACAAGCTGATGACGCAGGAGCTGCTCCATTTTCAACATTACTGCTTTTGGATGCCACCAGCTGCTGATTTTGTTCAACTGCCTTCGGCAGATATATGCTTTATAGTGCTTTTCTTGAGATATCCTTGATTTTCATGATTTCCTCATGATTATCATGATGATGATGATGATGGTGATGATGATGATGATGATGATGATGATGATGATGATGAGGATGATGATGATAATGATGATGATGATGGTGATGATGATGATGATGATGATGATGATGATGATGATGATGATGGTGGTAATGATTATGCTGCTGCTGCTGCTGCTGGTGCTCTGTGTGAGCTGACAGTTTATTGTTGGGCCGCGTTCCTTTTGCTTTGTTCGATTTTGTCCTTGTGTTGGTTTTTATGCTCGTCTTGCTGCATATCCTGCGCTAACATTTTTCTTCAAAGCAACAAATAAACTTCACTGTTATTTGTTGTCTTTCACACACACACACCTACACACATACACACAGTGTGTAAGTCAGCTTGACTGGTCGCCACGTTTTGCCTGCCATTGTCTGTCTTTTCAACTGTCTTTCTGTCTGTCTATCACACTTGGCTTTTCATTTGCTTTGTTTTTGCGTTTCAATATTTGCATTGCTTCGTTTATATTTGAGTGTTTTGTTTTGTTGTTTTTTTTTTTTTTTCTTTTATTAGAAATTTCTACTGCTTGTACTGCTTTTCTTAAATTTACACTTTTTCTTTTTTTCGTCCTTCTATATAATAGCAATAAAAATCTACAGCAACGCAACGAAATGAAGTGCAAAATTCAAACGGAAATTGAAATGGCAACGACAGCGCCTTGCCTTGCCTTGCCTTGCCTTGCTTGACGCTGCCACCATTTTTATTTTCATTTTTATTTCTGACGCTGTCATTTGAATTTGTGCAACGGGCCGCGGTGTTGATGCGCTGAATATGATCCACTTCAACAAAATGGCGTAGAAAATGGAGATTTTCTGAAGCGTTAACTAAACAAACTGTCTTAGAATAAAATCAGTACAACAATAAGAATAACAACAACAAGTGTAATATTGGTATGGGACAGTAACACAATCATGATGGACAAGTTGTTGCATATTTTGTAGAGATGTTGTTGTAATTGTTGTTGTTGTTGCTATTCTTGAGATCATAAAGTTTGCTACTCTCTACAAACAGTCAAGTAAGTAGGTAGCAAAGCGTTATGACATTGTGAAAGATGGATTGATGGTGTTGATAGTCCATTAAAGAACTATGCAGCTTAAAAGATAATCAGTATTTTTTATGTATTCTGTTTTTTTTCAGTTCAAAAGTAGCAGTTTATCGTATGCAGGGTGCGCCATATTTTATGTCGGTATGTAAACATTGGATAACTTTGACATTTATCAGCTGATAAGACAGTTTTGTGAAACGTCAAATCAGTAAAATTTTAACCGTGAATCATTTCACACCTTAACACCAGATCTTCAGATTTGATCCCTTCGAACTTCTTTTTGTGAGGTTGTTTGAAAAGCAAAGTTTACACCAGCAAGCCGCAGACCATTGACTGACGAGCTCAAGGCAAACATTTGTGCCGAACCGCCCAAGATTCTAGAAATGTAGCCAAAAGAGCATATTTTACTTTGGCCAATAGAGGTGACTATTTGCAAGATTTGTGTTCAAAAACTAGTCCAAATGAATTGTAAAGGACCTAATTAAATAAAAATTCACATGTATGGAAATCGGTAGTTTTTTTTTTAAGTTAATATTCAGATACCAAAATAAAAAAGGCACCACCTGTACATAATGTAAGCCCTATAAAAACATATGGGCTGCAATATGCTCCTTGTGTGCTATCATATAGTAGTCTTCAGACATAATTTCTTTATTTTCATAATACATAATATAAGACATAAGACATAATTCTATAAATTTAAAACTTGTTCTGCGATGTACTTGAGCTGTGGTGCATTGTGCCACAGAATATTTAAACTTGCAAATATCTTAACTTCACTTTCTAAGACACATGACAAAGCATCTAGAGAGCACCATGTTATGAAACCCAGCAAGTCAATATGTAGCTGAAGTTTGTTAAAAGGAAATTTAATACATTAGTTTTTTAGAAATATTTCATTATACGAATAAAATTATTTTTTTATAGGGTTATCCCAAAAGTCACTAATATTTTAATTTTTTAATAAAATTCATTGTTTTGTTTAAATGCTGTGAGTTTTTATGAAATTGTAAAGTAAAAACATGGAGGTTATTGATGAAATATAATACATATAATACTCAAATGATTGACTCGATCTTGCTCTCACAAGCGAGCCCTTTTCATAAAACTTTCCATGACATAGTGGCATAATTTTGAATCAATTGCTACAATAACCAGCTGAATTTCCTGTTTCTACTCCAGAATCATTGGTGGTTTTTTAGCATAGATCTTCTCTTTGAAGAAACCCCAAAGGAACAAGTACAACGGCGTCAAATCGCATGATCTCAGTGGCCAATTGATATCACCTCGCTGCGAAATAATCTTTTCCTCGAATTTTGTTTGCAATAAATGCATTCTGTCGTTGGCTGTATAGCAAGTGGCATCATCCTGTTGAAACTACATGTCATCAAGATTCATGTCAGCAATTTCAGGTCAAAAGTAGTTGGTCAGCTTGTCGCGATATCGGTCACCATTCACAGTAACTGCGGTTCCAGCTGTATTTTTCGAAGAAGAATGGCCGCCAGAATGATACCGCCAGCTCAAAATCCACACCAAACAGTGCAGTGCTCTTGGATTCCCCAAATGTAACAGTGCTGCTTGTTGACGTTGCCATTGAAATGATAATTGGCTTCGTAACTGAACTAAGATGATCTTCAGTGCAAAACCGTGATCAACTTGATGATGTTCCAACACACAATCCCCAAACATGGCCTTCCAGTTTTAGTTCTTGAGTCATCGAACCTTGTTAGAGTGCAGATGCAGAATGCCTATTTTGCCTTTTTTTCACTATTTTTGTAGTGAGTTTTTGCAATTAGTACGCGTTGTAACGCTTAAATGTCATACTGGTACTAAAAATATTAATTTTTGTACTCAATTTCCGTAAAAAAGAATCTTACTTCAGATGCATTTGAGTCTTTTGAATGATTATAAAATTATTAATTTACGTCGACCATTAGGGTACTTTTGCACTAAAAAAGGTTTATAAATGAATTAATGAAGATACTCTTGCCTCACTACGAAGAAATTCAATATATATCCTTTGTGTCTTAAAACAAATTTTAAGAAGTAACATAATATTACTAACCACAAAATGAGTTCACTTGAATAGAAGTAACAACCTCACACAAAAAAAAAAAAAAAAAACATAACTCGCTCTCATGACCATCGGGAGAGGTAAAATTAAAAAAAAAAAAAATCCACCATTTCTCAATATTTAAGATTTTTCATATTTTTTTAGTAAGTTGTTCAGAATAATAACCTCAACATTGCTCTACTTACCCAATTAGCCAGTTAAATACAACTCTGCATTATTGATAGAAAAGCACAGCAGTTTCTCAGTTACCCAATGTTACAAACTTATTCAGGAGTTTCATAGATATCCAATACAACAATCAAATTCCACTATATTTTGCAGCATCATTATTATCCTAATCTACTTGAGTTTGAGTTGGTGCATGTCTAGTCGAAGTAAATCTAATATCTACTTATTAGTGAATATCGCAACCACTGTCGATAATACAAACAAAAACAAAACAAATATTATTTATGTATCTTGACATGAGGAACACACAGACTTCCGACCCAAGCCTGTCGAGATCGCCTGAAGTGGCGATAGTTTACCGTTATTTCATTACATTAGTATCATTCAACATCCTAAGATGCTGTCTTGGTAACTTAAGATGTTTTACTTAAAAAAGTAATAAAATATTATATGTATCTCAAAAACAATATTTGTAAAATTTGTAAAAAATTTTTGGTGGTAATTTGTGTCTTACAATTGTCTAGCTTAGATGACTCTTAATCATTTAAAAATATTCCAATAAATGTGTCAACTTTTTTTTTAATTTTATAATTAAGAAAATACGTATTTCACTAACAGGAAAAAAACAGAACTCACATAATTTCAACGATTGAACTGACCGTGAGAAGGGTTTTAATTTTGTTTTCAAATAAATTCTGAACTTCCTAATTTTTATAATGATTTTTTCAATACACAATGTTGTTTTATTTTTTAAGGTAAAATAATAACTTTTTTTATTTTTAAACTGTTAAAATTTATGTCACTTTCTTAGATTTCTTTTTTTTTTGGTATAAAATAATATGGGAAATTTTGTGATTGAAAGAACGTGAGTACAAAATTATTATATTTTAAATTTTGGGTTTATTTGGTCGAGTGGTTTTTTTAATTAAATTTGAAACATCTTTTTCCAATTTTCCCGACGTTTCGAAAGTATTTTCTTCCTGCTTCAGGAGATTATTTTATTAAATCTAAAATATTTAGAAGTTAGTTAACAATTTTGTTTAATAAAATAATCTCCTGAAGCAGGATGGAAATACTTCCGAAAAGTCGGGTTAATTTATTTAAACAATTATGTTTAATTAATTAAGAATTAGGAGTCTGGCTCTTTTTTAAAATTTGCTGCGCACAAGAAAATTTATAAACGAAAACAAAAAAAAAAAAAAAATGTTTGTAGACATTTGTAAACAAAATTTCTTCTCTAATAAATCTTGTGGATGGAAAAGATCATACAAATCAGGTCTTTAAGACCTTAGCTCCAGAACACTAAATGTTTACACTTTTAAAATGTTCACTTTAAAACTAGTTAAAAAATAACCGCTTTCAGGCTAGTAACCAACTATTTGCATGTTCCTAATGCAAATAGTTCAAATATGGGAAAAAAGGGAGTGTTTATGGGGACAATTGTCTTTTCCTATGACATCAACCCGCAACAAACGTCAGTTCGTTCAATGTTAAAGTGTATTGTAGTGGAACTAGTACTGGTCCTTTTTGGAACTAGTTCAGAACTATTTCAAATTTGGTCCAATTTTCTGCTGGGTATTAACTTTAGTATTTGCATTGTGCCTCTTTCTTAAAAAAGTCTGCTGTAATTAGCTCTAAATTATTTCCATAATAATATTTTTTCAGAGATAATACAAAATTCTTTAAATTTCAATCATAGAATGGATGAAATAAGGTAGTCTATCCATTTTCTCCCTCTCTGTTGCGAGTTAGGAACTTTCAAAATCGATACAAAATAATTGCTATATCTTTTTGCCTCTCACAGATGATGCTTCGTGTAATTATGACGATTCTGACTTCGCCATGGGAGAACCTTGTTTGTATTCAGTTATAAATGGAAACATGACGTAAAATATAGAAATTACTTCTTTAAGACGATGTAGCTACGAAGCCTTCAACGTCTATACGTATACATTTTGCTATAACATATGTTCGACCATGGTCGTTCAAACACTGATGACATGTACCTTACACAGTAAGGGACTGTTAGAGTAGGTATTGTGTTGTTTATGAAGCACAACAGAGAAGAAAATACATGAAACTGCACGGACTTAACCTCAATGCCAAAAACTCAATGAAATAGCGAAACTACAAGAATTTAATTTATAACTAGTTGTTCGGCCTAGACATTGTTCGGCCTTGTGACTTATTGGTAGTCATTGCAAAAGCCAAACAAACTGGAAATTGCAGGCGACTGAATGAAATCGGCGCGTCCGAAGGTATCATTGGGATCCTTGGAAGAAGAAAAACTTCACCTTGAAACTTGCCGGTCAAAATTGTAGCTTCAAGAACATTTCCTATGATATTTTTAATGACCAATCGCGTGCCATTACATAGCTTTAATGCATTTAAATTCCGAAGTAATATTATTGTTGAGCAAATTTTTAAATGTATGTTATGTGGTGGCATTCCCGGTAAATCCAGTGAATTCAAGAATTCAACAGGATAGTTGACATCTTCGTCAGAATCGACAACAGTGTCGATCGATTTGAACAGCACGTGTTTTATACCCAATGCGAACGGCTAAACTGCATATCCTCAAGAAGTTTTTCATGGAATTTATAATTATCTGAGGTGTGCCATTGTCGGCAGAGGGGGTTTAAACCAAGGTCCTTCGGCGCCAAAGGCACGCACTTACACTTTGTGCCTTGGCCGCCACGTTTTTATATTTAACCATTTATACCCAAATTTTTGACCCTTTTTGTCATCGCCAAACATACTTAGGCCCTCAGATTTATCAAACACCTTAAATTTTTAAGGTAACTAATCTGCCATTTTTTGGTGAAATAGAAAAAAAAAATTAGTCAAAAAAGAAAGTGATGGGTTTGAAAGTGAATAACTCGGTCATGTTACAAAGGATTGCATTAATTTTTTTTTGTTTCAAATGTTGATTAATTTTCCGTCCAATCGTGTTTCAATCTTTTTCATTTTCTTTTCACTTCTAATTTTTATAATTTTCCAAAAAATATCTGAACGAATTTCTTTTTTTTATTTATTTAGTGCTGTCCATTTTTATATATTTTTTTCTTTGTTATGAAAGCGTACATTTACAAGGGGTATCATCTTTTACATTGGTCAAGAATTCTTGGCATTGACGTGAATTCTTTGCTTTTCCCTTTTAAACTTTTCCTCTCTCACGGAGATGTCCGCGTACCTAATCGACAAATGCAAGAGTTGACCGGAAGCTCTTGACCCATGTAAAAGGGCTCTCAATAACATCACTACTATAACAGATTTTGTTTTTATTTTTAATTCAAAGAAAGTTCGATGAAGAAATTGAAATTCTTGATAGTTTTGACATGGAATGGAAGTTCCTTTTTTTAAATTTTTAAAACAATAAATTGTAGTTTCATTCAAATTTTTTCTTAAGTCACCTGTCAGTTTCGTCAGTCAGCTATATAAATACAACATACAATAAAAAATAAAAAATACCCTTAGGGTGTATTCACAACGGTTGTATTTTTTTATGAAAACGCAATACGACAATACGTAAGATTGTGAAAACCCCAATTATTTATAAAAATAAAAATGATGTTTGCGTAAAAATTATGGAATATTATTAAAGATTTGATGTCTAATACAATTGCGTTACATATATATTTCAGTTGAAGCGTATTATTTCCGCTTCCGGTTAGCATAAAGTATAATGAGTAGCTTAATTATCGGAGTAAAGTTTTAAGCCTGCGATATTGAGGATGCTTCAAAAGTACACGCACAAGATACTTAAGAAGTTCATCCATCTATGGAAATAACAACAAAAACAACAACAACAGCAACATTACAAAAATAAACAACAAAAAATGCAGCAATTAAGCTTTGTACTCGTGCATAAAAGCACACATAGACATCAAACACACAACTACACACACACTCAGCAAACTATACACGGTCTGTTTACCGAAGGTGCTAGAGGGCGCGAACGCTTCGACACTGGCTGCAAACTTTTCTTAAGCGCAGGATACGACATTTACGTCGCATACCGCATCTTGCAAAGACGTATCAGCTACAAAATTTATTAGACTTAATGGAATTTAAAAGTTTGTTTACTTAAGTTGGAGAACAAAAAAAAAACTTTAAAAAAAAAACAGAGACGAAGCGATTTCTTGCAACGACGTTGCTACTTTTTTTTAAAGTTTAACGCTTTTTTGCTACTTAACTAGCTTGATGTCTTCTCACTTAACCTACACGCATAGGGCAGACACTGCAAGCTAGAGACAAGTTTTTTCTGAATTCTTCTGTGAGTATGTGTATGTGTGTGTGCGTTTTTTTACATGCTGTTGGAATTTTCTGCTTAAGCGATAATCATGTAAATTAATAGTTTTTCTATAGAGCAACGGCAAGAAGCAAAAAAAAAACGTAGTATAGAGAGTAGTTTTTCTTTTATCGTTTAAAATTGGCAAGCAACATAAGTGGCGGATCGGGTTGAGGATATGGCAAGAAATTTATACAACTTGCCACCAATGTTTGCAAAATTTTTGCAAAAATTAAGTTTTGTTTGCAAGAAGAAGCACACGAGTTGCAACCCTGCAGCCAAGCGGCATTCATGCCATTTTTTGTTTTGCAATTCTTTATGCTTGGCAATTTTTTTGCACGTTTTTTAAAATTTTTTTTTGTTTTTTTTGACAAAGTTTGTGCATGCAGCAGCAATTGAGAGTGGAAATATTTATGCAGAGTTTTTAAGTGAATTTAGTTTTAATTTCTTTAATGGAATTGCTGCGAAAAAGTTTGTAGTCAAAGTAGTTAGCATGAAATAGGAAGATGATAAAACAATGTGTAGCTGTTGTTGTTTTTATTGTCGTTGTTGTTGTTGTTGTTGTTGTTGCAGATAAAAATATCTATGCTACAAAGTAAGGCCTTTTAAGAAAGACATGTCCAGCAGACAACCGCGTGCAATTATTTGATGCATAAGAGTTAAGAGCAGTAAACTTATTCTTAGAGCTTAAAAGCTTCTAATATTTGAACTCTGCAATTTGGACTTTTTTTTGTTAGCTTTTGTTCTTTACTTAACAAGCATACATTTTCTAAATTATACTCAAACTAAACTGTCCTTATCCTTTTTTTTTATAGTTTTATTTATTTTATAAGGACGTAGGATAGTTAAATGAAAAATAACTCCGTTTTCAATGTCATTTACATATAATCACTGCAACTGTGCTAATTAGCTATGCTTGTCGGTGTGTGTGTGTGTGAGTGTATGTTCGAAGAAGCCTTAGCCTAATTGTAGGCGTCTGAAGACAATAAGTACACCATCACAAACGGAAACACACACACGTTCACTTGACTTATGGCTGTCCAGGGATTACCAGCTTTTGATTTGCTTTAATTAATCAATTATCAATTAGTTATTGAATAATTAATTAATATGGCTTACGTTAGCTTAGCTTATTAGTTATAATGATGATGATGTTGATGATTTTAATGACATTGATGATGATGATGTTGTTAGTTATGATGAAACTTTTGCAACTATTGACAAACTTTTAATAGCGAAACTTAATTAAAATTGACATATACATTAAATTTAATTTAAATTCGTAAGAAAAGTGACAAACGAGCCTTATTTTGCCATTAACGTGATTTTGTCAAAGCATCACAAATAATGCAATTAGAGCTAAGTACGCATTAATTAAGTTTCTCATTAAGAACAGTTACGCCACTAAAGCATGTTTTCAATTTCAACGTAATAATACAATTAATTCAAAATTATCAATTAACATCAAGTTTGCAAGGAACCAGAAATATCCTTTGTGAATTTATTAATGAATCGAATTTTTTAATATCGTATAGAAAAAGGGTTTAAGTACTTGTACTCATCCTTAACCTTACCCTTCACTTTTAAACTTATCCTTGTCCTGATCACGTTCTTTATCCTTAATCTGACTCTTATCCTTATCCTTATCCTTATCCCTATCCTAATCCTTATCCTTATCCTTATCCTTATCCTTATCCTTATCCTTATCCTTATCCTTATTCTTATTCTTATTCTTATTCTTATCCTTATCCTTATCCTTATCCTTATCCTTATCCTTGTCCTTGTCCTTGTCCTTGTCCTTGTCCTTGTCCTTATCCTTATCCTTATCCTTATCCTTATCCTTATCCTTATCCTTATCCTTATCCTTATCCTTATCCTTATCCTTATCCTTATCCTTATCCTTATCCTTATCCTTATCCTTATCCTTATCCTTATCCTTATCCTTATCCTTATCCTTATCCTTATCCTTATCCTTATCCTTATCCTTATCCTTATCCTTATCCTTATCCTTATCCTTATCCTTATCCTTATCCTTATCCTTATCCTTATCCTTATCCTTATCCTTATCCTTATCCTTATCCTTATCCTTATCCTTATCCTCATCTTTATCCTTATTCTTTGATGTAGCGTTTGCTTTTGCTTTTACTTTTACTTTTACTTTTACTTTTACTTTTACTTTTACTTTTACTTTTACTTTTACTTTTACTTTTACTTTTACTTTTACTTTTACTTTTACTTTTACTTTTACTTTTACTTTTACTTTTACTTTTACTTTTACTTTTACTTTTACTTTTACTTTTACTTTTACTTTTACTTTTACTTTTACTTTTACTTTTACTTTTACTTTTACTTTTACTTTTACTTTTACTTTTACTTTTACTTTTACTTTTACTTTTACTTTTACTTTTACTTTTACTTTTACTTTTACTTTTACTTTTACTTTTACTTTTACTTTTACTTTTACTTTTACTTTTACTTTTACTTTTACTTTTACTTTTACTTTTACTTTTACTTTTACTTTTACTTTTACTTTTACTTTTACTTTTACTTTTACTTTTACTTTTACTTTTACTTTTACTTTTACTTTTACTTTTACTTTTACTTTTACTTTTACTTTTACTTTTACTTTTACTTTTACTTTTACTTTTACTTTTACTTTTACTTTTACTTTTACTTTTACTTTTACTTTTACTTTTACTTTTACTTTTACTTTTACTTTTACTTTTACTTTTACTTTTACTTTTACTTTTACTTTTACTTTTACTTTTACTTTTACTTTTACTTTTACTTTTACTTTTACTTTTACTTTTACTTTTACTTTTACTTTTACTTTTACTTTTACTTTTACTTTTACTTTTGCTTTTGCTTTTGCTTTTAGTTTTACTTTTGCTTTTGGTTTTGCTTTTGCTTCTGCTTATGCTTTTGCTTTTGCTGTAGCACGTTTGGATTAAATAAATGTTCATGGACTGTTTTTTTGGAATTTCAAGAATTTTCGAAATTTCATGATAATTTCATTAATATTTCAAGAAATTGCTTTTTTAAGAGCGTTTTACTCGTCTTAAACAATATTGCAAACTTTTGCAGTTGTTCGATTAAAATCTCCTAAAAATATGCAATAATTTAGTATTGCTCTTAAAAAACTATGCATAGCATACGAAGAAAATCACTTAAAAATATTAAAAAAGTGAATTTTCAAGTATTTGCCGAGGATTTGCACTTTTACTTCAAACACATACACACACACACACAACAACACGCAGGTTACATACACACACAAAAATACAAACATATACGGAGATACGGAGGCATAACTAGAAAATCTTGAAGATAGCACAGCATGCTGGAGATAAAAACTTCAGAAAATCTGCTAAGCTTTCGTATGAGTAACTGTCGTGGTATTTGTAGGTTCAGTACACACACATAGACACTAGTTTATATGAGTGCATATGTGTTATCGCAAGCTGCTTGGTGTTGCTATGTGTTTATGCAAAAAAGCCAACCAACATCTTGGCAGGCAGTAACTATCTTGAATATTGCAGATTTTATTGGATTTTTCTTCGGAATGAATGCAGCACGAAATGCATTTGGTTGTGACGTGTAGTGGTGCTACACGGTTCAATCAAATCTTTTTTTTAGCAGAACTGTGCACGTTCAAATATACGCTTCATATCTCGTGCATATTTCTGTGAATTCGCAAATTAATCAAAATATAGTTGATTTTTTTTCTAATAATGTTGGTTGAAAAATGTCATTAGTGGTGCCAAATGCCAATGGTGGTTAAAAAAAAAATAAATAAAAATATTGTCCACTGCTGTATTTTAGCTGATATTAATTTTAACTTTAATTTGAAATTTGACTAATAAAAAAGTTTTCCGCAACTATTTAGCTGTCATATTGAAAAACTTTAAAATTGCAAAACTAGCACAAAGCAGAAAAACTGCTGCAATATGCTGCAGTTATAATGTAAATAACTACAACAAACTCTGGCAACGCTACGAAAAATTAATTTATTAAAATTTTCGCCAACATGTGCTAATTTCTGAAAAAGCTGCCATGAAACACATTTATGAGTTGAACTGAGGCAAACAAGCGCAATGCTAGCGTGTGCGTTGATGGCAAGTGTGTGTGTGTATGTGCTTGTATTTGTTCGTTTATTTGCGTTATTTCTAAGCCAATTTGTAAGTTTGTTCAATCCGCAAAACTGTTTATTTGGGCGCACGAAAATGTCTCAATATTATGCGGACATAAGCAAGAACGCCACAGGAAGATACACATACAAACACACACACACAACAGCTGAAGTCAACCCAGTGAACATGTGGGTCATTCTATTGCAGTCGCACGGGTTTCGAGAAAAAAAACTCAACTTCTTCAAATGAAATTTTACAATTTACAATTTGATTTTTACAAGTTTTTTATTACTACTACTAAAAAGAAATTGGAATTTTTTCGAAAAGTAATATATAACAATTTTGGAAATTTTTATCCGATTTTTAAATTTGATAGCTCATTTTAAGGATCAATTAAATATAAAACGAAGTGCATACTAGTTGTCTTAAAAACATATACTTCAACTGTTGTTTTTATTACTTCTTTGATTAAATACTAAGAAAAACTCTACTAAGAAAATTGCTTCTCCAAACTCTTTAGCGTGTTCTAAAAGTTCATCAATGGGCACGATTTGAACTTTATAAATTTTAGTTTTATATCAAATCGAATATTTTTAGCCTATGCCGTCAACAATTTGTATGAAGGATATTACCTACCGCTCCAGGGTCTAATGACACATTTAAGGTGTATTTGTAGTAAAGGGTGATCCAAGTAGAGATACTTTTTTCAATAGCCTTTTTTTGACAGATCACGTGTGAGTCGTCTCATGCTGTCATGTTATTTTTATTTAGTATTGTTTGGAATTTTATCATGGAAAGACTTACGCCTGAACAACGTTTACAAATTGTTCAACTTTATTACGAAAATTCACGTTCTGTGAAGAATCTGTTTCGTGCACTTCGCTCAACTTATGGTCAACATAAGGAACCTACTGAGCGTTCTATTCGCAACACCATCACCCATCTTGAGACCCAGCATTCATTATTAGATAATATTCGACCGAATAGACTACATCCAGCACGCAGTGAAGAAAATATAGCGGCCGTAGCTGAGAATGTACACGAAGACCGTTATCGTCAATGGCGACCGCAATCGTGCCATGATAACCGACTATTTGATGCTTGAAATTGAAGCTCGTGATCTCGGCGACATTTGATTTCAACAAGCGCCGTCTTCCGAACACTTCCCACACATCGCATCAATCAATGGATTTATTGGGAGAACACTTCGGTGAGCAAATAATTTCACGTTTTGGGCCGGTCGATTGGCCACCAAGATCGTGTGATATCACACCTTTAGACTTTTTCCTGTAAGAATATGTAAAGTCTAAAGTTTATGCGGATAATCCCGCTTCGATTCAGGCCTTGGAGCAAAATATCACGCGTGTCATTCGCCAGTTACCAGTCGAAATGCTCTAACGAGTCCTCGAAAATTGGACTCAACGGATGGACCATCTGAGTCGTAGCCGGGGCCAACATTTAATAGACATTATCTTCAAAAAACAAATGTCAAAGAATGTTCTTTCAAACGATAAAAAAAATTCCCCATTAAAATTGAATTTTCTGTGTTTTTTTCTTTAAAAAGGTAGGGAACCTCGAAATGGATCACCCAAAATGGATTTTGGGTTGGAATTATGTAATGGAGTTGTGTAACTCGTCGAATTCTACTCCTATAATTTTCTGTTATTATTTCTGCAAGTTAAAATCCAAACCAAGTTAAAATAGCGAGCCACGTATTTCAATCAATTTCCCAAAGCTGATTATTATTGGTTGGTTTCTCATCATTCACAGCTTTCTTTATATCGCCCCAAAGATGCTCTATACTATAGAGTCTATACGGTTTAGGTCGGGAGTCTGAGCTGGTCCACTGCATAACTTCAACTCAATTGATACGAAAAAACTCCTTGGCTGTTATGCTCGCATGCTTTGGGTCGTTGTCCTGCTGGAATATCCACTTTATTGGCATTTCTTCTCTGCTGTAAGGCAGCATAATATTTCTACATAAGCACGTTGATCCATAGTGCCATCAATCTTATATATATTACGCAATATTATCTTATATATATTTACGCAAACTCAAAATTTGTCCGGCGTAAGGCTTTTTAAGTACAAGTTCAATTTTAATAAATTTAGTATCGTTTGATAGGTTTAGACCTGTAGATGCGCAAACTAGAGTTTTTATTTCTTAAAAATGTATATTTTTCAAGTTGTAGCTTATTAAAGTTTGCATACAATTGCATATAATTGTTGTTGTTATGTTGCTTTTTCTTTTCTTTACAGAGCAGCTGAGAACAACGTTATCAAACTCAGAGCAAAACAATTTGCTGCTCACATTTCGCTCTCTTCTGTCTTTTCTTAATAGAGCGCACAATGGGGTAATTTATGCCAAAAGTGCAGATTAATTAAAAAAAAAATGTTCAAGGTATATAGTAATATTAGGTACCCGAGGAAAGAAGATAAAACTCTGCATCACTAGGTGAAAGAATAGTTGAAAAAAATTCTACCGTTTACCCGCAATGCAGTTTGAAAGTCATAATTTTTTCTCTTTGAGTGTGCACAGTGACAGTGTTTATTCGAAATTTTTCAATTTTTTTTTTTGTGTATTACATTTAAAAAACTACAAAAAAGGACGACGGAACCTTCTTCTTCAGGTATTTAAGTAATACAAAATTAAATTTTTTTGATAAAATAGTGTTACATTACATTACATATATATTAATTTATTTATTTTAATTTAACCTTAAAAAGTTGCATTTTTCAATATGTTAATGGATATATAGTTGTGTGTTGAGTGGAATTAAAGAAAACTGTTTTGATTATCGTAAGCTATGAACATTCAAGCTATATTCTATAAAAAAAAAATGTGCGTCAATGCTGCGCACTTTCGCGGTATTTCTATTTTTTTACTTTAGCTTACATGTCACGAACTTACGATTTTATTTTGAAATATTAAAACAAATGAAAATAAAGTAAAAAATAAATCTAAATACTAATCAGATTTTGCTGTTTTTTGTTTTGTTTTTGTTGTTTACCAGTTCTCTTCTTCACTTTTTTTTTTGTTATCCGCTATTTTTTACCCTACATTATGGAAAGCGGCATATTCAGTGCACACTTCCACAATTAAGGTAAATAGTTGATGTGTCTTTCAAACTACGGCTTTTTATATATTAAAAGAAGCAGATAAATGTGTTAAGCTATTAAATTAAATTATATTTGTTCGATTTTAACACTTATTTTCTGATTTTGATATTAGGAAGACATAAATTGTTTGCCCTGCAGTTGGCAGTGTACATGTGAAATCAACCTCATTGTTTATGTTTATTAACTATTGTTATTGCAATCCTTTGTTTTTGTATAAAGTGTCTTTCAAAGCTTGTTTTGTGCAATTTGTACACTAAGGGATAAAAAAATGTTAAATTTATCCGAAAACTTTTTTAATTTATCCAAAAAGCTAATAATTTTTGCACCAATAACGCATTTACTTAAATCGAGTTCGTAAATATTTAAAATTTATTTATATACTTTTTTTATTCAATAAAATATTAAAATACTTAAACAGAATTCATAAAAAATATATTAAAATTATGCACGAATACTTCTCAAATATTTACTGTTTGAAAATAAAACCATTGCATTCAAGGAAAATTTATATAAAAATATTGAAATTGAAAACCAATTTATTTGAATATTTCCCACCAGCTGCGTCCATCAAATACCATTTGGTGGTATATTTTATTTTCTTTTTTACTTTTTTCGTTCTTTAATTTATTGGTGCCCTAACATTGCACCAACTGTCAAAAATAGTATTAACTATAAAAAGACAAATTAAGATAGAGAAAAAGAAGCAAATTATGCGGGTAAATGACAACCGGTCCAAGATGTTCTTGAGAAAATACGGAGTTGTCACTCCACCCTACATAATTTCATCATGCATTGCAATCACCATCGCACTCACAAATCATATTTGCCAAAAATCCAGGCTATATTACATTTGCAACATTAACTAAATGAGAACTATAAGAAACCTGGAACTGCAAGAAATATACTGCAGGTACAGAGTGCGATGCTGTTGCTGCTTGTCGGAATATGTGTGTACGTGTGCGATGCTGTTGCTGCTTGCTTGTATGGAATATGTGTGTACGTGTGTAGTATAAATAACCCAGTGGGCAAAAGCAGGGCTTCGAAGCGCTACTTGCAGGCCTTCATATGGATTTTGAAGACCTTCCGCACTCATATCCAAGCCCATTAACTTTTTTATATGAAACGAGCAAATTTTCTAGGCCTTCCTCTCTCGCGACTCTAAAGAGGCCTGCCAGAAGCTCTTTTTTGCGAATGCATGTTAAAAGACCTTCTTTATGAGGGCTTATAAAAGCACTCTCAAGTTAACTGCCGTGCAAAAAATATGCAGTAAACTGTCTTTTATTTTGCAATTTCTATTTTGAAGTGAAACTTTCTTAGGTCACTTTACTTCATTTCGTCACACGATAGAGAAGAAAGATATGTTTGATAGTAGAGAGAATGAGAGAAATATATATAGTGTATATATTTGACTGAAAAACTTCTTTGTCACCGCTGAGCGTCGAACCTGCAACTTTAAGATTTCAAAAACAACGCCTTATCTATAGAGCTAAATTCTTCATACCGGAATGTACTCTACATACCAATTAATCAAATTGCTGTAGATGCCCAGCGGAAAAATAATTTCAGAGTTGTGGACCTCATATTTTTATATACATTTTGTTCACAAGTTATCAAATGGTGAAATAGCAGAGCGGTAAAACGTTTGACTATAACGCCAGCAGTCCGAGTTTAATGCTCGCATGTGACAAAAAATAAAATTTTCTCGCTTTGTTTTTATTTATGTTTTTGTTAGGAGCTCTCCTTGGGCTAACACTTTATGTGATATGTTTCACTTCTTTTATGTTTTGCGTTGCACAGAAATAAAAAAATTTTGAGCCCCATCCATAGGAAGGGCTTCTAGAAGTGCTCATTGGTACAGCGATATTAGGAGGTATAAAGATGCACGCAAAGAAATTTTTCGTTTACCATAACTGAAAAATTCACCAACTATACTTCGTTTGCGAGCTGTATTTGCCGCAAACGAATATTCAGCTGTCACAACTTAAAAATATATCTTATATATATAAACCGCAAGCTATTTCGTTCATTATTATTTATTATATTAATAATCTTTCTCATTATGTCCGTCCAACTTCTTATGGATTGCACCTCCGTTGCTATCTCCGTCCGCGTATTAAGCAAACTACCAATTTCCTTATATAGTAACAATTTGTCCAAAAAGTAACTCTAAACTATAAGCGTTATGTTTATACAACGAAGGGAAAAAAAAACAAAATTTTCAGTTGGGAAAAACGAAGTTTTCAATTGCTGCAATTTAAAAATCACTCGCGTTTATGACAAACGAAATTCATTTCCTGCAACTAAAAGACTCGTTTCTCGCAACTGAAAATTTTGTTTATTTTTCGTTCAACGTTTATGACAACTGTTGAAACGTTTGCAATAAACGATTTCAAGCACGACAAACGAAGTTCGTTTGCGGCAAACTGGCGATAAACGTTTTTTTTTTTGCGTGTACACTTTAATAGATTTAATGCTTTATTTCAAGCAAATTAACTACTAATACATAAGCTTTATGAAGCGTTTAAGCAGATGATAATTATTTTAGAATAAATTATTTTAAATAAGGACACTAAAAAACATTCAATCCGAAGAGGAATTAACCAATGAAGGCATTGTAAATAATACAACTGAGTTGACGCCTAGCCAAATATGTTTTAAAAGTGAATTTTTGAAAGAAGCTGAAGAGAAGTTGTCCTCAGATGAAATTATCAAAGTAAAATCAAACTGCGGAAATTTTATAAAAATATGTATGACTCAGTTGCTCGATAAATTTCCGATAAATGATAAGTTCTTTAAAACTTAACACTTTTCAGACCCTAAAGTTGCTTTAGAGCAATTCCTTCTCGAATTTGTAGAGGTAAATAAGTATTTTCTGAAGGATTAATGTGATTGCATTAATCGCCTTGTTTTTATTGACCAAATCGCTTATTCTGTTGTAAATTTTTGGAAAACTATTTCAAGAAAAAAATTCAGATTTCAATATAAAATTATTCTAATGATAAATTTTCATAAATTGGATAAAAACGTTGTTAGTATATATTTTGGGTGGGATTTTTGTGAGTTTTATGTGTCATATTGGTGGGATAGACAGGTTTAAAATGGGGATGCGATCGGGTTTTTTTACTAAATCATAATCACATCACTGCTCGCAACCACGATACAAGTTTTTTATTGCAATTTTCATCTCACATTTCGCTGTTGTCTGTCTCTTCTTAATATAGCGCTTGCAAACAACGAAATCAAAATCATAGAATACATACAAACACTTATATTGACTTCCTATATTACGGCCATGGATTACGGCGTCGTATGGGTTTATTAGTTTTAATTATATATCTAGCTTTTTTATAGAAGTACTCAATCGAATTTTTAATTCGTTAGTATAGTCATCTATATCGTAGATTTTACTTTTATTATTTATTACATCATTCGGTAGAATCTGTAATTAATTCATATGGAGAACAACCAATGTCTAGATGCGGAGTTGTATTGTATGCAAATGTATAGTATGAAATCCATTTATTCCATTCTGCATCATCTGTGAAAGAAAGAAAATACTCGTTGAGAATCCTATGGTTTCTCTCAAATGCTCCTATTATTTCGTGATGATAAGATGCTGAGAAAACTTGTTCTATCTTCAACAAATTGCAAACATTCCACATTAGTTTGTTGTTAAATTCCAAACCCTTATCTGATTTCAATGTTTTGAAATAACTGTGTTTTAAAACTAATTGTTCTACTAATGTCCAACACAGTCCGGACAAATCAACCGACACAGTTCTAACTTTCAAAGCGAATATTGCAGTTGCCTTAGCCGTAATAGAGCTCCAATAATGCGAAAAAGTGATTGAAAATTTCAAAAGCAGGATAAAGTTCTACAATCTAAGCCAAGTGGCCATTTGAAAGATATAATACTTTATATATAATCCCCATGTGTACTAAACGTTTAACATAAAAGCTTACTGAATGCTTTGTTTTTTTCGCATAATTTTTCTTTACACTTAGCTTAACTTATGCCAGAAAGTTTTATCCGAGTCAGCCGTTTTATTTAAAAGAAAAGGTTTTCCAAGCATTTTGCAAACGTATTTAAACAAATGCTTACAAAAAAGTTTGCAGTGAGCTCATTCCATATGAAAACTGTTCACTGGGATGTTGCGCAGTTTTATTTGTTTTTTTATAAGTATGCAATGAGTAAAATTCCAAATGAGAAATGTCCAGTCTAATTTGTTTGCTCATAATATCAACATAATTGTTTAATTTGCACTCAACAAAACACAGCGGCGCGCTTGTAATAAGTATGAATTGAAATATTGAACTCAATCGAATTATTGACTTCAGAGAAAAAAACTACAATGTGAGGTAAATCTTACATAGAGAACAGTTGCCATTTTCACTCTTAAATTTGTTTTTGAAATCTTTACATACTTAAAGCTATGCTTACACACCAATCTGCTCCATATTTTCACTGGACCACTCACTCACTTGACTCAATCACTCGACGCTCACTCTTCTGGCCAAAGCTTTTCATATCGTTTGCACATAAAATTTTATTTAATTTCGTCCAATATGCGGCAGTACTCTGCACTTCCTGCACACACACACTTTCACTCAAACATCATCATGCATGAGCACCAGTTTATGCATTAATTAAAATTTTATCCCGAAATCATGTTGATGTTCGTTTGCTCTGCACTCATGTTGTTGCTGCTTTTACTGCTTTTGCTTTCTGCTGCTGTTGCTGGTTTCTGCTGCTGCTGTTGCTGCTGCTACTGCTGCATTGCAATTTTTTGGCAATTTCTTCTCCTGATTGCTTTGGTTTTTGGCTCGTTTTCATATTTTATTTGCGTTTCATTTTATATTCGTTGTTTGCTGATAAGTATTCCTTTTTTTCTTTGTTGTTTTCGTGTTTTTTTTTTTTTTTGTCTTGCACTTCATTTCGACGAGTATTTGGTGAGAGTGTGGGGGTGGTGTAGGTCTTGTTTTTATTGCTGGCATTATTAAATTTATGTGTCGCAACGTTGAGCATCAGTGTGGCATGTTTCTTTGGCGTTTACCCTTAAAAGTGGAAATTTCAAGCTCTAATTTCCGCTAAAATTAAATGTGGCAGCTGAGTGGATGATGATGATCATGATGATGACGATGATCATAATAACGCTGATGATGATGACCTTGACGGTTTTGTGTTTCCGTTGATAACAGCAGAATGTAGAAAATTGCAGGAAATTGAATTTTATTTTCAATGGTTGAGTAAAATTGTAACAATTTGATAATTGTAACATTGTTGCTACAATTGAAATTGTATTTGTAATTGTTGTTAAAAGTAAAATTTTTAACAAGGTCACAACATAATAATAAAAATTCACAACATAAATAACTTAACTGTTTCGCTTGAATTTGATACCCTTGATTACGAATCGGGATATTCAATTCATCCGTCCCATGCTGATTTTAACAAATTGAACCAATATACAACGTGTACAGTTGAGAAATATAAAGAAAAAAGAAAAAAAGAAATTACAAAAACAAATTTTTCAAAGAAATTGACAAAGAATAAAAGAAAATTGAACTGAACAGTAATGAGTTCTTCTGAAATTCCAACTTTTTTGACCAGTAATAGAGAAGCATTATCTGGAATAAAAATATGATTTCAAAGAACTCCCCAATAATACTTAAATGTATTCAGACATGCCGTCCATTTGTGAGCTCTTGTATTCTAAGTACATTGGCATGCTATTGAATTGATAATAGTTCAGCGTCCAGCTGGAATGACCACTAAAAATTGCGCTCAACAAAAATATTTCTAGCTAGTAATTTCTCAGAAAGGATATTTTCGTATGCCAGGGTTACTTATTAAAAAAACAAAAAAAAAAAATAATGAAAAGAGACCAAAAAGTATCAAAGCCTTTCAACATAAGAATAAGAATTTATTTAAAGAAAAAATTTTTTAAGTATTTTCAGTAAAATCAACCTTGTATCATCCGCTTCTTCTCAGTATAAACTATTTTCGAGAAAAATTGACCGCTTTAGTTTTAAAAATTTCAAAATGATTTGCGTCCGAATCAGAGAAAAACTCTTGAAGTTATTAGATAGTTAGTTCGCTCTCCTCTTATACTGTCTTATACGACTCTTAAAATTTTAAACACGCTTTTCTCAAAACTCCTTTTTAAAAGTCCGTGTTCACTGCGATTTAAAAACTACATTACCGATTAATTTTAAACTTGGAACACACTTTCTACATATAAAATACCTCCCCCCAACGATAAGTTATAGAACTTTTTTGCACTAAGGGGGTTTTCCACTTACAAAATGGCGGAATTTCTGCTAATAAAAATAGCTGTTTTCATTTTAAGTGAGCACCAAAAATTTAAAAATGAAAAAAAAAATTTTTTTTGAGAGAGGATTAGATGATACTTTGACAAATTTAAATGATTTTAATTTCAGATAATTTCCAACTGATATATAGTGAACACCGCAAATCGTATTTTTCCAAAGAAGTTCTTGGAAAAGCCTTGTCACCGGCTTGTTTTTCGATATTCTCGCATAAAAAAAATTAAGTTATTGAAATAATACTTAATAATGCACAAAAGGTTTAAATAAACTTGTTCTATCCATATTTATAAAAAAAAAATTCGCAAAAAAATGTTTTTTTTAAGCTGAAATCCTTAACAACTCTCCCCGACCCCGTTTAGGGGGGTCCTCACGAGGGCATTCAATTTTTTTTTTTTATGTTTATCATGTGACCGAACAGAGAACTGCAATTCTTCTCATTTTTGAGTCATTGGTTGATTAAGAGACTGAACAGAATCAAAAATAGTTGCAACCGACGATCCACTCTGGTCGTCAATCGGAGAGAACACGTTCAGAATGAAGCGATTGCGACTGATGATTCAAGGTTGCTTTTATTTTGTATTTTTTTTATATAAATTTTTTTAATTTTACTTCAACTGTGTGAATACAACAACACAGACAAAAAAAACAACCTTAAGACTTAATAAAAACTACCCTGAAAACATTTTCTGAGTGCCTCAAAAAAAAAAATTACCCTAAAGAGTACTTCTTATGCGTGTTTTATGAGTATGCAATAAAAAGGCTCCTAAAAGAGTCTTTGATATGATTGCTAAATGATTTCTCAGAAATAAGACTCCAAAAAGAGTATTTTTTATGTGTGTTTTATGAGTACGCAATAAAAAGTATCCTAATGGAGTCTGGCGTCCGTGGCGTAGTTGGTTAAAGTGCGTGGCCGCTATGTCAACGAACTTTGGAAACCCAGGTTCGAACCCCAGCAGCGACAGAAAATTATTTGAATTAAAATAATTTTTCTGTACGGCCGCCACCTCTCTGCAGACAATGGCAAACCTCAGAGAGTAATCAAATTGCCATGTAAAGCTTCTTGAGAACGAGAACATTCCGTTCATCGCCGTTCGGAGTCGGCGTTAAGCATGTAGGTCCGGTTCACGGTCAATTGAGTACAAACTTAATAACACGCACAACACAATTGATCATAAGAAGCTAGGTCAAAGTCCTTTCAAGGGCTGAAATGGCCAGTTATTTATTTATGTATTTTTTTAATGGAGTCTTTGATATGATTCTAAAATGATTGCTCGGAAATAAAACTCTAAAAAGAGTATTTTTATGCGTGTTTTATGAGTACGATAAGTGACAAAATATAGGAATATTTTTATTTTTATTATTAATATTATTACAAAAATGGAAAAAATGGCACATACGATAATTTTGCGCAAAGGGGTTTCTGAGGTTTTATTATCATATCAATGTCAGAAATTAGTGTTTATAAAGAGTTTTAAGCCATTCAGCCTTTAACATGAGACTTATGTTTCTTAAAATAATAACTTCTATGAGTTCTGAAAGAGTCTTCATATGAGTCTTTAAAGATTCCATTCCAAAGAGTATTAAAAATGGCTCTTAAAGGAGTCTTAATTTTGAGTCCAAAAAAACTAATTTATATGAGTTCTATAAGAGTCTTTATTTCGAGTACTTAAAGAGCTTTTATGTTGAGACTTAAAAGAGTGTTAGCTATGAGTGTTAAAACAGTCTTAATTTTGAGTCCAAAAAGACTAAATTTTATGAGTTCTAAAAGAGTCTTTATTGTAAGGCTTTATTTTGAGTCTTAAAAGAGCCTCAATTTTGAGTCCAAAATGAGACATAAGCAGCAATTATTATGGATCATATTTTGAAGCCCACAACCTATGAAAATGTACTCATAAAAGAGTCTTTTTTGAGTGCATTATGACGATAAAACTCATTTATATGAGTCTTAAAATAGTCTTTGAAGAGTCATAATGTTTGCTGGGTAAGGAAATGGCTTTGAACATACCCTATATTTACCAAAAATATGGCAACACTAATAAATAATAGAATAGATTTCAAGTTCGCGATATATCGTTGCGACTAACGACCTGTGATTTCGTTCTGCTCATGGTATAATAATACAAGGTAGCATTGACAACTGCTTATTTTCTCTTCTGCAAGAAAACATCTCCTGTCAAAAACAGCTTTTTGTGCAAATACATCAGCAGCTGCTGTGGTTGTTGTTTTTTTCACTTCAACATTTTCAACATTGCTTGTGTTTTCAATGGCGGATTGTGAGCGCTCTCTTCTTGAGTATATTTTTTGACAGGAGATGTTTTCCCAAGCAACTGTCAATGCTACCTTGTATTATTATACCATGGTTCTGCTTTGCGATGTCGTCAATCGAGCTCGTGAGAAAATAGCCAGTTATCACTCTTACCTTGTTATTATTGTATCATGATTCACTCATACTCTTTCAAGCACGGCACGCCTAGCAAGTGAGTGAGCAAAGAATAAGTCAGCTGCTGATATAAACCGGTGCAGCACTCAGATCTCTCATTGCGTTAATGGATTCATTGTGCTATACCAGAATGAGTCATACCGTAATGATAACATTAATAAACACCAAGAGTTAAGTCGAAAGACTCAAGTCCTAAGAGTCATTTTTAGTTCAGCTTTCTTGAACTTTTTGAAACAAACAAAAACTGATTTGCAAAAAGCTAAAGTCATAACACAAATTATACTCTACTCATTCATTTTATCGCACGAAAAAGTGAATAAATCAGCAAAAAGCAACAGCAAAGGCATAGTACAAAATAATACCACTGAGCATACAATAGATAGAGAACTCAAACCATATAAAAATTTCAACCCAAAAAAAAATGTATGCAATGGCTCCCACACTCTCAATTATGCTACGATCGTTCTTGTCGTTTATACGAGCGTTACTCGTGTTTTGGTGGCCACGATATTTTGTTATTGCGATCGTGAAGCTTTGGATTTTCGTCACTACATGAATTTTCTGTGGGACACACGCATGCGCTCTGTTGTTGTATGCATTGTTTTTTGCTTTTATTTTTTGTGCTTACAACAACAAAAAGTGAAACAAGCTAAAAATAGAACAGCTGTTGCTCGCAACAACAAAATGTATGGCAGGCTATTGTGGTAGCTATGAGAACACGAAGGGACGATCGTTAAAGTGCGAAGAGAGAACAAACAATAAATGAGAATGTGGGAGCCATTGCATCGCCACGCATTTTATGGCGATTTGAGTCCTCTATCTATTGTATGCTCAGTGATAATACTTAACTCACTCATACTTAAGTATTTCCTCTCAAATTAACAAGTGAGTCACATCAGATTGTTAACTCAAAACCAATAGAGTAATAATTTGTACCGACACATATGTGTGTAAGCAGTACTATGAGTACCCAATGTGAACAAAATCGGAAGCGGATCCGTTTTGAACCCGTTACAGGTCCGTCACCGCGGAATTCGCTCATTTATGTTTCGACGGACCCGTAATAAATTCGTCAAAAAAGTGATCACAACGTTAACATTAAAGGCAGTTTTCAAGTTATTATTAAATTTTTTATTTTATAATCAATGGATGAGGGATACGAAATACAACTATGTACTTATTTTTCTTTTAAAATATCATAAAATTTTTTTTCACCATGCGCATGATGATATTATCAGGAAGAAAAAAAATCTGATATTTAAAAAAAAAATCATAATCTGATACTGATTTTTTTTCAGCACTTTATTATTTTAAGTTTCCATTTTATAATTCATGTTCATATTTCATTAAAACTAAAATAATAATAAAAAAAAAACAAAAAAAAAATAAAAGAAAACCCAAATATTTTCAATATAGCATAAACCTAATTATTCCGTTTTGAATGCGTATTATTTAAAAAAACGAGTCCGTCACAAATTCACATTATTTAAGAAAAAGAGTCCGTCTCGAACCGAAAAAAAAGAGTCCGAAACCGATTCGTATATGAAGTCCGTTTTGAGTTCGAGTTCGAGAGCGATATGCGTTTTAAAATTTCAAAACGGTTCAGTATCGGGTCTGAAACGCAACCCGTTTCGGATAAAATATACGAAGAAGTAAGTCCATCTCGAATTCAAAACGGATCTGTATGGCACACTGGGTATCATTTGGTTTTAGTGGTAAAAAAAATTGTTGAGTTGGTATGACTACACATTTGCACTAACGCAGTGGGAAAAACCATCCTTTTATAATGCTTTATAGCCTACTTACTTTTCGCCCTCGAGGCATGCAAACATCTCTTCTGAATCCCCATTACTTTTACAAAGGCATGGCCGCCTCTAGTAAGCTTCCTTCTGTAAAGTATAAAAAGCATCATACATACTTACGTTTTGCTTTACTAAAATAAAGTACAGGGAATGTACTGCCGACGGCTGGAATTGTTTATGTTTCCATTCCAATGCACTTCATTTAATAAGTAGAATGTATGCATAAAAACGTATAGCACCAGTACTGTATTTATATACGACTGTATAAACGAATTGTATATCCATTTAAACCTTCTTCGCAACGGAAATTGTAAGCACAAAAGAAGGTGAACGTAAGGCCATGGATTGTACTTATTTTTTCGCTCTCTTTTCACTTTTTTTCATGTTTTTATTGGTTTTTTATGTGCCAGTTACGTTTTGACGTTGAAAACGAGAAGTTAAAAACCAGAACGGGATGGTAATGATGAACAAATGATTAAATGAAATATTTGCCAGAATGAATATAAGTGACAAAAATTTATTTTATCAATTTATTACTCCACAAATGATGTTACTACACCGCCGATCAAACGTATCTTTACACGTTTTTTCTTTTTATTTTTGCTACACTGTATATGTTCGTAACGTTAATCAAATACCGTTATGTCATCATGCCGCTGCATGTCTCTTACTATACGAAATAAAGTACACATGGAAATGATCACACGAAGATATGATCGACTTAACCGTGCATTTTTTTTGTAGTTGCAGTCGTAAGCGAAGGCATAAGGTGCTCTAAATGTAACAAACAACATACTAACTTTCGCATGGTCTCGTTTTCCCCACCATAAGCTAAAGGAAAACATGAATTATTTAGTAAGCACCTTATGGTCTTTCCGACTAGGAATAGTCATGGCCGGGTATGGGCAGAGAGCGCTCCTGGGAGCGATGAAAATAAGAATTGAGAGCAAAGGCTAATGTAGCAACCCAACAACAAATCAAACACAAAAGACAAACACAGAAACAACGCAGAAGCTTTAAATGTAGTGGTGCCCATACCCCTATAAGCCTTTGCTCTCAACGCTCCCAGAGCGTTTTCTGCCCCTAACTGCTCATGACTTTATTATACTAACTTCACTGGGAGGTACTCATTGCAGATCTCTGTGACTGAAAACCTCAGCTTTACTATTGTTTCATAAAATTTCACGTAGCGCCATAGTCACGGAGTTATAATTCCATGCAACATTTTTTCATTGTTGTTGCATTTTTTCACTGAACTATTTCCTCAATATCTTGTAAGACTTAGCATCGCAGTTTCATTAAACCAAAGCGGAACTATAAATCTTTGAATGAAATTTTGCTTTGTACACATAAGGGCGTAAAATATGTAATTTTTAGTTGTTCTAGATTAAAATAAATGAAAAATATATGTAGCAATTGTTAGCAATGTAAGAAATTGTAACTGTGAAAGCAATTTTTAAGGCTTCTTTTAGGCTTGGTTAAAAAATAACTGAAAAAGCAGAATTTGATTTGAACCAATATAAAAAAAAATTCGTGGAATATAAATGTCCGTTAAAATTTTATTTGCTTTTCAAAAATTTCACCTTTAAAGTGAATATTTTCCTATTTGCACAAGAGATGTTCCTAAAATTACCTGAGCTTTTCCGACACTAAAGTATAACAAATTTTGGCCTCCCATCAGCTCTCTACATACGGACTTCACTCTACCCTCCTCCAACTCCACAATTTTTCGAACGCATTGGTCCTTATTCAAAATTTCAACGCCATTGTTTGTTTATTTTGTGTTGTTTTTTTTTAGTGCTCCACAAATTTTTCTCGTTCAATGGGTCATCATTCTTGAAGTAAAGACGGTTTCACGCTTCTTAGGCTTTTATATGCAACAATAACAAAAGAAAAGAAAAAAAACAACAAATAATCAACAACAATAGCAGCAAAAAACCGCACAATAACAAGGAAGAAAAATCTTCTAAAAAAAAAAAAACTAAAAAATAAAAAAAAAACGCGTTAAGGGTAGCGCAAACGCCATCCTTAAGTTTAGGCATTTTGGGCATTCGTTGAGCTTTTTTCGCTTTTTGTAGGCACATTTTTGGCACTTTCCAAGCAGAGTAAAGTCTTGAATGCTGCTCTTAGCGCTCAACTTGAAGTGCGTTCACGGAAAAAGTTTTAATATTCCCTTCCTTTTTTTTTTTTTTTCTTTCTTTCATCTTCTTATTCAGAAATGAGAAAAACTTTTTCTATTCTGTGTTTTATGCCAACTTAATATAGGCTCAGGGATTAATTTTCTTTTCTTGTGGAGTTTTTCTTTATGCGGAAAATTCGCCAAAAAGTTTTGACATAATGAGAAGTACTTTTTTATTCATTTTGTGCTGACAAATTTTTGATTTATTCTTATTTTGAACTTTTGAAATAATGCTCATAAAAAAAAAAAAAATGGAGGCATTTAAATTTTTGAGCAAATAATTATGTGTAAGTGTTTGTGGATGGTTGCAATAGCAGCAGAAAATACTTCAATTATAATGTAGTTAATTACTTAAAGCTGCTTATATTTTTTCTAATGGTTTTGATCATTGACTCTGACTGTGTACTGCTGGATTCCCTCAAGAGTCCCAGCACATCGTTGATGCCATTGGGTGACAGGCCTTTTGTAGCATTCGAGATTATCGCATATAGCACGCCAGCACAGGCGCCACGTTTGCCCTCCCAGTTCTCTGGACTGGGATCAAGTCTGTTAAAAAGAAATCAAGTATTATTGCTGGGAGTACTTAAGACTGTGAAAATGTTCATACTTCTCTAGCATATCGAAGGCCTTGGCAGCTACCCAGAATTCTTCACATTTGTAGCATTCATTTGCAATTAGCTGCAGCAGGAGAAACGCCTCGGAATTGCTATCGCGAGTGATAAAAATGTTCCAGGCCTGAAAGATATATTTCTATGTATTGTAGTTTTTACAATTTTTAAATATTTTAAAATTTTTTTAATTCGATAAAAAGCGATTTTTAAAATGTTGTTAATTTTCGTTAACATAATCGTGGAATATATAAATCTTAATGTTTCTGATAGTCACACTAATGTTCTATTTTCCTGTGTTTATAACCCCAACAAAATAAATAGTTTAGAATCCTACTTCTCCGAGTTGTCTGACATATCTACTGATTTTAATCACTATGTCGTGTGTGGAAATTTCAATGTAAACCTTTTATGTCATGATAGCAATACTAAATCTATGTATGATAATGTCTCGTCCGTCGGTCTGTCAATTGTTAATGAAACTATGCCCACGAGGTTCGCTAATAATGATGTGCCAAGTCTTCTTGATTATTTTATTGTTTCTAGTGTTTCTTTAGTCCTACTGTTTGACCAGATACACTTCCTTTCTGATCATGATTTAATCTTTTGCACTCTAGATATTAAACTTTCCCAACCAATCGTTTCCAAAACTATATCTTATGCTGACTTTAAATCTATCGATTTAATGCGCCTGAATTTTGATGCTTGTCACACTTTTTGGAGTGATATCTGATTTTATGTTAGTGTAGATGAAAAGTTAACCTCTTTTTCTTACATGCTCAACCAACTTTATTCAAGACATGTTCAAACACGAACAATTGCTATACAAAATGTTTTATATCCATGGTAGGGGAGAGGTGTGTACCTTGGTCCGGATTTCACTTTTTTCAATATAATAAATTTTGCAAAAGATTATCTTCAGTTATTCTTTTATATCATTTTTCTCATATGTTTGCCGCATTAAATGACGAGTCAATTGTATTTCTACCTCTTACCAATTAATAGAAAAGCTACTTTTTCCATACCAATCTGAAACGGTCCAAGGTACACAATGCAAGTGTACCTTGGTCCTTTGGTAAGTGTACCTTGGACCGCATAAATTAAAAAAAATAAATTTATAATATGTAAGAAATTAAGACTATTCATTTTATTGCATGAGTAGAAGTTTTATTTTTTTTATGAAAAGAAAAACAAATAAATAATTTATTTGAAAATTATTCAAAATAAGGTTACAAAAAAGATCGTAGGTTAAATAAAAATGGTCCAATTTTCAATGGACAAGGAATAATAATGAAATTTTTGTTATAAAAGAAAAAATATTAATCTGTTTACATGAAAATTCCATTATTTTATGAAACACTGGTAAGAAATAATGAATAAATGAAATATACCTATAAGTTTTAAGTAAATAATAATGCTTAAAATGGAAAGTATTTAAATCTTCCTTTTTGCTCGGCGCAAAAGACTTGAGACGGACGAATCACTGTCTGTGCTAAAATCCCCATCAGGCTCAATAAGAACCTCATCCCGAATCTGGACCTTTTCTTTAGAAACTCTTTTCGGCATGGTTCTAAGTACTGGAGAAATATTTTCTTCATCTTGTGAAGATGAGGATTCGTAGATCAGCTTCTTTTTATTTTTTTTGGCAGCTGGTTTTTTTTTATTTATTTTCAATCTAGCAGCATCTTCTAGTTCTTCTTTCTCAGGTGTGTCTGTTAAAATTCGCGTTTTCCCTAATTTTCGGCCGCCTTTTCCCCGCTTCCGTGGATTAGCTTTCGGAAATGGCCGTATTTCCTGAGGAGAGACCAAAATGTTAGAAAAGCCTGGAACTCCATTTGATGAAGAAAACGCAGAACTGGATGTTGATGGAATTACTTCGGCAAAATCACCACTTTGATTCATATTTGGCTGTTCATTAAATGGCCGGTATGTAACATACGATGATAAGAACTCATCATCGCCAAAAACGCTTTCATTGAGGGGCCATATTCCACTTACTTCAAAGCCCTTACATATATTTTGGATGGAAAATGCTTTAGGGTATGCCTTTCCAATGACATGTGCGACTTCATAGATAGTTAATGGCTTGCCAGGGTTAGTCAACATCCATTCATTCACTGCTTGGTTGTAGAATGTCTTATATGGACCGAAAACAGTTCTATCTAAAGGCTGAAGCTTATGAGATGAATGTGGGGGCATTGTCAGCAAAATTACATAATTTTTTTTAGCTTCCAGAATGACATTGACTGAAATATGTGAATCGTGGTTATCCATTATTATGAGAACTTTATCATCTTCCGTGGGCTTCACAAAAGCTATGAAATGCTTTAAAAACACCAAAAATAAAGCTTCATTCGACCAACCACTTGGATTTGCGCCTCCAATCGTTCCTGAAGGAGCTCCTATGATCATATGATCTTTGAAGTGGACCCTCGGAAAAATAAGCATTGGAGGCTCATGGTTTCCCACCGCATTAACAGCTGCAATCATTGTGACATTAAGTCCCCTCTCGCCCGATGTTACACTGCCAATTTGCTTCTGCCCCCTTTCATTCATTCATTCATTGGGTCTTTATTTTATAAGTACAATAAGAACTAGGTTCTTTTACAGTACAAAGTGTAAACACAAGATACAATTTGATTTTTTTGAAATTAAATTAATACATTGCTTAAATTAATACATTAATACATTGAATTTATATAATACAAATAGTTTAAACTAAATTAACAAATTAAAATTGACAAAAAATTTTATCAATTTGTAAAAAACAAAACAGAAAAATAAAAAAAAAAAAATTTGCTTAAGTATAAAAGAAAATAGAAAATATAAAAGAAGTTTATGAAAAGAAAAGAGAAAAAAGGGGAAAAAAAGAAAAAGAACTGTTTACTTAGTAAATGCCTAGTGAAGAAAAATGTTCCAAAATGGCATGTTTGAAATTTGCTATTCTGACAATAGATTTTATGCGACTCGGTAATGCGTTCCATAATCTGATGGTTAATAAAAAATAATCTTGTCGAATTTAAAAAATTAAAACATGGAATGATAAGCGTTTGGTTCCTCAACGACTGGGAAAATTGTAATTTTTCAAATAAGTAGCTGGGCGTTCTGTTTTGAATTAGTTTGTGTAAAAAGATACAATTCCTGGCATTGAGATAACTTATAATGTCACAACCAAGTATCAAATTCCTAAAGTGAGCTAAGTGTTCATGTGTACGCAGCCCATACACATATCGCGTAGCATGATTGTACGCAACTTGTAATTTATGTTGTGAACGTGAATCTAATTTACTGTAGACGAGTTCAGCATATGTTATCACAGGAAGGACTAATTGGACAACAAGCTTGCGTCTTGTATCAACTGGTGTATAATTAGCTGAGAATCTAAGGTTCCGCAGGATGAAATATATTTTACGGACAACATCGTTGATGTGATCTGTGCACGTGAGAGAACAGTTAATTTTAAAGCCAAGACTTCGAACACAACAGACAAGTTTAAGGTTTTTGTCACCAATTGAAAGATCAGGAATATCCCCGTGATGAATTTTTTCTTTGGATATGGGCAACACATATGATTTTAAGGCATTTAACTGAAGATAATTTTGTTTAGCCCACTGGTAAATACTGTTCAGATCTTCATTTAGCTTATATACCAAATCTTCCATAAGGTTTGTTTTACCAGATAGGTATATCTGAACGTCATCAGCGTAAGCATGCAGTGACGCGTATGTGCAGGTATAGAAAATGTCATTGATAAACAATGAAAACAGAAGTGGACCAAGAACGGATCCCTGTGGCACACCACTGCAAACCAATTTCTGCTGCGAGAACCTATTACCAACTTTTACTCTTTGTACCCTGCCTGTTAAGTAGCTATTTAATAATTTTACAGCATTGCCACTAAATCTATAAAAGTGTTTTAGCTTGTGACAAAGAAGTGCATGATTAACAGTGTCGAATGCTTTAGAGAAATCAAGCAGACAAAGGAGAGTTACTCTACCATCATCATAAAAGGATCTAATGTCATCCAAGACTTTAAGGGTAGCCGTCGAGCAGCTATGACCTGCACGAAACCCAGATTGTAGAGGAGATAAAAGATTATTTATTGCTAAGAATGACGATATTTGGTCAGCCATAATAGCTTCACAAACCTTCGATAGGGACGACAGGATGCTTATAGGTCTGAAATCTTTGGGATCAGAAGCTGTTGTTTTTTTTGCTACAGGTGTAATTAAAGCAGTTTTCCAAGAACTAGGAAAGGAAGATGTAGCAAAGCAATAATTTATTATATGGGTAAGATGGCTCAAAATATGAGCTAAAATAATTTTAATAAATTTTATATTAATACCATCTTCTCCAACGGCGTTCGATTTTACGTTCATTACAAACTTTGCTAAATCATTTTCCGAAACCGGGGAAAATTGAAAGCATTGTTGCGAAGGAGACTCAGCAGATTCAAAAGTAATATTTTGCAGAGAGTTGGTGTTGAGGAGAAAAAAATCATTAAGAATATCTGGATCAATCGAGCAGTCGGAGGTTTGCTTATTGCCAATGCTTAGTTTTTTTAAGTTACTCCACAGAGCCTTAGGAGGAAGAGATGCGTTCAGTTTAGCATTACAATAGTTTATTTTCGACTGCCTGATAATCAACACTGAGGCATTTCTGGCACACCTATAGTCTTCCCATTTCTCAGCTGAAGGGTTTCTTTTCCATACACTTCGTAACTTGTTTCGATTTTTTAAAGCATTCCGGACATTACTTGTAAACCAAGGACAGGAAGCATTTTTAATAGTGACAGTCTTTAACGGTACATGTTTAACAAAAATATCATTAATTTCATTAGTAAACGTACACAGTTTATCTTCTACAGACAGACAAAACCAAACCTCGTTCCACGGAATTAAAAGAACATCACGATACAAAGACGGATAATCAATTGACTTAAAATCATAGTAAGAGAACGTGTTTGACACTGGAGAACGCGACAAGTTTATATTAATTGTACAGAAAATAAGGTCATGATCAGATATGAAATATATCTGGTCGAACAATAATACAGTTGAGACATCTGACACAATGAAATAATCAAGAAGACTAGGATTATCATTAGACGAATAACGTGTGGGCATGGTATCATTAACGACTGACAGACCGACGGATGAGAGATTGTCAAGCATTGAACTACTGAAACAATCATTACATAAAAGATTAACATTAAAGTCACCACATATAACAAAATAATTAAAATCAATGGATATACTAGATATTCCAGAAAAATACGCTTCTAAACTATTACTCTTACGAGGATTATATACACAAGAAACAAAAACTTTTATATTACTATCAGATACACATATATTCAAATATTCAATACAGCTGTCAATAGATTTATTAATTAGTTTAGGATTTAACGAACTTCGGCAGTAAATCGCAACACCACCGCCCCTTTTATGGGGTCTATCATTTCTAAAAAGTGTGAAGTTTTTCATACTGTAAACCGAGTCCATCACATCAGTGCTAAGCCAGGTCTCAGAAACACATACGACATCAACGGAAGAGCCCTCAAAAACATACTTCATGTAATCTAGCTTTACGGAATTTAAACTTCGTGCATTGAAGTGCACAACTTTGAGACCATTGTACCTTTTACACAACACTTCTACAAGTACTTTATTATTAACACCACCACAATTATAATTATTGTCACCCATAACAGGAAATAACAGAAATACAAACAACAAACACACCAGACAAAATTTTGAAAATCTTTATCACAACACAATTATTTAATAAACAGTCCACTTCAATGAAATTTAAAAATTTTCTTTGTGCCAAAATTTTCGGTGGAACGTGGACCGTGGAGTTTCCGGTTTCGTCAATATTATAAATACGGTTAGGTCTAAACTTATAACGATCCAAACATTCTTTGTAGTTTTTGAAAAAGGCCTCAACATTCGTTTTATTAAAGCTAGTGGCTCTAGATAAGCTGGTAGCTTCTGGCGTCCGTAAAGCGATGGTCTGATGGCGACGGAGAAACAATTTGAGCCAATCTTTTCCAGCTTTTTTTTGCATAAACCAGTTTTCAGGAAATTTTTTGCCATTTTTCTCAGCAAACTGGAAAGCTAATTTCAGCAATTCTGCTTTTGGAAGTCCGTAATGCAATTTCGAGGCAGTTAAAACATACTCGACTAAGGCTTCTTCTTCTTCCAACGTAAATACTTGTCGGGTATTTAGTCTACTTTCATACACAAAATCTGTGTTCGCGGAAGCTCCATGTTTTTTTATTTGCCTTATCAAGGTCGTCTTCGAAATGTTGTTAGTTTTTGCTGCGCTGTATACAGTTTTACCGCTTGCCACGTCTTTCACAGCATTCTTTAAGGCTTCACTATCCACCGGTGGTCGTGTGGCTCCCGTTTTACTTCTTGGCATTTTGCTAAAACAGTACAAAATAAGAAACAGTAAGCCAATACTTATCATATATGTGTACCTTGGACCGGTCCATGGTACACTTGTAAGCGTAGGACCGAGGTACACCTTCTGCTTGTTTTACAAAATATAAACAACAATATCATATTTTGAATGTAAACAGAAGTAGAACTCATGCTACATTTAGAAAAACAGTAAACTTACCAAGCTTTATTTGCCGAATTGCAAAATTGTGACGTTGTTCTGCACAAAAACTTTCGATATCGCCTCAAAAAAAAAACTTTTACGCAAAAAAAAAAATTTCCGTTTTTTCTCACACGTCCGTACAGCTCGACACTCTGAAGCAAACTAAATTCAAGCAACAGAGTGAGTGGAAAATTCCATAGAAGAACATACGCATGTATGTGTTGTAGTTGAGCGGCAATCTACACTCGGACCGAGGTACAATCGGTCCAAGGTACACACCTCTCCCCTACAATATGAGTGTCCAAAATGCAATAAAGAAACGCAATAAGTTACATAGGCTGTAGAAAATGAATCCCTCTGCTGAAAGGTGCGAACAGTACAGAGTTGCACGTAACGCTTCAGTTGTCCTTATTAGGCAATCCAAAAAAAGATACTACTCGCAAAAATTAAATACAACTCTTCCTGCCAAAGTGCTCTGGAAAAATCTAAAAAATCTTGGAATTGGCTCCAAACCAAAATCAGATTGTTATATTGACCCTGATACTCTAAATAATTTTTTCCTATGTAATGTTTCTAGTGGTAGCAATGTTGATCTTGAAGTATTATCGAACGTTCTAGTTGAACCCAGGTTTCAATTTTCTAATGTAACTGAATATGACGTTTACAAACACCTGAATAAGGTTAAATAAAATGCCATTGGCGAAGATGGGATATCGATTAAATTTATTAAACTGGTTTTACCACATGTTATTGGCCCGCTAACACACATAATTAATCATTGTTTTACAACGTCATATTTTCCGAAGCTCTGGAAAATTGCAAAAGTATTGCCTGTTGCGAAAAAACCCTCTGCTTGTGAACCAAATGATTATAGGCCGATGAGCATATTATCATGTCTTTCAAAAATATGTGAAGCTATAATGGCTGAACAGATTTTAAATTTTCTAAGTTTACATAACCTTCTATCTCCATTGCAATCTGGCTTTCGATGTGGACACAGTTGCTCAACAGCTACACTAAAAGTCCTTGATGACATTCGGAAGCCATATGATGAAGGTCACACAACACTCCTCTGCACGCTAGATTTCTCGAAAGCGTTTGACTCCGTAAATCACTCATTACTCTGTCATAAACTAAAGTGCTGGTATGGTTTTTGCAAGGACGCTGTAGAACTTATACAATGCTATCTGTCCAACAGAATGCAAAGAGTATGTGTTGGCGGTAAGTGCTCTCTATTTAAGCCTGTCTGCAGTGGAGTACCCTAAGGGTCGGTTCTTGGCCCTCTACTTTTTTCAATTTTCATCAATGATATCTTCTTAACTTGCAAAAATTCGTCTATGCATGCCTATGCAGATGATGCCCAGCTATATCTTTCGCGCAAAACTGGTCTCTTGGAAGATTTGTGTTGCAGAATAAATGAGGATCTTCATGACATTAACCGCTGGGCTACAAAAAACGGTCTTAGACTAAATTCTCTCAAATCTTATGTGCTGCCTATTAGCAGGTATAAAATAATTGTTGATGACCTACCGGACTTATTTATACAGGGTTGCCCATATTCGACGGACCCATGTTTTTGTTAAAAAAATCAAAGAAAAAAATAAAAATTTGGCGGTTGGCAATCTTAATCATTTAATTTGTTCCAAGTAGATTTGTTTACATCAATTTTTGAATATGATATCTCTCAAATGGCCGCCTCTGGCGTTGATGGCGTATTGTGCCCTTTTTGCAGCATTTTCCATCGTTTTCGCCAACATTTCAGCCGGAATAGCGGCTATTTCTTCACGAATGTTGTCCTTGAGCTCTTCTACGGTCCTTGGCTTGTTAACGTAAACCTTTGACTTCAAATATCCCCACAAGAAGAAGTCAGGCGGCGTCAAATCAGGCGAACGCGGTGGCCAGTCCAAATCACCACTTTTCGACATCAAACGGCCCGGAAACAAATTCTTCAGAAAATCGATTGTTATGCGACTTGTGTGCGGTGGAGCGCCGTCTTGTTGAAACCAGAACTGCCTCATACGCTTTCGACGAATAATTGGCATCACAAAATTGGTCATCATGCCGCGATAACGCTCCTGGTTGATGGTAACAGCATGGCCATTTTCATTTTGGAAGAAAAACGGCCCAATGACCGTTTTCGCACTAACGCCGCACCAAACTGTGACTTTTTCGTCATGAAGAGGCACTTCTTGAATCTCCTGAGGATTTTCAGTGGCGTAAATACGGCAATTTTGCTTATTTACGGTCCCATTCAATGTGAAATGGGCTTCATCGGACATGATAATTTTGTTCCAAAATTGCTCGTCATCTTCGGCCATTTCGATGACTCTTTGGGCCCATTCCAATCGACGAGGCTTGTCCGCAGGCAACAATCTTTGCGTCAATTGAATTTTGTACGGGAACAAATGCAAATCAACGCGAATAATCCGTTGTAAAGTGGACCGAGCCATGCCCAACTGCTGAGAACGGCGTTTTTGGGATGTTCTTGGGGACCTCTCAACACTGGCTCGTACGGCAGCGATATTCTCGGCCGATCGCCTTGGTCGACCATTATTTGGCCTCTTCGGATTAGAAAGAGCCTCACCAGTCGAAAATTTTTCGTATAAACGCTTAATGGTGTTCTTAGAAGGCGCACTTCTCACATTTTTTAAGTTTTTAAAAGCACGTTGAGTTTTCACAATTGACTTCTTCTGTTGAATGTAAATTTCAACTATTTCAGAGCGCTCGCGTGGCGTGTATTGTTCCATGGTAAAAATCTGCTTGGACTGACGCTTCAAACGCGGTATGTCATTAAGCGATCTGACATCTCTGTCAAAAGTTATGGCGTTGCCAGATGGGTCCGTCGAATATGGGCAACCCTGTAGGAGATAACAAACTTAAACTAGTAAGTAACATTAAAAGTCTTGGTTATCATATAAATTCATCCCTAACATGTACGGATCACATTAACAATGTGGTGCGCATGATTTTCTTTATTCTACGTAATCTCAAAATGTCAGCTCGATTCACTCCTGTAGACACCAGACTCAAACTTGTATTGCAATTAATAATGCCCATCATAACATATTTTGAAGTTATATACAGTAAACTTGACTCGCGTTCAGAACACAAGTTGCAAGTTGCGTTCAATCATGCCACGCGATATGTGTATAACATTCATAAATTTGATCATATAACCTTGTTCAAAAAGAGTATCCTTGGTTGTGATATTAGAAGCTATCTGAATGCTCGAAATTGTATGTTCCTGCATAAACTTATTTACTCTAAAACTCCTGGGTATCTCTTTGAAAAACTCAATTTTAGTCACTCGGTAAGAGGGAATATATTTTTAATACCAACATGGTATTATTTAAACTCTACTAGGTTATTTTTCATTAATGCCATTAGATTATGGAATAGTTTACCTAACAGTATTACATCTTTGGAAAGAAAAGGTGACTTAAAGCAGGCCGTATTTAACCACTTTACCTAAAAACTGTGTGTTGGAATTGATAGAAACCATTAATCTTTTATGCCTCTATGTTCTATGCCCCTCTGATCTTTTTTACTCTTTTTCGCTCTTTTTCGTCTGCTTATCTTTCTAATTTATTTAATATTGTTACTAATACTTTATTATTATTTCTTAATTTATATAGTTAATAAGTCCACTATAAAATTACAATCTCATTATTATCAATAACTGTTAAATCTACTTATAAATATACTTAAGCAACTACCTTTGTATTTCAAAAGAACATGTTCTTATAATACTAATATAAAACATGAATAAACATAAACATAAACAAACATAATGGACTTTTTTGAACTTAAGACTATCTGAGTTATTTTATCTTTAACTATCTATGGATATAAAAAGAAAAAAGCGAGCTGTGAGAACATCAAATTCGGTTTTAATAAAGAATTTTAGATTTAACATCGCTACAAAAATTTTAATTCACCCTTATTTAAGGGCTTTAAAGCTGAAGATTGTAACCTCTGCTGAAAAAAAGCATCATATATAATCATGCCGTAAAAGCTATAGTGTAGACTGGCTTGAATCTGAGAAGCTGTCAAGAATCTGTATAGGCCACGCTTATGAGCCCGAACAGAACCGAAGCGGCTGTCGGATGCCGTGCAACAAATTACATGAAAATGTATGCAGTCACCAAAAATTAAATCGCCATAGAAAACCGCGACGGCAAAACTCCAGAATAGAATCAATTTTATTTTTTCTTCAAAGGCTGTCGCATCTCTCTTTGAGTGACGTAAGTGTTGCTATATTTTTGCTAAAGATTGTTTGTGTTGAGTGTTATTTTTTTAGCTTTTACCATGAGCTGATGTTTCGTTTTGCGTGTCTATATTGCATTCATATAAATTCAAAATAATATTTCATATTTCACCATTCACACACCGAAAAGCAACGCTGATCCGACAATCGCTCCTATTTTGGACGTGTTCTTAGCGGATTTCGCAGAGAGAGGACCGACAACCGACAGCCGTTTCGGTTCTGTTCGGGCTCTATAGCTGAAGATGGCAAATATATCGCTGCTGAAATACGCTTCATGTATAATTATGCGTTTATAGCTAAAATTATTTACATTAATGTACTAGCTTGAATCTGTGAAGCTACCATTGCTGTGGTTTTTGTTCTCTGCATCCGTTTCCTTCTGTTTCCCAAACTCTTAATGAAAAAAAACAACATTGCGCTGTTGAAAGCTTTTCAGATTCAGTTTTGAATTTGGGAAGTTAATGCGAATTTAGGAGTGTAAAGAGCGTGGGAAGCATAAAGGGAAAACAAGTAAAGAAACATTGAGTTGTTGGTAGGTTTAGTGCTAGCTTAATTCTATAAACACCAAATATACATCGATAATAAAAATTAAAAGATTATCAACATCGACTCAATGTAAGATTTTTTTTTGCAAAATGCAATTGACAACATTATCTAACCAAAAAAAAAAAAAAAACAAAAAAAAAACAGAACAGCGACACACTACCATTAACACTACCATCTATACAAAGCTGATCCTATCTGGAAGCAATAAGCGCGCATTATACCCACTACCAGCTCAATGCAGCTGCTTACATCTGCAAGCACGATCTCGCACCAGCTTCAGCGTGCATTATAAATGCGAACTAAGGCAGCGTGAAAAGTAAACGCGAGACCCGACAGGCACCAGAAAACATCGAAAACTCATTGGGCAAAAGAGATGCATGACTTGCGTTCTTGATTGCTGTTATGCATTTTTCATCATCAATCGGCTCGGCTCAGCTTCATGCGTTCACTATGTCCACAGCCTAAGGGCGCGTTTATAGTGCCGACTTATTACCGAACCGAACCGAGCTGAAAACGCGTCATGATGAAAGAAACTGGTAGTGCGTATAGTGCGCGCTTTTCGCGGCCGACTTGTTGTAGCTGGTTTTTAACTATTTTGGGTTTGTTTCTATTTTTACATTCGAAGCAGCAAAAACGTCACGTGATTTCGTGTATGCTGTTTTCTTTACTCAAACCAGCGGACAACAAGTGAAGTGACAAAAATGGGAAACAACGATGCTGAAGTTTTTTGCGCAGAAATGTTCGTTTTTTAGCTGGCACAATACGCTTTAAGCTGCTTGTTCGGTTGGCACTATATGCAGTTTGAACTTATTGCATATGATTGTATGTGCAGCGTTTTTCAGCCTTTCTTCTCGGTTCGGTTCGGTTCGGCAATAAGTCGGCACTATAAACGCGCCCTAAGAAGTATTGAATCAATTTCTAAGTTCTTGCAAAGTAAATACGATGAAACCATTTGCTTTCCTTACACAACTCACCATAGGGTTCACGTCTGTGCTATATAATGAACGAAAATCTTTCGAAAAGTAATACAGTGGTGGAATCAGTGAAGTTGTTAATTGATGGTCGATGTTTTGGTTGTATATAATTAATAGAATAATTAAGAATGTATATAATTGATGACGATCAATCATCCTTTTCACCTAACATGGAGTGAAAAAAATGATTTTGATTATCAGCTGTCAATTCTCATTTAAGCTGATTCCACCTCCGATGTTTGTTAATTTTAATTTTGTTTTGTTTTGATTTGTTCTCTTACGAAAAATGGTTTGTGTCCACATATCGTCGTTCGCAAATTATTGTGTTCTATATGACAAAAATGTTTTTTTGGTAAATCAAGTTTAAAGTTTAGTAAAAAACTGAACCGAAAAATCTGCCGCGATTTTCTTACCAATGAAAGTTCAAGAGTTTGTGGTTTTTTCTGTCAAAAAAAAATGTTCATCTTTGGAAGCGTTTTTTAGAGTAAGATGCGTTTAAAAAAAAATAATTTGTTCTATATGCACTTATTTACGAAACTATTCTTGTTTTATAGCATATAGAACAAAATGTAATATGTATTGGAGAAATGAAAAGCAATGTGATTTCACTCAACAAAAACTTTATTTCATATATTATAATATTAACTTAATTTTAAACTTAATCTTATCCATATGTTTTTATGAGTCCACTTAAATCAATACCTGTTAATTTCTTAAAAGATAAGTTTCGACTACAAAATCAAGTAAAAAATTAACCAAATTCATTTGACTTCGATTCCACGAAGTTCATGCTTGATTTACGGAGATTTTTTAATTGAAGCAAGTTTGTTAAAAAAACGAAGACAAAAAGTTGTACCTATATTTTAAATTGTATTAAACAAATTATTAAGGGTATTCACGGGTTGATGCGAAACACAGTTGCGACGATGCGAAAATGCAAGATACGCACTGCTCAAACCTATTGCGAAAGCGCACAAACAGTGATGCGAAACAGATGATTCATGTTATGGGTGTTTTCAAGCATAGTTGCCATCTGGGTAAAACTTTAAAAAGGCTAAGTTTTTACGTTGATTCAAATAAGTAAAGTTACAATATTGATGCTCACGCGTTAGTGCGAAAAATATGTTGCATTTTCGCATTCTTGCAATTCGCATCAACCCGTGAATACCCCTATTGTAGTATGCCACTGCATCAAGTGATAAAAAGTTGTATAAACTTTTCACATCATTTACTTTCTCCAATGATATCTTCTTATCTACACTGAACCAAATATTGTTCTTAAAATCAAAGAATCTCGTTCATAAAGCGAAATTCATTGATTTTTAAGAACTATTCATTGCCCCAAAGAACGAATTCTTTGGTTCAATGAATCGTTGTTCTTAATTTTAAGGAACAGTTCATTGTTCGTGTTCATTAAAATTTTGTTCCAGTTCTTGTGTTGTAATATCTAAAAAAACCATTAGAGAATTTTATCTCAATAAGAAAATGATTTTTTAAAATATATCTTGATATTGTTTTAAAATTTCTAAGGACAGACTAACTTATTGTAACAGTTGTATGTGTCATTAATTAATCATTTTTCTTCATAACATATCAAAGAAATAACGTAAGAACAAAGATTCATTGAATCAAGGAACTCGTACTTTGGACCAATTTTAATGTATAATACATTGGGACAAAGAACTTTTTCTTTGTTATTAAGTACGTTTTTGGTTCTGTGTATTGCTTATCCATTCTTATTCTTAGTATTAAGCTTTTTTTAAACGTTGTTGTAAAATTTAACTTCTAACCTTATGTTATTTATGATGGGCATTTTCTTTTCTTTTTTGTTTCATTTTATTTACCAACTGCAATCTAAAGCGGGATTTTTTCTTTTTTGTTTCATTTCATTTGCCAAGTGCAATATGAAGCTAAGAAAAAAACCAGAAAAAAAACAAAAAAACAGCAAAATACAAAGACCTCCAAATAATAACTTTAATAACTTTTTTAGACTTGCATATAGAACAAAATAAAAAAATATTTTTTTTACTTAGTATTTTTGCTTCGTTTTTGTTCTATATGCACCGATTTTTTGCATATAGAACACAATAGCTTACGAAGCTTGTCACAACAGTGTTGTATAGCACAAAGTCGATGTCTCATATTTCGAAAACTATAAAAGATAAAAGCAAACTGATGACACAGATCGATAGATCTCGAAAAATTTGCCTATATACCAGTCTTATCTCAATTTTTTCAATTTTGTGATATAGAACACAATAATTTACGAACGACGATATGTATATCTTCCTTTGAAAGTTATTAAAATTCACAATTATTTTTTCATACGCTATTTACATATAAATTCCAAAGGAAAAATGTATGCAAAATGTAGTTGATGAGAATGAGAAGAAGGGAGTGTGTAGAAGAAAGAACGCAGAAATGGATTGCTTACAAATACTTTGGTACTTTATAATTTTTAAGTGTTTAATGTGGGTGGACATTTCGATGCCAATTTTACGAACGGCGAGGTCCATGGTTCGAATTCTCAACCCAACGCAGAAAATTTTTTCAATATAAATTTATTATTTTAATGGGCAGTCAACTTTTTTATTATTTGAATGGGCAGTAGCCTACGATAAACTTCAGAGTGTAAATAATGCCATGTAAGCCTTGAGAACAAGGAACAAATATTATTCATTTGGAATCAGCATAAAGCTACTAGGTCCAGTTCACGATCATTTATAAATAAATATTTAATATCATACACAACAAAATTTGTTCACAAGAAGCTCGGTTAAAGTCCTGTCATTTCTTTTCGACTCTGAATTTTTTTGAAAAAATTGTGCAAGCAAATTCCCGGTCCAAAACGGCGACCGGGATATTAAAAATTCATAGCATTATTAAAAAATCAGATAAATTTTTGCTCCTAAAAAATTTATGTTGAAAATGCCCCTCCAATTTTGACAGAAAGTGAATAAGAATAATTCCCAGGAAGTATATATGTTCTAGAAATTTGTTTATTGAGATCTTAGGTAAATTTTTGTAGTTGATTGTTTCCTTGAATTTTGAACGGTTTGCTACCTATGGACCTGAACACGGGAAAAAAGGTAAAAAAAATCAAATTTTTTTAAGTTTTTTGCGATTTTGATCTGGAAGGTGAATTTTTTTTGATTTTATGTATTCGCAATTTTTGTTCTTTATAACAAGAACTACAACTTTGCCTCAGAGAGTAAATAGAAATTCTGAATGGTTTGCACGATATGAGCCCGAGAAAATGATCACTGTTTTGCGAAAATGATACCGAGGCCCCAAATCTTTGGCGGCCCATAAACAAAAAAGTGCTTGACTTTGGGAAAAATTGGGAGACACGGGTCTTTTTTTTTTAGTCTTTTATCACGTAGTGGTGTCCGTATATGGTTATTTTTTTCGTGTTGCACTGTGTAATTATCCTACTGATAATAGTGATCTATTCGAAAGTGATGAAGATGAAGATTATATACCAAGTGAAAATGAACATGATTGTGATAACTATAATAGTGATGATTCAGATAGTGATTTTTTCAATCAACAAACAAGAGAAGCAGCAGTGTTACATGAAAAAATTTTATTGATGTCAAAAGACAAAAAAATACAATATTCAACTGAACCATTGCAACTTTCTCGTTCTAATAATTCTTCCACTCTCTCTTTTGCTGCCAGGCAATGTAAATAATGTGTTATTTTTTTAATATTTATTCTTCTAAACTATTTTTCAAAATGCATTGTGTAGGTCCAACAACATATGCTGCTGTTCAATGTTCTGATACCGTTTCTACATTTTTATTGGCCATACAGCCGATTGAAAAAATAATTGTTGATATGACCAATTTATATGGTATTCGTCACTATAAAGAAGATTGGGATAGTGTTGATATAATAACTATGCGTGCATACTATGGTATTTTGATATTAGCTGGTGTTTATCGATCAAATGGGGAGTGTTTGAGTGAACTGTGAGACGACAAGCATTAATTTTAATTTTCTTTGTTTTGCTATTATCGGGTAATATATATTCAATGGATGTAATATAATTGAAATAATATTTATTTATGGATTAAAATAATAAAGAGAGATGTATTCAATTAAAACATTAAAAAAAAAAAGAGTTGGCTGTGCCGTGGACACACCCGTAGGTTTTGACGTGACGAAGTTTCTTGCTGTTGTTGTTAATGTTGATGTTGATGTTGATGTTGATGTTGATGTTGATGTTGATGTTGATTTTGATGTTGATGTTGATGTTGATGTTGATGTTGATGTTGATTTTGATGTTGATGTTGATGTTGATGTTGATGTTGATGTTGATGTTGATGTTGATGTTGATGTTGATGTTGATGTTGATGTTGATGTTGATGTTAATGTTGATGTTGATGTTGATGTTAATATTGATGTTGATGGTGATGTTGATGTTGATGTTGATGTTGATGTTGATGTTGATGTTGATGTTGATGTTGATGTTGATGTTGATGTTGATGTTGATTTTAATTTTGATTTTGATGTTGATGTTGATGTTGATGTTGATTTTGATGTTGATGTTGATGTTGATGTTGATGTTGATTTTGATTTTGATGTTGATGTTGATGTTGATGTTGATGTTGATGTTGATGTTGATGTTGGTGTTGGTGTTGGTATTGGTGTTGGTGTTGGTGTTAATGTTGGTGTTGGTGTTGGTGTTGGTGTTGGTGTTGGTGTTGGTGTTGGTGTTGGTGTTGGTGTTGGTGTTGGTGTTGGTGTTGGTGTTGATGTTGATTTTGATGTTGATGTTGATGTTGATGTTGATGTTGATGTTGATGTTGATGTTGATGTTGATGTTGATGTTGATGTTGATGTTGATGTTGATGTTGATGTTGATGTTGATGTTGATGTTGATGTTGATGTTGATGTTGATGTTGATGTTGATGTTGATGTTGATGTTGATGTTGATATTGATGTTGATGTTGATGTTGATGTTGATGTTGATGTTGATGTTGATGTTGATGTTGATGTTGATGTTGATGTTGATTTTGATGTTGATGTTGATGTTGATGTTGATGTTGATGTTGATGTTGATCTTGATGTTGATGTTGTTGTTGATGTTGATGTTGATGTTGATGTTGATGTTGATGTTGATTTTGATGTTGATGTTGATGTTGATGTTGATGTTGATGTTGATGTTGATGTTGATGTTGATGTTGATGTTGATGTTGATGTTGATGTTGATGTTGATGTTGATGTTGATGTTGATGTTGATGTTGATGTTGATGTTGATGTTGATGTTGATGTTGATGTTGATGTTGATGTTGATGTTGATGTTGATGTTGATGTTGATGTTGATGTTAATATTGATGTTGATGTTGATGTTGATGTTGATGTTGATGTTGATGTTGATGTTGATGTTGATGTTGATGTTGATGTTAATATTGATGTTGATGTTGATGTTGATGTTGATGTTGATGTTGATGTTGATGTTGATGTTGATGTTGATGTTGATGTTGATGTTGATGTTGATGTTGATGTTGATGTTGATGTTGATGTTGATGTTGATTTTGATGTTGATGTTGATGTTGATGTTGATGTTGATGTTGATGTTGATGATGATGTTGATGTTGATGTTGGTGTTGGTGTTGGTGTTGGTGTTGGTGTTGGTGTTGGTGTTGGTGTTGGTGTTGGTGTTGGTGTTGGTGTTGGTGTTGGTGTTGGTGTTGGTGTTGATGTTGGTGTTGGTGTTGGTGTTATTGTTGGTGTTGGTGTTGGTGTTGGTGTTGGTGTTAGTGTTGATGTTGGTGTTGTTGTTGGTGTTGGTGTTGGTGTTGGTGTTGATTTTGATGTTGATGTTCATGTTGATTTTGATGTTGATGTTGATGGTGATGTTGATTTTGATGTTGATGTTGATGTTGATGTTGATGTTGATTTTGATGTTGATGTTGATGTTGATTTTGATTTTGATGTTGATGTTGATGTTGATGTTGATGTTGATTTTGATGTTGATGTTGATGTTGATGTTGATTTTGATTTTGATGTTGATGTTGATGTTGATGTTGATGTTGATGTTGATGTTGATGTTGGTGTTGGTGTTGGTATTGGTGTTGGTGTTGGTGTTGGTGTTGGTGTTGGTGTTGGTGTTGGTGTTGGTGTTGGTGTTGGTGTTGGTGTTGGTGTTGGTGTTGGTGTTGGTGTTGGTGTTGGTGTTGGTGTTGGTGTTGGTGTTGGTGTTGGTGTTGGTGTTGGTGTTGGTGTTGGTGTTGGTGTTGGTGTTGGTGTTGGTGTTGGTGTTGGTGTTGGTGTTGGTGTTGGTGTTGGTGTTGGTGTTGGTGTTGGTGTTGGTGTTGGTGTTGGTGTTGGTGTTGGTGTTGGTGTTGGTGTTGGTGTTGGTGTTGGTGTTGGTGTTGGTGTTGGTGTTGGTGTTGGTGTTGGTGTTGGTGTTGGTGTTGGTTGTTGGTGTTGGAGTTGTTGTTGGATTTGGAGTTGGTGCTTTTCGTTTAGCTTTTTTTTTGCTTCCCCATTGGTTGTGCTCTAATTTCAATTAATCCAGCAAAAGTGATGCATATGCGTCACATTAGGCGGTTCCCTGAGGGTTTTTGACACGCCGTCAAATTTTTTTTTTATTTTTGTCATATGCCCGAAGACCTCACCTTTGTTGTCGTTCCTTAAAATTTACCGTTGCACCAGTAGTCACAGAGTTAAAAATCCATGCAACGTTTTTTCATGGCTGTAGCATTGTTACTGCATTATGTGATTGCATCCCTGAAATCATGACAACAAAATTTTTTTTGTAATTTAGTTGTGAAGCGTAATAACACATCCCTGCTGTCGTAAAACAAAATTTACTGTAGCACTCCTCCTGAGTGAGTAATATTTCCATGCAACTTTATTACATTTCTGTTACATAAGCTGCTATATTCACGACCTGACAACGCCGGAATTTTTTTTTTATTCTTGTCGTAAAGCCATGTATAAAAACTTTATTTTCCTTTTTAAACTTTTATCGTAGGTTATATACTCATTGAGTAAAAATTCGATGCAACGCCGCTGCATGAATGTTGCGTTATCGATCTTTGAGCGGCTCTCTCAGCGTCCTTATGATGTCAGAAATTTTTTGTCTAATTTTGTTGTGAGGGCTTCCAATAGGCCTTTATTGGCGTATCGTATTTTTAATCCTAGCACTAATACTCAGCGAGTAATAATTCCATGTAACAAATTTTCAGTTGCGTTGCTTACGCAGCTCCCACTACGTCCCTATACCGTATTAAATTTTTTTTTTGTTTTTTTAATATAGTCAAAGAATTAGCCTTTATGGTCATACCATTTTTTTAATCATAGCTCTTATACCCAGCGAGTATCAATTGAATAAAACGCAGATGAACTTTTAAAAAATGCATTTTTCAACTTTTTTAGAAACTAGAGCAGTACAACGTAACTTCGTCACGTCAATAGTTTTACTCTTTTATTTATTAGTGAAAACTTGGAATTTTTACGTGTCATCAATTATATGACAGTAATACTTTTATGTATTAAAAAAAGAAATGCGGATGAGGGTTAAAAAAAATAAATATTTAAAAATTTCATCTTAGCAATTATACCATAATTTTTTTTACAATGTTTTTTTTCGAATAAATTTCTATTTATTCTGATGTTTTTCTAAAGAATAAATGAGCATGAGTATGAGCAAAAAATACTTGAAAATATTTATCTTCTACTGATAAAAATAATATTCGTGAAATAATGTTTATCCTTCAATAATAATAGTAAAGTCCTAACTATTTTAAATAAAGATTGGCCGAAACCATATGTGAACTGTAGAAGCGAATTTATTATTGAGTACAAAACATGGCATACTTCAACAATTAAAGAATTTTTCATTGCAATAAAGTCAACATGGTATATTATACGGAAGCAGTTAATTAAAATTTTGTAAAATAATTTTGAATAAGTTTGGTTGACCCTTTTGAGTTTATGCAGTCCAAATACAATTTTTCTCATTTCGCATTTTTCACTTATGTCTCAAGAGATGATTCGGAAAAAACTTCATTTGAAAAATTTCTCTAAATATCTAGTTTTTTCATTAAGCCATGAAACTGAGAGGCATGATTATGCCGACTACTTTCGTTAGTTAAAGAGTGCTTTCCTAGCTTCTTACCTGTTCAGGTCTGCCGCCATGTATGTGACATTTGGACAAAATCATGCAAAAGTTATGCTGATTCTTGATATCTACATCCGTTATTTGTGTGAGCAGCTCCTCGGCTTCCTTGAAATAACCTGTGGCGCACTTAGCTTGAGCATAGTTGTAGTTGAAGGTGTCATCGTTGACGAAATAGCTGCGTATAGAGTTCATATAGACGAGAACCTCCTCGAATTGACCGTAGAGAAAAAATGCCGAAGCCATACTCTGACGACCTGGTATCGTATCGCATTCGGTGGTTGAACTGCCGACAAGGTGCAAATTTTGCTGTGCCGTCTTAATGTGTTCCTTCTAAAAATTTGGTGGTTTTATGGAGCGATTCAAAAATAAAAACAAAACAACCAACCGAGGACAGCTGTTGACCTAAGGCCGCATGCACCACACCCTTCAAAATGTACTCATGCGGCACCGTTGGGTTGACTTCCTTCATTAAGCTGTGGGCTTCCTGTACATTGCCATTCTTCAAATAATAAATAGCCAAATTAAGGCGCGCTTCCGGCACTATATTCAACAAGGCGGGGAAAGTTTGCATGGCACCCTCGCCACTGCGAAAAACCACTAAATTATGTTTGATCAAATCGGCACCGAAGGTGCCATTGTCACCAATATTCTTGATTTCCTGTTCGGCAATGCGACCATTGAAGAGTCTAAAACGATTGCAGGCCTTTAAATTTATGGCAATAGTACTGTCACGATGCTTAGCCAAATAGATGTCCAGCACTTCCTGCGACATGTCGTAGTAGTCGAGCTTATAGAAGCATAGAGCTAAGTAGACATTAATGGCCAGATAGTCTCTGAGATGAAAAGTTGAAAAAAAAAATTAATTCTGATTTCTGCTCTTACGCATCACCACCCACTTATTGTCCAGCAGAATTCTTTTGTAGATATCAATAGCTTCTTGATAGTGTGCACGCAAATAGTGCATCGAGGCCAAACTCAGCTGATCTTCCAATGAATCCTGCAGTGTCTCATGCAGTTCCATGATTTGCTCCTCGTTATTAAACTTGTGCGCCAGATGAAATAGCAAACGCAGCTTCAACGCTGTATTGGGTATCTGCTCTATCAGCTTCTGGGCCTCCTCGTACATGCCCAGGTAAAACATGCACACCGCTATATTTAAATTAATATCATCTGTTGCTGGCTCAGTCTCACGTATGGAATGGTATTGATCCAATGACTGCTGATAGTCGCCCAGATGAAAGCTACAAAAAGCAATCCACTGATCGATGAGCAGTTGTTTGTCCTCATCATCTTCTTCGTTGGAGAACTTCGTTGGAGAGTGTAAAGTAGAAATGATGGAATTATGCAAGAAATTTTAAAAAACTTCAGATTTAGAAAAAAAAAAATATACCTCCAAAAAAGCTCTAGCGCCCGTATAATCACGGCTTATGACGAAATCCTCTAGACTGGGTGCAACTTTTTTGGTTGCCGATGCGCCAGTTTGCTGTTTGCGCGATTGGGCGGAGTCAGTTTTGCCACGTGATAGAATCTAAAGTTTTTGAAATAAGTTAACTTTAATTTAGAGGAATATTAATAAATATCAAGAATTTATTTACCATTTGTTAAGTTTAGAGAAATGCGGCAACTGAAATGTTTTGGTTTTCTCTCTGTTGTGTCTAACTCGCGAGCTCGTTAGGTTGTCGTGGTAACAACTTTTTTTAGGGGCTGTGTTTAATAATGTTTGGGCAGGTGTTTATTTGTTTCCAAGGGTGCTTAAATGCTAAAAGACCTTTGTTGGAAGCATATTTAAAATTACAAAATACAAAATATTTAAAAAAAAGGAGTTGGCTGTGTCGTAGACACACCCGTAGATTTGACGTGAAGGGGTTTCTTTCTACTACTATCTCATGTCCAAACTCTTGTTTTAATCCTTGACCAAATTCTTTACTTAATGAAATATGCCGAATCCCTTCCCTAGCTTGGAATAGTGTGTTTTAGTTTGTATTTTAGGATAATTCATATCCTGACTCATGTCATGGTCTTTTTCCGGTTTCATTGTGTTATTTTTGTTATTTGAGCAATGTCGGTTACCATGAAAAAAAAACCGTTGAAATCATAACTAACTCAGTTCTTGTTGTTGTTGTTGTAGTTATACTTGTTGTTATAGTTGTTGTTCTAGTTGTTGCGGTGTTGTTTTTGTTTTTGTTGTTGATGATGTTGATGTTGATGTTGATGTTGATGTTGGTGTTGATGTTGATGTTGATGTTGATGTTGATGTTGATGTTGATGTTGATGTTGATGTTGATGTTGATGTTGATGTTGATGTTGATGTTGATGTTGATGTTGATGTTGATGTTGATGTTGATGTTGATGTTAATGTTGATGTTGATGTTGATGTTGATGTTGATGTTGATGTTGATGTTGATGTTGATGTTGATGTTGATGTTGATGTTGATGTTGATGTTGATGTTGATGTTGATGTTGATGTTGATGTTGATGTTGATGTTGATGTTGATGTTGATGTTGATGTTGATGTTGATGTTGATGTTGATGTTGATGTTGATGTTGATGTTGATGTTGATGTTGATGTTGATGTTGATGTTGATGTTGATGTTGATGTTGATGTTGATGTTGATGTTGATGTTGATGATGTTGATGGTGATGTTGATGTTGATGTTGATGTTGATGTTGATGTTGATGTTGATTTTGATGTTGATGTTGATGTTGATGTTGATGTTGATGTTGATGTTGATATTGATGTTGATGTTGATGTTGATGTTGATGTTGATGTTGATGTTGATGTTGATGTTGATGTTGATGTTGATGTTGATGTTGATGTTGATGTTGATGTTGATGTTGATGTTGATGTTGATGTTGATGTTGATGTTGATGTTGATGTTGATGTTGATGTTGATGTTGATGTTGATGTTGATGTTGATGTTGATGTTGATGTTGATGTTGATGTTGATGTTGATGTTGATGTTGATGTTGATGTTGATGTTGATGTTGATGTTGATGTTGATGTTGATGTTGATGTTGATGTTGATGTTGATGTTGATGTTGATGTTGATGTTGATGTTGATGTTGACGATGTTGATGTTAATTCATGCTAATGTTTTTGTTGTTGTTTTCGTTGGTGTTATTGCCTTTGCTTATTTTTATTTGCTTCTCCATCGCTTGTGCTCTTTCTTCGCCTTAGCAATATGCTAAGTGATGCATATACGTCACATTAGACGATTCCCTGAGGAGCCTTATGCCACCATATATTTTTTTTTTTGATTTTTATCATGTCCGAAGTCCCCACCTTCATTTTCGTTCCTTAAAATTTACCGTCACGCCAATAGTCACTGAGTTAAAATTCCATGCAACGTTTTTTCATGGTTGTAGCATTTGTAGCATTTTGCATTATGTGGTTGCCATCTTGAAATTATGATGATAAAAAGTTTTTCCGTATTTTAGTTGTGAGGCGTAATAATACTGATATGCTGTCGTAAAACAAAATTTACCGTAGCACGTTGCCTGAGTGAGTAATAATTCCATGCAACGATATTACATTTCTGTTACATAAGATGCTATATTCACGACCTGGTGATGTCACTATTTTTTGTTATATTTTTGTCATAAGGCCAAGTATAAATATTTCATTTTCCTTTTTAAACTTTTATCGTAGCTTATATACTCACCGAGTAACAATTCAATGCAACGCCGATGAATTTTGAAAAAAATGCATTTGCAACTTTTTTGGAAACCTGCGCGGTAAAACGTAACTTCGTCGCGTCAAAAGCAGCACTTTTCAACGAAAAATAAAATTACAACAAAAAAAAAACAAAATGTTTACCAGTTGGCAAACTATTCGATCGGCTAGTGTGCGGACTTCTATAGCACGCCATACCCACTTGGCAGTCTGCAGATAGTTGCCAGGCTGTAAAATCAAGTGGAAATCTGACCTCCCATTTGGTTTTATAGTTAGGTTTGATTCAATCGTGAGATGTGTGCACTTCCATAAGACACCATGCCCACATGAAAACAAATCAAACTATCGGCCGACTAAAAGTCTGTAGTGTGCGGCGGCTCTAAGAGTTCATTTGGCAATAAGTCTCAATCGCATAGTCAGTATTTATCCTATGCGATTTCGCTATTCAACACCTTAAAGTTATTCACTGAAGCAGACAAAATTTTCAAATTAATTTGCACTTAAATTAAACCATTTGGCTAGCAAAAAATTTCATGACGACACACTTTAAGTTGGCAACAACATACTGCTAGGCAACATGTTGCTTCACTCACATGTGATGATGGTGATGATTAGACGTAAGTAAAACAACGTCACAAAGCGCAAAGCTATCACAACAAGTCAACCACAAGTCAGCTGTCAACACTAAAAGCACCAACACAGATACAAGCAAAAAACACTAATACAAGCAAAAAACACTAATACACATGCCTATGAAGCAGAAAAAATATACACACACACACAGACATACGAACAACTAAACTAGCAACATGACGTTCGAGTTCAAAAGCTTTAACAACATGACATGAAAGAAACAGAGTCGTTTGTGCTGGTGTTGGTGATGATGCTGTTGTTGTTGTTGTTGTTGTTGTTACTGACTAGTAACATAACTAAACAAGCTGTCTATTGTTGTTGTGTTCTTTGCAGTTTTTGTTGTATTTTCTTTGTTTTTGTTGACCAAAATGCATGCACTCGTAGTTAATGAAATGCACAGGGTGCTGGTGTTGAGAACTTTAAACATATTTGGGCAAAAATTTTGCGAGTTGTCGTTGTCTGTCGTCCTAGCTGTCCTAGTGTACATACTGTAGTGCAGTATAGTGCAGTTGTATTATGGCCAGTTGCTGGTAGCTCTTTAGGACAGGTTAGAAAACTATTATGTGCACCTTGTCAAGTTTTGTGTGCAAAACCAGGAAGCCAACTGAAGTTCTTAACATATGCCACATTTTGTTGCAAATGTTTTGTGTGTGAGAGTTAGAGAAAAGCCAGTATTTTGGCTTAAGCTATTTTGTTATTGCTGCATTTTCTGTTTTTTTTAAGGGTTTTTGTGGCTTTCTGACTACAGGACTAAATCTGACAGCAAACATTCATAGCAACAACAGAGCCACAAACGAAATGCTTTTATGAGCTTTCGAGCTAATTGAATTAAAAGCTCTCTCAATAACTGCCAGCTTGTGGTACTTGCGGATGCACTATTCTTGAATTTCTATCTTTATTTTAAATAATGTAAATAATTAAAAGAAAAAAAAAATCTGTTTTGTATAAATAGTAAACATTTTTCAAGCAACTTTAAGGCAAGCGTCATATTTTAATGCATGTGCTGGCATGCATGTCCTTTGTGTCCTTGCCTCAGGTGCTGGTGTTATTTTCAATGCACTCATATGCACATCGAGCAGAGACCAATAAAGCCGCCAATCTTCGTTATCGACTCTGCACCGCGCTTCCGCGTTTCCGCATTTGAATGCGCCATATTTTTATTTTTTATTATCCTGCGTCCAGAATCCGCATTCGCTTTATTTTCATGGCATTCTGTTGCTTTGTACAGCTGATGCGCTGCATTTAATTCATTGCCTTTAGCCTGGCAGCCTTCATGGTCGTCATGGTCACCGCACTGACCGCCGCTGTTGCTGTGAGCAGCAGTTTTGCAGTGCGGGGAGGCTGCCATCATCATGCCGCTGGTAGTGTGTGTTCATTGACCGTGGTCAGTTAGTTTTTAAGCAGCAGGCAGCTTTGGCTTCACAGCTGCTTTTGCTGTTGCTGCTGGTGATTCTGATGTGGCTGTTATTGCCTTGCGTTCTTAGCGGTGAGTAGCATAAAGGAAGCTCTAAAAAAACTGCAGAATAAAAAAAAAAATATGAAAATATACATGTATAAAAACATTAACATTTTGCAAAGGGAGTAACTGCATCGTCCCATACATGTTCACTATCGCTAATTGATATCACCCGTTGGCATGCGGCGTGTTAGTTTTTATATGTGTGCGCATGTTTTTGGCATCCACTGTAGTCATAAATTTTGCTGTTATTCCAAGGACGCAACATTTGAATGCAAAAGAATGCATGGCTGTTTTAGTCGTCAAGATTGGTTGACAGACAATTCAGCTCAATGGACAATTCTTCAATATTTACCTATTGTTGATAAATTTTGCGGAAAATACAAAACTTTCATTTATTTTCGATTTATTTCTTATTTTATTATATCTGGTAATTTTTTTTTATTTTAATTTTTAGTTTTGCTTTCGTTTGGCTTTTACTTTTGTTTTTGATTCTGATTTTGCTTTTACTTTTCCTTTTACTTTTCATTTTAATTTTCATTTTCATTTTCATTTTCATTTTCATTTTCATTTTCATTTTCATTTTCATTTTCATTTTCATTTTCATTTTCATTTTCATTTTCATTTTCATTTTCATTTTCATTTTCATTTTCATTTTCATTTTCATTTTCATTTTCATTTTCATTTTCATTTTCATTTTCATTTTCATTTTCATTTTCATTTTCATTTTCATTTTCATTTTCATTTTCATTTTCATTTTCATTTTCATTTTCATTTTCATTTTCATTTTCATTTTCATTTTCATTTTCATTTTCATTTTCATTTTCATTTTCATTTTCATTTTCATTTTCATTTTCATTTTCATTTTCATTTTCATTTTCATTTTCATTTTCATTTTCATTTTCATTTTCATTTTCATTTTCATTTTCATTTTCATTTTCATTTTCATTTTCATTTTCATTTTCATTTTCATTTTCATTTTCATTTTCATTTTCATTTTAATTTTCATTTTCATTTTCATTTTCATTTTCATTTTCATTTTCATTTTTATTTTCATTTTCATTTTCATTTTCATTTTCATTTTCATTTTCATTTTCATTTTCATTTTCATTTTCATTTTACTTTTACTTTTACTTTTACTTTTACTTTTACTTTTACTTTTACTTTTACTTTTACTTTTACTTTTACTTTTACTTTTACTTTTACTTTTACTTTTACTTTTACTTTTACTTTTACTTTTACTTTTACTTTTACTTTTACTTTTACTTTTACTTTTACTTTTACTTTTACTTTTACTTTTACTTTTACTTTTACTTTTACTTTTACTTTTACTTTTACTTTTACTTTTACTTTTACTTTTACTTTTACTTTTACTTTTACTTTTACTTTTACTTTTACTTTTACTTTTACTTTTACTTTTACTTTTACTTTTACTTTTACTTTTACTTTTACTTTTACTTTTACTTTTACTTTTACTTTTACTTTTACTTTTACTTTTACTTTTACTTTTACTTTTACTTTTACTTTTACTTTTACTTTTACTTTTACTTTTACTTTTACTTTTACTTATACTTATACTTTTACTTTTACTTTTACTTTTACTTTTACTTTTACTTTTACTTTTACTTTTACTTTTACTTTTACTTTTACTTTTACTTTTACTTTTACTTTTACTTTTACTTTTACTTTTACTTTTACTTTTACTTTTACTTTTACTTTTACTTTTACTTTTACTTTTACTTTTATTTTTACTTTTACTTTTACTTTTACTTTTACTTTTACTTTTACTTTTACTTTTACTTTTGTTTTTACTTTTACTTTTACTTTTGTTTGTGCTTTTGCTTTTGTTTTTGTTTTTGTTTTTGTGTTTTGTTCTTATTTTGCTTTTGCTTTTGGTCAGAATTAAAACTTTTTATTTTTATCGTAAAGCCAATTATAAATCCTTTGAATTTGGGACTTTCGCCGTGCTCATCACTCTCATCTTTACAGTTTTCAGGAAAAAAAATCAAGATGGGAATGGAGAAAGCGAAATTTACGAGATGAACAGTTCTTTCAACAAGCTTGGTTGGTAGTTATCGTCTTTTTTGTTGCCTAGAAATCACCGCACCACTCGTTCGGTCTTCTTAGGCTGCTTTTTCTTCCCCTCTAAAAGTTCATCAAAAGCAGGGTCCTTAAATTTTGGCCAAAAAAGATTCCCTTCTTAATCTATCCTTAACTTAATCTTGGAAATTGCTCTCTTATGAATTTGAAAGTCTCTCCATCCAGGTTTCTGTTTTCACGAACATCATTAATTCCTGCTTAAGGTGCAAGGGAGGAAGCAGAATTGGATCTACTACAGTCGAATTTTGGAAATTTTTTCACCAGAACTTAGATTCTTGAAGGGCAATATCGATTTTCTATCTCAACTGTTCCCCTAACGCAACAAACAGTAGTATTTGTTATCTCCCCAAATTGCATTTCCAGAAGTAGAGTCTATATAATAACTTTGAAGTCAAAATAGAAATGCGATTTGTGCTTCTCGGATAATATCAATGCTAGAATAAGTTTATATTTTTGTAAGTTTCTTTCATGTGAACGGCATGTCCAAAGAGAATAGAAGGAAAAAGGTAAAGAACGACTGCTTTCAAAGTGAACTTCGAAACAACCTGTTTCATTTCTATGGATGAGTTATATTTAGGGAATTCATCATGTCGCTGACATCAAAGCAAATGACCACGTGTTTTTTCTTCTCAAATAATCTCAATTTCAAACATTCAAAACGCGAATAACTTTATTTCCAACATTAGAATTTTGCTCCTTGTGCAACTTAGTCTGATGAAGACTTTAGCAATAATTTTGGATGGCTTCATACTCTCAATATTATTGAATAAAATGTTAAAGTTTTGTGCTTGGACACATCCTTCAAATATGTTGTCACGAATAACAGTATTTTTTTCCACTGCATTTTTTATATTATCACCAACGTTTTTTCATGCAGACCATTTAGTAATGTTTTCTTTTTATTGCGCATAAAAGGATATAATTCTTTTTTTTTACTACAAAAAAGATGGCTAGCAATCTGTAAATGTAAGTGACAAAAATAATTATAGCATAAATAAAAAAGAAAGAAAAGCCATAAAATACAAAAACCAGCAACAACAACAACAACGACACCAATAAAAACAACAATCACAACTGCAAACTGACAGTTTCGTCTACCGTACCGATGTATTGCTAATGACAAGTTGACAATAAATGATCACCAGCACCAGCCATTGCGACCGCCATTTTGGTTGCTGGCATTGCCATGCCTTGACTGGTCACCATATCTGTGTTTTTAATGGACGTAACCGCAGACCTGACCAGCCTGCATGCATTTATATGAATGGGTTTTTATTTGACGGTCACGGAAATATGCAAAGCTAAATTGATTGAATGTATGCGAGATACAAAAAATAAAAATGTAAAAAGAAATAATTTTAAAACATAGCGGCACTTAAAAAAAAACCAACAACACCAACGACATTTGTAGTGCACTGAACTATGATTTTAAGTGTCTGCAGTAACGATTGATAAAAATAACCAAGTATCAAGTGTTTTTGCTTTACAAAGTTTGCATGCACCATTAGGCACAATTAGGAGAAAGGTAACGGACGTGACAATAGTTGAATTCTACTCGGTTTTTAAAAAATTTTTTATTTGAAACTTTTTCTCTTAAAACAAACAAAAAAAAAAAACAAATTCAATTCCGTAACAATCATCGGATCATATAAATGTAACGGACGTGAAAAAAATTGAACTTTGTCAATTGAACTCTTTTTATAGAAGTTTACAGCTAAAACGTCTTCGTTTTAAGATAGGGAAATGCATTACTTTAAACATATAACAAAACTTGTTTTTATAACGGACGTGACAAAAGTTGAACTATGTCATTGATTTGTGTATGTTTAAGAGTTAAAATTGAAAACTTCTTTAAAAAAAAATGTTAAATTCGTTAGT
>OX030949.1:167038078-167115970 GCA_943735915.1 Pherbina coryleti | reverse complement strand
GACGTAGAATACGTTAGTCATCAACAGCCTTATTCAATAGATTTCCTTAAACAACCTTTTAACGCTTGTTTAGTTACGCACTGTTTAAGGCTTTAGGCAGCTTCTATGCAACCTTGCTAGCATTGTTATTCATAAACATTTTTTCATTCGCTGCTTATGTTTGTAAGGTTTGTGTCTGAACTATAGAAAATCTCTACAAAAATTAAGAATTCCTATGGATTTACAATGGCCGCCGCATAAAAAAATGCTGCAAAGGGCGCATATGGAGCATGTCTTTGATATTAAAAGAAAAGACAAACAAAAATCATGGTTGTATTTACGTAACCTTTAAACGCCAATTTCGGCGTTTAAGTTACGCAGCTCTTAAACAACTACGAAAAATGTTTATGAATAACGTTTTCTTGTTTAAAGCCCGTTTAAAGTTACGCTGCCTCTAAAATGTGTTTATTAATAAGGCTGTAAGACATTGAGGATGTCTTAAAGACGTGGCCAACTGGGTAAGCACAATTTTGTTTCTCTGCTTCGCTTATCAATGTTGTGTATGTACACATCGTTCGCTACTTGGTCATTATACTTCTTCTCTTTCTCACACTGGTTCTGTGATGAAGACACAGATAATCGTACTGCTCTTACACATGGTGTTATAATGCATAAAATACAAAGCATATGAAAATTAATACAAAATTTGAAGGAGTTAAATTTTGATTTACTGTTAGAATCAAAAAAAATTATATGTAGCAATATGATTATTTAAATACAAATCAAAAGAAGACATATTAAATATGTTACGACCATACTTGAATTTTCTTCAATGCATGCATAAAGTATTAAAAACTTATAATGAAAGTGACAAACATTTTCTCAAAATTTTGTGCTCCAGATTAACACCCCCGTATAACGTATTCTACGTTAAAAATATTAAAATTCGTCAGTAAAGATACACAGGAAATTTGTAACCGACGTGACAACAGTAGATTTCTATTAAATTTAAAATAAAATTTTATATAATTTTTTTTTTCAAAATAAGGCAACTAATTTCTTTAAAAATTTCATATAAATGTAACAGATGTGACAAAAGTTGAAGTTTGTCCCAAATGTTTTTATTTTTGATTAGATTATACTTTACTTTTTTATCTTTAGTTAAAAAGATTTATTTCCTTATGTAAACACCAATTAGATATATGTAACAGACGTGACATAGGTACAATTGCGTTCATAATCTGTTCAATTCTTACAATTTTTAAAAAAAATTTTTTTCTCAAAAGAAAACAACCAACATTCTTTTAAAAACTTAAATATAATAAATGTAACGTATGTCACAAAATATTAACTTCGTTCTAAATTTGTATTTCTTGGAGGTTCTATAAGATGAAATATTTATAACTTCTTAAATATTCTCTGAAATAAACAAATATTTCTACGGAAAAAAGCTACTAAAATTTTTATAAATTTCTTAAAAAAAACTCAAATGTAACGGACGTCACAAAAGTTTAGCTTCGTTCTAAATTTGTATTTTTTAAAAATTCCTATAAAAACTTCCTCTGAAAAAAAAAACAAATATTATCCGTTAAAATATTTTGTGAGTATTATAACGGACGTGACAAAAAATTAATTCTGGTATTGTTTTCTAAATTTTTTTAGCTTTATAGTAAAATTTTCTCTTCCCTTCAATAAATAAATTTACTTTTCTAAAAAACACTAAAAATATATAAGTAACGGACGTGACAATAGTTGAGCTCTGTCCTGCATTTATTATCTTGAGAAGTATTTCTTAGCAAATTCTTTCCTCCGAAATAAAATTATTATTTCCCTAAAACACTATAACGATATTTGTAACGGATGTGACTAGAGCTAATTTCTTTTGATTTTATGTTTACCCAAAATGGAAAGATGTACTTTTCATGTATTTTTCTTTTTACTCGTCAAGTTTCTTACCGTCTACATGAAATGATTAGTTAAAAATACTATTATGAGATATGTAACGTACGTGACAAGAGTTGTTCTTTGCTCTTTTTTTTAATATCTAATAAGTTCTGCAGAAATTATTTTTCTAAAATCAAATATGAAATTATATTTTAATAACACAAAACTTATGGCTGTAGCGGACGTGACAAAAGTTTAAATCTTTCCAAAACATTCATATTTTAAAAAAACTTTAGCTATAAATTCTATCCCTCAAAATAATTAAATGTTTTTCAAAAACACAAAAAAAATGCATATAACGGACGTGACAAAAGTATATATATCTGTCGTTGACTTTTTTTAGAAGTTAATATTTTAAGTTGTTTTCCTCAAAATGAGACCATTTTTTTTCTAAAAATATCATTGTAGTTTGGTAACGGGCGTGACAAATAGTGAATTCTAAACTGACATTTTTAAATTCGTAGAAGTTTATGTATAAAGTCTTCAACTATATCAATTTCTTCAAAAACTCTAATAAGTGAAAACGTAACGGATGGGACGCAAGTTCAATACTGACCTTGACAGTTTGTTTTTAAGAACATTTTGTATGTAACTTATTCCCATGAATACAACAATTAATTTTTTTTAAAGCGTTATAAATTTTGAACCGTAACGGACGTTACTATAGTTAAATGAGTAGTTATACAATAGGCTTTGATATATTATTTTTATAAAATTTTTTACAATAAAACTGTTTTCTTTCAAAATAAAAAAAATTAATTTCTTTAAAAACTTGCAAACTTTATATGTAACGCACGTGACAGGATATTAGCTCCGTTCCTTATATATTTCAAATGCTGAAACCTTTATATTCTAAACTTCATTTTCTCAAACTTAAGTCCAAACATATATATACATACAAGCAAAAATAGACAGATAGTTATAAATATTACAGCTTCTTCAAAAAGTAATGCATACATTTAGGCCTACATACACTCTCTTGACAAATATGCGTAAAGAAATGATTAATTTGTTTGGAAACAATGAAGAGTGTAACAGCAACAAAAAAAAAAAAAAAAAACAAAAAAGAAAGCAACACACAACTCTGACTGACAACATATGAGCGACAACAATGGCAGAAATAGACAAACATGGCGGCTGCCTCATAAACATACATGCTAGCTCTACAGACCATGTCTGGCAACCGCAGACGTAATACGTCAGACTTAAATCAAAAAATTGAGCGCGCAAAAAATACGGAAAATGGCAACAACAGATATTATAAAAAAAAAAATTGCTAAATGATGAATGGTGCTAGAGTTGGAGTATTAAAAAGTGAACTTTCAAGCAGCCACACTTCTTGGTTGTACTTGTAAAAGCAGTGATAAATTTAAATATGTGTATTTTTTTGTTTTTTTGGTTTTTGGCGGATCTACTTTTGACATCTGAAGTAGCTAGTCGTTGAGTTGAGTTTTTTGGCTATGTTTCTCGCTTGAGAATTTCAACTTTGGCTCGTTAATGACATCTGCTGCCGCTGCTGGCTGTACATGCCAACTTGGCAGTTTTTCTAATAATTTTAACTTTCACCAGTGGTAACAAAGTTAGGTTTAAGGCCCCTTTCTCTTTCAGAGAACATTTAAGAACACCTTGACTCAATGGCTAAACCCTCTTCAATACTCCCCACAATAACTACCATACGTTAACGTAAATTGCAACAGACGTTTACGTGGTTTTGCTTAAAAAACTTTTTCGCGAAATGGTTGAACCGAATGCTGCCACCAAGAACTACACAAAACACACCAGCTAAAAAAATACTTTCGGTTAGTTCACAAATAGTTGCGGCTGGCAACACTTTTGTTAGGAACACGCTTACACACACACAGAGAAAAACTTTTGCAAAGCACAAGAATGCCATCGCGGAGCATGACAAAAAAAAAAAAAAAATAGCGAACTCTCACAGTTAAATTGTGAATTTGTACGACACACACAAACACACACACTCACACGCGCGTTCACAATTCTAGAGCGGCACACTCACGTGACAGCTTTGTCGCACATGCATTTAAGTGAAAATTTACGCGTTTTTCGAGTTGTGCCGCTAATGCTCAATTTTTTAATCTTATGTTGATTTATTTTCTTTTAACGAATTTTATTTTTTTTGAAACGCTTAGGAGAAAATAACAAAATTGAAAATGCAATAATTCGCGGAAACTTGTGCCTTGGAGTTGCGACGCTACAGTTGAATTTGTGTGTGCAAACTTTCTAACAAAGGATTGAAGGCATTAAAATTGAAATGAAAAGAGAAATCAATTGATTTGTAACGAGTATAGAGTGTAAAAATAATCTGAAAAAAATTAATACTTAATACTAAATACTTAATACTTAATACTTAATACTTAATACTTAATACTTAATACTTAATACTTAATACTTAATACTTAATACTTAATACTTAATACTTAATACTTAATACTTAATACTTAATACTTAATACTTAATACTTAATACTTAATACTAAATACTTAATACTTAATACTTAATACTTAATACTTAATACTTAATACTTAATACTTAATACTTAATACTTAATACTTAATACTTAATACTTAATACTTAATACTTAATACTTAATACTTAATACTAAATACTTAATACTTAATACTTAATACTTAATACTTAATACTTAATACTTAATACTTAATACTTAATACTTAATACTTAATACTTAATACTTAATACTTAATACTTAAAACTTAATACTTAATACTTAATACTTAATACTTAATACTTAATACTTAATACTTAATACTTAATACTTAATACTTAATACTTAATACTTAATACTTAATACTTAATACTTTTTAATTAAATCTTAATACTTAATACTTAATACTTAATACTTAATACTTAATACTTAATACTTAATACTTAATACTTAATACTTAATACTCAATACTTAATACTTAATACTTAATACTTAATACTTAATACTTAATACTTAATACTTAATACTTAATACTTAATACTTAATACTTAATACTTAATACTTAATACTTAATACTTAATACTTAATACTTAATACTTAATACTTAATACTTAATACTTAATACTTAATACTTAATACTTAATACTTAATACTTAATACTTAATACTTAATACTTAATACTTAATACTTAATACTTAATACTTAATACTTAATACTTAATACTTAATGCTTAATACTTAATACTTAATACTTAATACTTAATACTTAATACTTAATACTTAATACTTAATACTTAATACTTAATACTTAATACTTAATACTTAATACTTAATACTTAATACTTAATACTTAATACTTAAAACTTAATATACTTAATGCTTAATACTTAATACTTAATACTTAATACTTAATACTTAATACTTAATACTTAATACTTTATACTTAATACTTAATACTTAATACTTAATACTTAATACTTAATACTTAATACTTAATACTTAATACTTAATACTTAATACTTAATACTTAATACTTAATACTTAATACTTAATACTTAATACTTAAAACTTAATACTTAATACTTAATTCTTAATACTTAATATACTTAATACTTAATACTTAATACTTAATACTTAATACTTAATACTTAATCCTTAATACTTAATACTTAATACTTAATACTTAATACTAAATACTTACTACTTAATACTTAATACTTAATACTTAATACTTAATACTGAATACTTAATACTTACTACTTAATACTTAATACTTAATACTTAATACTTAATACTTAATACATAATACTTAATATTTAATACTTAATACTTAATACTTAATACTTAATACTTAATATACTTAATACTTAATACTTAATACTTAATACTTAATACTTAATACTTAATACTTAATACTTAATACTTAATACTTAATACTTAATACTTAATACTTAACACTTAATACTTAATACTTAATACTTAATACTTAATACTTAATACTTAATACTTAATACTTAATACTTAATACTTAATACTTAATACTTAATACTTAATACTTAATACTTAATACTTAATACTTAATACTTAATACTTAATACTTAATACTTAATACTTAATACTTAATACTTAATACTTAATACTTAATACTTAATACTTAATACTTAATATACTTAATACTTAAAACTTAATACTTAATACTTAATACTTAATACTTAATACTTAATACTTAATACTTAATACTTAATACTTAATACTTAATACTTAATACTTAATACTTAATACTTAATACTTAATACTTAATCCTTAATACTTAATACTTAATACTTAATACTTAATACTTAATACTTAATACTTAATACTTAATACTTAATAATTAATACTTAATACTTAATACTTAATACTTAATATACTTAATACTTAAAACTTAATACTTAATACTTAATACTTAATACTTAATACTTAATACTTAATACTTAATACTTAATACTTAATACTTAATACTTAATACTTAATACTTAATACTTAATACTTAATACTTAATACTTAATCCTTAATACTTAATACTTAATACTTAATACTTAATACTTAATACTTAATACTTAATACTTAATACTTAATACTTAATACTTAATACTTAATACTTAATACTTAATACTTAATACTTAATACTTAATACTTAATACTTAATACTTAATATACTTAATACTTAAAACTTAATACTTAATACTTAATACTTAATACTTAATACTTTATACTTAATACTTAATACTTAATACTTAATACTTAATACTTAATACTTAATACTTAATATACTTAATACTTAATAATTAATACTTAATACTTAATACTTAATACTTAATACTTAATACTTAATACTTAATACTTAATACTTAATACTTAATACTTAATACTTAATACTTAATACTTAATACTTAATACTTAATACTTAATACTTAATACTTAATACTTAATACTTAATACTTAATACTTAATACTTAATACTTAATACTTAATACTTAATACTTAATACTTAATACTTAATACTTAATACTTAATACTTAATACTTAATACTTAATACTTAATACTTAATACTTAATATACTTAATACTTAATAATTAATACTTAATACTTAATACTTAATACTTAATACTTAATACTTAATACTTAATACTTAATACTTAATACTTAATACTTAATACTAAATACTTAATACTTAATACTTAATACTTAATACTTAATACTTAATACTTAATACTTAATACTTAATACTTAATACTTAATACTTAATACTTAATACTTAATACTTAATACTTAATACTTAATACTTAATACTTAATACTTAATATACTTAATACTTAAAACTTAATACTTAATACTTAATACTTAATACTTAATACTTAATACTTAATACTTAATACTTAATACTTAATACTTAATACTTAATACTTAATACTTAATACTTAATACTTAATACTTAATACTTAATACTTAATACTTAATACTTAATACTTAATACTTAATACTTAATATACTAAATACTTAATAATTAATACTTAATACTTAATACTTAATACTTAATACTTAATCCTTAATACTTAATACTTAATACTTAATACTTAATACTTAATACTTAATACTTAATACTTAATACTTAATACTTAATACTTAATACTTAATACTTAATGCTTAATATACTTAATACTTAATAATTTATACTTAATACTTAATACTTAATACTTAATACTTAATCCTTAATACTTAATACTTAATACTTAATACTTAATACTTAATACTTAATACTTAATACTTAATACTTAATACTTAATACTTAATACTTAATACTTAATACTTAATACTTAATACTTAATACTTAATACTTAATACTTAATACTTAATACTTAATACTTAATACTTAATACTTAATACTTAATACTTAATACTTAATACTTAATACTTAATACTTAATACTTAATACTTAATACTTAATACTTAATACTTAATACTTAATATACTTAATACTTAATACTTAATACTTAATACTTAATACTTAATACTTAATACTTAATACTTAATACTTAATACTTAATACTTAATACTTAATACTTAATATACTTAATACTTAATACTTAATACTTAATACTTAATACTTAATTCTTAATACTTAATACTTAATACTTAATACTTAATACTTAATACTTAATACTTAATACTTAATACTTAATACTTAATACTTAATACTTAATACTTAATACTTAATACTTAATACTTAATACTTAATACTTAATACTTAATACTTAATACTTAATACTTAATACTTAATACTTAATACTTAATACTTAATACTTAATACTTAATACTTAATCCTTAATACTTAATACTTAATACTTAATATACTTAATACTTAATAATTAATACTTAATACTTAATACTTAATACTTAATACTTAATACTTAATACTTAATACTTAATACTTAATACTTAATACTTAATACTTAATACTTAATACTTAATACTTAATACTTAATACTTAATACTTAATACTTAATACTTAATATACTTAATACTTAAAACTTAATACTTAATACTTAATACTTAATACTTAATACTTAATACTTAATACTTAATACTTAATACTTAATACTTAATACTTAATACTTAATACTTAATACTTAATACTTAATACTTAATACTTAATACTTAATACTTAATACTTAATACTTAATACTTAATACTTAATACTTAATATACTTAATACTTAATAATTAATACTTAATACTTAATACTTAATACTTAATACTTAATACTTAATACTTAATCCTTAATACTTAATACTTAATACTTAATACTTAATACTTAATACTTAATACTTAATACTTAATACTTAATACTTAATGCTTAATATACTTAATACTTAATAATTAATACTTAATACTTAATACTTAATACTTAATACTTAATACTTAATCCTTAATACTTAATACTTAATACTTAATACTTAATACTTAATACTTAATACTTAATACTTAATACTTAATACTTAATACTTAATACTTAATACTTAATACTTAATACTTAATACTTAATACTTAATACTTAATACTTAATACTTAATACTTAATACTTAATACTTAATACTTAATACTTAATACTTAATATACTTAATACTTAATACTTAATACTTAATACTTAATACTTAATACTTAATACTTAATACTTAATACTTAATACTTAATATACTTAATACTTAATACTTAATACTTAATACTTAATACTTAATCCTTAATACTTAATACTTAATACTTAATACTTAATACTTAATACTTAATACTTAATACTTAATACTTAATACTTAATACTTAATACTTAATACTTAATACTTAATACTTAATACTTAATACTTAATACTTAATACTTAATACTTAATACTTAATATACTTAATACTTAATGCTTAATACTTAATACTTAATACTTAATACTTAATACTTAATATACTTAATACTTAATACTTAATACTTAATACTTAATACTTAATACTTAATACTTAATACTTAATACTTAATACTTAATACTTAATACTTAATACTTAATACTTAATACTTAATACTTAATACTTAATACTTAATACTTAATACTTAATACTTAATACTTAATACTTAATACTTAATACTTAATACTTAATACTTAATACTTAATACTTAATACTTAATATACTTAATACTTAATACTTAATACTTAATACTTAATACTTAATACTTAATACTTAATACTTAATACTTAATACTTAATACTTAATACTTAATACTTAATACTTAATACTTAATACTTAATACTTTGTACTTAATATTTAATACTTAAAAATACTATGTATAATATTTACTACCTAATACTTAGTACTCAATACTTAGTACTTATTCATCGACTTAAATCACTTATTTTGTGATTTTCCTAATATTTTCTCTGAAAATAATCCATTTATTTAAAGTTTACTCACCAAAATAAACCGCTATTCTCATTACCATAAAATTTAATATGAAACGATTACAACAGCAACAACTACAATAAAAAAAAAAAATAAAGATAAAATAACAAAAATTTCGTGAGCAATCCCAGATCTTTGCAAGTGCCAAAAAGAAAGCCAGAAAAGTTTTTTAAAATATTGTCAACTTGTGCTCGTACATAAACCAAGAAAAGCTGAGGAAAAACAAGTGCCACACAAATTCAATGTTGTTCGTGTTTTTTTTGCTGCGCGAATATTGTAAACAATGTGGCAGACGACAGCGACAAGCAGTAAAACAACAACAACAACAGCGGGAACACCAACACCAACTGAACCAACAACAAAATATGTCCAAAAATGCTTAGCTTAAGCCACGAAGAAGAACCGGTAGCAACGCCATCTGCTGCTGAAATATGCGTTGCACAAGTTTGTTCAGTTTTCATGCCACGGAATTAAATGCAAAAATTGAAAGTGTCTGAAGACAAGGACACGACACAGGACGATATTGTCTGCACATTTGTTTTTCACTTTTGTTGTTGCGGTTCTAGCGACAACATTTTGACAAAATTATCCGCAAAACAAGCTTCGTAAAGCAACAGCCGGCAGTCTTCTGCAAATAGCAAGAGTAAAAAAAAGGCACTAGAGAAATTGGAAGATGAAAAACAATGGGTAAACCTCGAAAAAGCTCAACCCTGAAGTTCATTTTGAATCTCACTCTTGTTTTATGTAACGATGCTGCATTTTTTTTTAGATGGCATTTGCATGCTCAACGCTTTACGATCTGTTTGTGTAGGTATATTTTATATATGTTTGTGTATTTTAGCGCTTGTCTGTGCATTTGCGTTTGTCTGTGTGCATTACTGTTAGTTCATGAAATCAGCAAATCGCTTAGGAAAAGTTTTTAATAAAGTGCAAGCCAAAAAGTTGTGCAATCGCAGAAGTTTTCATAGAATTGTTTGTATGTGTTAATTTAAATAATAATTTTAAGTGTGTGAGTGGAGCAATGTGTGTAGTTTAATACAATCGTATGGGTATAAAAATGCATTTCTTAGATCTACTGTTATAATACAATAGGTTTTTAAAGTTTTGAGTGAAATGTGGGGAAAAGTAGAAATTAATTAAATTTTTTAATACAAGCAATTTAAGTTCCGTTTAAGCAATAGTAAAATGATTGATTTTTGTATAGAAAATTTTTTTTTCCTTAAACGAGTTCACGAATTCCTTAAAAATGAAACTAATAAGAGATTGTAGTCGATTCATGATTATATATCTTCTTCAAAAAGATATTCGAAAATTACTCATTAATGATATTTGTTCCTTCTTAAGAGTTAAGAGTTAAGAGTTGAGAGTTAAGAGTTAAGAGTTAAGAGTTAAGAGTTAAGAGTTAAGAGTTAAGAGTTAACAGTTAAGAGTTAAGAGTTAAGAGTTAAGAGTTAAGAGTTAAGAGTGGTAAGAGTTAAGAGTTAAGGTTAAAGTGTTCTCGTGAAACTCTCTGAGGTTTTCCATTGTCTGCAACGGCAACGGCTGGTCCACTTTCTATTAAACGGTGATCGGTCACGGATGTTGAAAATGAAACTATTTTTTGAGAGTTGGCTTTTTGAAAATTTATTCAATATTTTTCAAAGCTGAACTTCAAAATTAATATTTAGTATTTTTTTCCAACTGAAAAAATATGCTTAGGTTTTTGAAATTTTCATAAAGTTTTTAAGTTTAAATCCTTATTGGTTTGAACAATGGGTACGTCTCTTATTCCTTAAAAACTGTTGAATCCAAAATAAGTGAGCCATATCCATCCAAGACTCGTTTGGGATGGGTTATTCATGGCGGCAAAGAGTTAGCGCAAGGGTCCCTCGGATGCCATCACTTTGAACAATGTTCCTATGAGTATGAAATGGAAAACCTGCAAAAGATAGTAACGGACTGCCTCTCATTGGAAAACATTGGACAAAAGCGCAAGCTGGTGTCACCAGAAAATAGAAGAGCAATTTCGATACTGTAATCAACTACAAAACCCCGTTCGAAACGGGATTAATTTGGAAGGCAGACAATATCGAAATCCCAAATAGTTTTCCGATGGCCTTTAAGCGTTTACAGCGCTTAGAGAGAAAACTCGATCCTGATAATATTCTAATCATTACTCAACAAATTGATGCTTTGGTACAAAACGGGTATGCCCGAAAGTTATTCGAAGAAGAAATTGATAACTCTAGTGGTAAAACATGGTATCTTCTAATATTTACTGTCACCAATCCAAACAAGCCAGGAAAAATTCGTCTGGTATGGGATGCAGCAGCTAAAGTACGCGGGGTATCTTTAAATTCTATGTTACTGAAAGGACCTAATCTGATGGCTCCGCTTCTAACAGTTCTGTGAGCGGTTTCCAGATGAAGAAAATTGCAATTTGTGCCGACATCAAAGAAATGTTCCACCAAGTCCAGATACGGCGAGAAGATCAAAATGCTCAGCGATTTATTTGGCTTAACAACGAAAGTGAAAGAAGTCCTGATGTGTATGTTATGACTTTGATGTTGATGTTGATGTTGGTGTTGATGTTGATGTTGGTGTTGATGTTGATGTTGATGTTGATGTTGATGTTGATATTGATGTTGATGTTGATATTGATGTTGATGTTGATGTTGATGCTGATGTTGATGTTGATGTTGATGTTGATGTTGATGTTGATATTGATGTTGATGTTGATGTTGATGTTGATGTTGGCGTTGACGTTGACGTTGATGTTAATGTTGATGTTGATGTTGATGTTGATGTTGGCGTTGACGTTGACGTTGACGTTGATGTTGATGTTGATGTTGATGTTGATGTTGATGTTGATGTTGATGTTGATGTTGATGTTGATGTTGATGTTGATGTTGATGTTGATGTTGATGTTGATGTTGATGTTGATGTTGATGTTGATGTTGATGTTGATGTTGATGTTGATGTTGATGTTGATGTTGATGTTGATGTTGATGTTGATGTTGATGTTGATGTTGATGTTGATGTTGATGTTGATGTTGATGTTGATGTTGATGTTGATGTTGATGTTGATGTTGATGTTGATGTTGATGTTGATGTTGATGTTGATGTTGATGTTGATGTTGATGTTGATGTTGATGTTGATGTTGATGTTGATGTTGATGTTGATGTTGATGTTGATGTTGATGTTGATGTTGATGTTGATGTTGATGTTGATGTTGATGTTGATGTTGATGTTGATGTTGATGTTGATGTTGATGTTGATGTTGATGTTGATGTTGATGTTGATGTTGATGTTGATGTTGATGTTGGTGTTGATATTGACCTCATCTTCATTTTCGTTTCTTAAAATTTTTCTTTTCGTCAGTAGTAACAAAGTAAAAACTCCATGCAACGTTTTTTCATGGTTGAAGTATTTAATGCATTATGTGGTTACCACCACAATCTTGACGATAAGAATTTTTTTTTGTATTTTAGTTGTGGGGCGTAAATACACATCTATGCTGTCGTAAAACAAAATTTACCATAGCACATCTACTGAGTGAGTAGTAATTCTATGCAACGATATCACATTTCTGTTTCATAAGTTGCTATCTTCATGACCTGGCGACGTCAGAATTTTTGTTTTTATTTTTGTCGTAAGGCCAAATAAGGCTTCATTTTCCATTTTTAACATTTATTGTAGCTTATGTACTCATTGAGTAAAAATTCAATGCAAAGTCGTTGCATGAATGATGCATTGTGGATCTCTGAGAGGTTCTCTCTGTGTCCCCATGACGTCAGAAATTTTTTGTCTAATTTTGTTGTGAGGGCCTATAATGGGCTTTTATTGGCGTATCATATTTTTGGTCTTAGCACTAATACTCAGCTAGTAATAATTCCATGTAACAAAGCTTCAGTTGCGTTGCTTAAGCATCTCCCACCGCTCTACAAGGCAGCTTTCTTGGATCTGTACTGTACACCATATTTACTTCTTATTGTGTACAGTACACCAGTTGTAGGTACAGTATCAAGAAGCTGTACCTTTAGATCAGCTACTTACGCAGACGTCACAGCAATAATTGATGTAAATGAATGTCCCTACACCGCGTCATCTGAGTCATACCTCAGCCATCTAGAAAAACCTTATGACAATTTTTTCGTGGAAGACTTGTGTTATGCAATCAATACCATCACTTTTTATAAAAATTAATATTCTCCAATAATATTGTAATACCTGTGACTCACTACTCAGAGGCGCTATAAATTACTTTACTCTGCTGATATTGTGAAATCATAACATTTCTAGTTATACAACAAATAATAGAAAATAAAAACCTTGAAATAATATTTTCTATAAGAAAATTCCTCGAAACACACCAATCAATAAATTTTTATTTGTTTTTTAATTAAAAAAATCTAAAAGCACAACTTCACTTAATTCGCAGCCGCTTTCAACCTTTTTTTTTATCATCACCTTCAAAGCTGCTTGCAGCAAATCCTCGAGAGCTCATAACCCACACAGGCAGCGCAGAAAGGCACAAAAAATTCTTTGCAAATCAAAAAACTTTTTTTTCCTTTTTTCATGGAGCTTATCAGAAGCGACTAAGAGTAATAAAAGAAAACAAATACAAAGCATGGAAAAATCAATCATCACAAATCAATTGGCAATTACAAAAATTTTTCAAATTAACTTTTACGGCGAAGTAACAATGAAAAAAATAAATCCGAAAAGAAAATGAAAGTAGCAGAAAAATCAAAATAGCAACAAATAAGAAAAACAAAAAAAAAAAAACAAAAAAGAAAATAAAATGAAAAAACACATTAACCAGAGCACGAATACCTAAAGCGAAACAGCCACAAAATTAATTTGAAATTGCGGAAAAATCAAAGAAATGCCTCACACACACACATACACACACACACACACACACCAACACACAAAAGCAAATATATTGCAACACACAAACACACATAAACACAAAGACTTTAATACCCAGCAGCTTGCATTAGAAGATTTCACAAAAACAGAATCAAACAAAAGCAGCGCAATCAAAAAGAAAAAAAAAAACAAAAAAAAAAAGGAAAAAGTTTAACAAGCAAAGCAAGGCAAAATACCCGCAAAAAAAGGATTCTATAGCTTAACAGCAAAAGTTTTTCCATTATTTGAAGATTATGTTCTAAACATTTGCTATGACACAGAATTTTCCACACTTTTATGATGGCTTCAGTAACAGCAGCGAAAAAAAAAAAAATATATTTGAAAACTTTTCTTCATTTTGTTTATTATTTATTTTTTTTTTATTCTTTTTCTATTCTTTTTTTTTTATTTTTGCTTGATTTTCTGTTCCGCTGCCACTGGTTTTTGTTCGCTTCATTGCAGCGTAACTTTGTTGTTGCTTTGTTTTTATGCAGAGATTTCTGAATGAGCGTTTCATTTTGCTGTTAAAACTTCATTGATGGCACGCAAGCTTGCATGTGTCAATATGTGTATGTTTCAGTGTGTGTGTGTGTGTAGGTAGCTCATAAGAAAATCATCTAAATACAAAAACCCACACACTCTCATGCAACTAACCAATCTATTCAGAGAACGAATGAAATGTTTTGTATTGAATGTCATCATTTGTAAAATGACAGCTTGTGAGGCAAACTTTCAATATAACAAAAATAGAGTGAATAAGGGAAAAGCTTTGCCACGTGTTCGAGTGAAAAAGAGCCAAAGCTTTTGCAGTGTGAAAGGTGGTGCATTGAAAAAGTTTTCCTGTTATACAAAATATGTATGCCAGGGCTTTTCTGATAGAAAATTAGTTTTATAACTGATTAAGAAAAAAAAAAAAAAAAATTATTGGCAGCATTTGAGAAAGTCAATGACTTTCTATAGATTTCAATAATTCAACGAACATGATTTTATTAATATTTTATAATTTTCATAAAGTCAAACACACACTCAGAAAAAAGTCTCTCGGAACATGATAAAAAAGGCATTATATTTAGAGAAAAATGGCATAGAGTTTGCTCCAGAAAATGCTTTCCTCTAAATGTGATACTAAAAATTCCCTAAGAATGGTAAAAAGCTTCCATGAAAAAGAGAAATATGAAAAAAATATATCTTCCTTAGAGAAAAAGACTATATTTTTGAGAAATAATGGATATTTTATGTTTTTATTGAAGAAAATATTTCGCATGGTGAATTGTTTATCTACAATAGAAATTTTTATCTATAAATGAGAATTTTTTAGTGCGAGAAAAATAATTATAATTACACTGTAGGTAAATTTCCGACTTTTAAGAAGACACACAAAAACGCCGAGACACCCCAACATAATTTTTAGTCATAGAAGACGGTGGCATACTCAGTTTTTTCCCAATAAGATCAAATTCTCGAGATATTCGCGATTGATATTTTGTCACTTTTAAACCCTGGTTCGAGCTATATTTTTCATATTTTAAGAAAGAAAACATATATCTTATTGAAACTTAGCATATTAAATAAACTTAAGTATTTCGATCGGTTTCAAGCCAAAACAATGATAAATTTCAATGTAATTCAGAAAAAATTAAAAAATTTGCAAAAAAAAAATATAAAAAAAAATTATAAAAATTAACATAAATCAGTTGTTAACATCTGAAAGTGAACGGTTGTCATTGTAAGAATTATGGTTCCATTAAAAAAGAACAAATAATTTCATTTTAAAACATATTTCAATGCTTCTTCTCCTAAAATATAAAAAATATAGCTCAATTAAGGGTTTAAAAGTGACAAAATATCAATCGCGAATATCTCGAGAATTTGATCTAATTGGAAAAAATTGAGTATGCCACCGTATTCTATGACCAAAAATTAAGTTGGAGTGTCTCGACGTTTTTGTGTGTCTTTTGTAGGTCCCTACAGTGTTATTAGAGACTTAAAATATTTTCATTTCCGACAAAAGAAGAAATATTTCTTCGAATATGTGAAAATTTATTCTAATTGAAGAAAATTTTATTTGAAAAAGAGAAAATTGCTATTATCAAAAATAGAGATTTTTTTAACCACAAAAAGATAACTATTTTACAAAAGTTTTAAGATTTTTCTATATGACGTCTTCTTTGTTGAAATAAGCATGTCTTGCTTAGTTTCAGCGGATGTTATGTAGGTAGGTATGTTTCCCCTTATTACTGGAAAAACTGGAAATGGGCGTCTCTCTCTAGTTTTTTAATAAAATCTTTGTTATGAGCTCATTTACCTTTCAATTTTTAATTTTTTATCCTCTTAGTATTGGTTTAACTTTTATTAAAGCACTCTTTAGTTTCATTACCGGTTTCTCTTCTTTCGTCAAATTTGAAAAGTCTTTATAGATTGATACGTCTTATCCTCACGTTTGCTTAAGTAATCTATTTCAAGTACTTCAACTATAAATATTTGATAAAACTAAAGACCTGACCCCTAAAACAGCCTCACTCAAAAGTCACCTTCTCTGAAAACTATTTACATTCCCGGTTTCTTAAAAGCAATTAAACGACACAGTTGTATATAAAAATGACCAACAGGAAGTGCATTAAATATCACGGTTGACAACATTGACAAAACCATAATGGCTGCTATATAAAAAATAGTAATAAAAAAAGTAATGAAACAATGGATACCACAACTAAAAATTTCACAAAATAAAAAAAAAACAAAAAAAAATGTAAGAGCGTTATTCAAGCATTTAATTTGAAAAGCCGCCATTAGGTAGGCCATTGGAATGCAATTAAATTTAACTGAACATTGCATTTATAGCCTCAAACAACCAACCCCCCTACACAAACACACACTCACAATTGAAAAATAAACAGACATATTCATATGTAGTATATGTGACAAAACTAAAACTTTGATAACTATCAAAGTTAAACCAAAAATTGTTAGCCTCAGCTTACAAATGTCAAGCAACGAAAATAGATAGATGACGCTTAACTCGCAAAGTAACACTGTGTTAAGTAAAACGCACACATGCACTTGCATATATGAAGTCAGTAGAACAGCGAATTGATCATATACGCAGAACATGGTATAATAATACAAGGTAGCATTGACAGTTGCTTGGGAAACCATCTTCTGTGAAAAAATATACTCAAAAAGAGATCGCTCACAATCAGCCATTGAAAACACAAACAATGTTGAAAACGTCGAAGTGAAAAAAAAAAACAAACTCAGCAGCTGCAGATGCATTTTCACAAACAGCTGTTTTTGACAGGAGATGTTTTCTTGTAGAAGAGAAAATAAGCAGTTGTCAATGCTACCTTGTATTATTGTACCATGTGCAGAAGAGTTATCAAGCAACTATAGAGTTTAAATGTGTGTGAGAGACAGAGAGAGAGAGAGAGAGAGAAAGTACCAGAAAATATTTTTAAATTGTCCAGTTAAAAATTTAGATTGGCAATGTAGTAAAAAGGAAAAACTAAATTGTCAATTTTGTGGTTTTGTGATAGTTTTTTATTGATGACAGTTTTGGTTGCACCAGGCTTGGTTATGAGTAGAAAATAAAAGTGGAACCAAAACCAAAAAACGTATGTAAAAATAATAATAAAACATAAACATAACTAACGAAATACATATACAAATACAAATGAATCTAAAATAAAAATAAAACTAAAAATAAAATGATATCCAACAAACAATAAAATAAAAATAATATATAAACAATATAAATGAAATGAAATTGATTATTGAATTGAAAAGTACATGAATAAAAATAAAATAAATATAAGTATAAGTATAAAAAAATAAAAATATGAATTAAAAAAACAACAAATAAAAGTTATAAGCCAAACAAAAAATAAAAAGAAAAATTAAAATTAAATAAATAAAAAATAAAAATAAAGTTAAAAATAAAACTAAAAATAAAACTAAAAATAAAAAAATAAAAAAAACAAGAAAACAAGAAAACAAGAATAAAATTAAATAAATATAGACAAAAATAAATTTTAATAGCAACAGCAGGAATACAAATGAAACTTATACTGAAAATAAGAAAATAATAAAAATAAAATAAAAATAGAAACATAAAATTTAAATAAAATGAAAGACATATACATATAAAAAATAAAAATGAAAATCACAATAAAAATATAATACTAAAAAATACATACAAAAATGAAAATACAAAAAAAAAAAAACAAAAAAAAAAAAGAAAACAACTATTAAAATGAACTAAGAAATATAATTACATAAAAATGTTTTTTTCTGTATTTTTTGGGATCTAGGTCTTGTTGTTAACAAAATGTTATAAAACTCTTCTAGTTGTTTTTATACATTTATTATTTAATTTTAAATGTTTCGGACACCTTTGATGTCCCTCTTCAGGAAAATAAATAAAATATAATGAATTCGTCCACTTCTTGCGATTGCCCAGTAAGTACTCAGGTGTCCAAAATATTGAAAATTAAATAATAAATCTATAAAAACAACTAAAAGAGTTTTTATAACATTTCTTACAACAAGAGCTAGAGCCAAAAAAATTCCGAAAAAACATAAAAAAATTAAGGCCGGAGAAAATAAACAGTTTACACATTATATAAAAATAAGTAAATGCATAAAAAATTTATAATAAAAAAATACAGATTAAAATAATTATACAAAACAAAAAAAAAAAAAAAAAAAAAAAAAAAAAAAAAAAAAAATATACATAATAAAATAAAAAAAATTAATAATAAGAAATTAAAATAAAAAATTCAATAAAAAATAAAATTAAATTAAAACTTAAATTAATAAAAAAACCTAAAATAAAATATACAATAAAAAATAAAACAAAAAAAAAAAATAGAAAAAATAATGAAAGCAAAAATAAAAACAACGAATATAACAATAAAAATGAAAATCAAAATAAAAATAAAACAAAATAAGAACAAGAATTAAATCAAATAAAAACAAAAATACAAATAAAAATAAAATCAAATGAAAGCAAAAGAGAATACTAATGAAACTTATCCTACCAATAAGAAAAAATAAAAGTACAATAAAAATAAAAACAAAAAATTTAAATAAAATTTAAAACACAAATACAAATAAAATTTAAGAAAATAACAGTAAATATAAAAATAAAAATACAATGAAAACAAAACAAAAAAAATATATATATAAATGCATAAAAAATTTATAATAAAAAACACAAATAACATTAATTATACAAAAATAAAAAAAGAACAAAAACCACAAAAGTATACAAATAAAAATAAAAATAATAAAATAAAAAAAAAAAAATTAATAACAAAAAATTAAAATAAAAAATTGAATAAAAATTAAATTGTAAATAAAAACCAAAAATTGAATATACAATAAAAATAAAAAAAATGAAAATAGAAAAAATAATGCAAGTAAAAATAAAAACAAACGAAAATAAAAATATTTATCAAAATAAAAATAAGACAATATAAGAACAACAAGTAAATTAAATAAAAACAAAATACAGATAAAAATAGAATCAAATGAAAGCAAAAGAAATACTAATGAAACTTATCGTACCAATCAGAAAAAAAAAATAAAAGTACAATAAAAATAAAACAAAAAATTAAAATAAAATTTAAAACACAAATACAAATAAACATAGAAGAAAATAACAGTAAATATAAAAATAAAAATAAAATGAAAACAGAACAAAAAAATATATATATAAATGCATAAAAAATGTATAATAAAAAACACAAATTAAATTAATTATACAAAAATTAAAAAAAAACAAAAAACCACAAAAGTATACAAATAAAAATAAAAATAATAAAATAAAAAAAAAATTAATATCAAAAAATTAAAATAAGAAATTGAATAAAAAATAAAATTAAATTGGAAACAAAAACCAAAAATTAAATATACAATAAAAATAAAAAAAATGAAAATAGAATAAATAATGCAAGTAAAAATAAAAACAAACGAAAATAAAAATAAATATCCAAATAAAAATAAGACAATATAAGAACAACAAGTAAATTAAATAAAAACAAAAATACAGATAAAAATAGAATTTAATGAGAGCAAAATAAATACTAATGAAACTAATCGTACCAATCAGAAAAAAAAATAAAAGTACAATAAAAATAAAAACAAAAAATTAAAATAAAATTTAAAACACAAAAACAAATAAAAATAAAGGAAAATAAAAATAAATATAAAAATTAAAATAAAACGAAAACAAACAAAAAAAAAATATATAAAAACGAAAATACAAAGAAAAAACAGATATCAAATTCTAATATGAACTAATGTATAAACGCATAAAAATAAATAAACGCATATAAAATATTTAATAAAAAACACAGATTAAAATAATTATAAATAAACAATTCAGCTAAAAATAAAAACAATAAAATAAAAAAATTAATAATAATAAAAAAAGTTGGAATAAAAAATATATAAAAAAAAAAATTAAAAAAAAATTAAATAAAATTTACTGTAAAAATAAAAACAAAAATGGAAATATAAATAAAAAATAAGAACAAGAATTAAATTAAATAAAAGCAACTTTACAGATAAGAATAAAATTTAATAAAAACCACAAACATACATTTGAAACTTTTACTAACAATAAAAAAAAAAAATAAAAATGCAATAAAAATATAATAAAAAATTAGTTAAAAATAGAAACACAAATACAAATAAAATATAAAAACAAAAATAGAAAACTAAGAATAAAATAAAAAATGTTGACATGATTACATGAAATACATTTACATGAAAATACGGAAACAACTCATCAATAATAAAATGAATTTAAATATAAACATTGAAATTGAATAAATGCATAAAAATACATAATCGGAAACACAGATTAAAATAATTATAAAAAGACAATACAATTAAATATAAAAATAATATAAATAAATAAAGTAAATGATAAGAATTAAAAATAAAATTGTAGAATATATAAAAATATAAAATGAAATAAGAAAATGGAAACAAAAACAAAATAAAATAACAAAAAATTTACAAAAAAAAAAAAAAAGAAAAAAATAAAATGTTAAATATAAAAAAAAAATATTAAATTGAAACTAAAAGCATAACATCGGAAATAAAAATAAAATGAAAAAGAAAAATTAAAATATTATATAAAAAAATAAAACTAAAATATAATATAATATATAAATATAAATAGAAACAAAAATATAACTAAAAATAAAACTTATTACGAAATTTAGAAATGAGAATTAAATTAAAAAATAATAACAATTAAAAAAATTAAAATACAAGCATAAGCATGAAAAGTAGACACAAAAGACAAAAAGCGAAAGTTAAAACCAATTCAAAATAAAATAAAACTATTAAAAACCCATTAAAAGTAAATTAAATAAAGCGAATAAAAATAAAAAATAAAAAAAAATAAAAATCATAAAAATAAACATAAATAAAAAGACAAATGAAGTTAAAGATAAAAATAAATTAATACCAAAATCAAAATAAAAAATAAAAAATGCAAGCAAAAATAAACATTTAACTAGATTAAGCATTAAAATAAAACTTAAAATTAACATAAACATAAAATGAGAATTATAATTATACTTATTTTCTAAAAATATATTAAATTAATAATAAAAATTTTAATAAAAAAAAAAAAAAAATTAGAATACAATATATAAAATGAAATTAAAAAATTAGAACAAAAACAAAATCCATAATAAAAAAAAATAAAATTTACAGTTAAAATAAAACGCGAATAAAATAGAAATCGTAAAATTTTTTTAAAAATATGCATAAATCAAAATATAAATAAAGTTAAAAATAAATACAAAATATTATAATAATAAAAAAATACCAACAAAAATAAACATGAAAAATAGATAAAGCAATAAAATATACGTAAAATTAACATAAGCATAAAATAAAAGTTATATAAAATAAAAAAAAGAATAAAAATATTTAAAAAGATAAATTAATATAGAAGGCAATTACGTAAAAATTAAAAAAAATATAATAAAAACTAAAATAAAAATAAAAAAGAGTTAAGAATTAAAATTACTTAAATAAAATATGTAATATATAAAATCAAATAAGGTAAGATTAATTATAATTAATAATATAATAATTTTATATAATAAAATATAAAGCCAAACAAAAAATGTAAAAATAAAAATATTAAAAAAAAAATTTACAACAAAAATATAAATACATATAAAACACATAAAAACATAATTACTTAACAAAAATAGATATAACAAAAAATAAATTTAACAATAAAATTGAATAATATATATAAAGCCAAAATTTATACTTAAAAAAATAAAAAATACTTATATATGTATATATTTAAATTTTATATATACAAATATTTATACATTATAAAAAAAATGAAATAAAAAGAAAACAAGAAATATAACAAGGTTCAGAGAAAGGTTGTGATAAAGGATATGGGTAAGAATTACCATCAGATATAAGATTAAAATCAGAACAAAGATTTGGGCAAAGATAAGGCAAGCAATTGGACAAAGGTTAAACAGATGGACAGATGGAAAGACAAGGGTTCAGACAAGGACTGAGCAAAGTATTAGGACAAGGATTGGGACAAAGATAAGAGCGAGGATTGGGCAAAGCTGAAGTCAAGAATTATGAACATGATTGTTCCAAGAGTTGGGATTAAACAAGGGACATGGTTTCAAGCAAGAATTTGATTAATAATAAGAAGGTCAAGAATTTTTAAAAGGATTTAATCCTTCTGGGAATAACTATTAAGATAGGACAAGCATAAAGACGTAGAAGAGAAAGAATACGGATAGTAATTAGAAAAAGGATAAAGTTACGTTACTACGTCAAAGTTCCTACTCCTGCCCGAAGTATAGCTAATTGCATCCTTTTTTTTATATATTTTTTTTTTTTAAATTATTTCTTTTTAATCAAGCACAAGGATAACCTCATACCTCAATAAGGATAACTTAAAAGATTTGGTAGTTCTCCAATAAAAAAGTTTTTGTGAATGAAATTTTTATCAAATTTTATGGCCTTAACTAAAGGAATGAATATATATACATTTTGTTTGGTAAAAAATAAACCGAACAAGAAAAAAAAAACTTAAACTATAAAAACTGTAACTTTAAAACCTTTTTTGTATGTAAAAACCTTAAAACTCTACTGTTAGAAAAGCTCTAAGAAATATATTAAAATGCTTAATAGACACTTGATAGTTATGTAAATTAATTACAATTTTAAGAGTGCAAAAAATATTGCATCATCTCACCATAACCAATAAACTGCAATTAGATTCCACCGAATTACATCGCTGTCCTAATTCTCAACTTAAACCAGAGTTTATTGCAATCGTTTTGATTTCATTTGAGTAAAAATTATAAATTCAATCAATGATTGCTAGCTTTATGCCATAGGATAGCATCCAATAAACGCTGTGCAGCGCAGCAAAAGTTATTGCAAAGTAACGAGCAGGATGTGGATAGATGCAGGCACCCACAGTATTTTAACTTAATTTAAATCATTGATTTAGCCTGATTGGCAAGAAAATGAATATGAAGTAGCAGAAGAAGAAGAAGCAACATGGAAATAAATAGCTACGTTTTGACTTCGTTATGAAAGTGAGAAAAACTAAAATGAGAAAAATGATAGGTATTATAAAGAAAAAAAAAAAATATTAATTGGCTTGATAGAGCTGGGAAAATTAAGTAAATAAATGAAGTGAAAATTAATATTCAAATAAATCAAGTGAATGTAATAAAATTGAGTAAATTAGGTCAGCCATAAATTAACCAAGCTAATGTACAGCAATATCTTTGAAGTGAATGATTTGATTTTTTAAATTTCAAGTGAAGCTTCCAATGGTTTGGTTGTTACAAAAGTTCGGATAATGAAATGGAAGAGAAATAAAACTGCTATAAGCTGAGATCGGAGCATGAAACTTGGAGGAAAGACTAACAAGATTATATTTTACAAAGGCTGTATGTTGGAGTGACTCCGCCTACTTATGCAAACGTGAGTGTAATGTATGTCATTCGATATAGAACTTACAGGATAGACGCTAAAAAATAACTGGAAATGCGACTTTAAAAGCTATGTAAAATGTATATTTACGCTTGGAGAAAGATGAATTTAATTATAGGTGAAGCCATTCATGGATTATTTAGAAAAATGATAGATTGACACGTCCACTCTAGTAAAGCGTGCCATGCTTAGTGCGTTTTAGAAAAAATTTTGCAGTTTTTCTTAAAGACTCAAGACAAAGCTTTTTTCAATAATGAACGCAACACACCCAGTGACACAGATGTGGGCGTGGTTTATTTAATATACAATAGAATAAGAACTAGGTGTGGTGTTACAGGTAAAGCTAGATGGATAAAATTTTATGGAAGCTTGATGCTTATAGTAAATACAATATGATGGGTGTGATATGATGATAATAGTATTATGAGTATGGTATGATGCATTTAATATGGGTGTAAGATGGGTGTGGTATTGTCGTTATGGTTTGATATGATCGTAATTAGATCGATCTGTATGATATTATGGGTGTGGTATAAAGGCTACTCGGATTGTACACTAAGTATGATAAGATGGATGCATTATGATGGGTTTGGTATGATGTGCATATTATAATTAGTGTGGTCTGACATATTGGAGTGATGGGTGTCTCATGGTGGGTGTTGTTTGATTGATATGGAACGATAGTTGTTGTATTATGGGTGTAGTGTGGTCAGAATATTACGATGCATTCGATATATTGGGTTTGGTATAGTGGGTATAGTTTGATGAGTGTTTTTTGATATGTTGACTATGTGGTATGATTAATGTGGTATGATGGGTATGCTATGATGAGTAGGATATGATGATAGGGGTATAATGGCTATTTAATGATGATTAAGATGAGATGCTATATGATGGGTTTGATACTATAGGTTTGGCATGGTGATATTTAGATTGGTTTGTGTGATATGATGGATATCGTATGATGAGGATTAAAAGATGGGTGTAGTATATTGGACGTGGTATGATGAATATGGTATGATAAATTTGATATGCTGGGTTAGATAATTATACTATTATACAGGGTTTTCCAATAGGTACTTGAAAACTTTGAATTAAATTTTTAAACGCACCCTTTCACTTATCATCGAATTGTCACTGTCAATTATATTCAGTTAACTCAAAGTTTTCATCATGGTAAAGTACACGAACGAACAACGTCTGCAAATTATAAAAATTTACTACCGAAATTCGAAGTCGGTTATTGTAATTTTTAGAGAGTTAACTGCAATTTTCGGTCGTAATTCTCGCCCTAGTAGACAGACAATAACAAGTTTAGTGCAAAAATTTGAGTCTACATATTTGTTGTGTGATGTTGCCATGCCAGTGAGATGATGGGTTGGTCGAAGTATTAAAAATATCGCTGCCGTTCAGTCGTCCGTAGCAAACGATTCAAAATAGTTAATTCCACAGCGTTCTCAAGAATTGAGCATTGACCAGACCACTTTATGGCGAATTTTGCGTAAGGATCTTGGTTAACACCCATACAAGATCAAGCTGACTCAAGAGTTGAAGCCGATGGACCATTTGAAGCAACGTACGTTCTCCGATTGGGCTCTGGGAAAAGATGCACAAAGATGATGAATTTCATCGGAAAATCATATTCAGTGACGAAGCTCATTTTCGGCTCAATGGGTTCGTCAATAAGCAAAATATGCGTTATTAGTCGGGTGAAAATCCACATACGCTTCATGAATAACCACTTCATCCACTAAAAATAACGGTTTGATGCAGTTTGCATGCCGGCCACGTCATTGGACCATATTTTTTCGTCGACGATTACTATCGTTACGTTACTGTGAATGGCCATTCTTATCGCGCCATGATTACCGATTATGTTTGGCCCAAATTGGAAGATATGGACTTGGACGACTTGTGGTTACAATCGATTTATTGAAGAGTAAGTTCGATGAACATGTTATCTCAAGAAATGGGCCAGTCGATTGGCTGCCTCGTTCGTGCGATTTAACGCCTCTAGACTATTTTCTTTGGTGCTACGTCAAGTCATTGGTCTATGCCAACAAGCCGACGACATTGGAAGATCCCAGAGCTAACATTGAACGTAATAGCGTCCGTTTCGACCGAAATATGTGGCCGAGTCATTTATTTAAAAAAAAAGTTGTTAAGCGAATCTGTTTTGTTGCCGCTAAACTCCAAAAGTACTGGTCCGATTTTTATGAAATAAGTTTTAAAATATCACATTTGTGCTGCAAAAGGATTTAGGGGTATTTTTTTACGAAATTTTAATAAAAAGTATCTTTAATTAAAGTCTAAAGTTTTTCAAAAAATCATCCACAATGCCACGTATTGCTTGATCGTTAGCTTTAAATGCGTTTGTGCTGCAAGAGCTTCAATAAACTTCATTTTGTTCTCTACTCTATTCTCTCTTTGTTCTCAACAAGCACAACGCAACTAAATAAACAAAGAAATACATATACATATATACATTAAACCGTACCACCTCCTTTGCAAAAAACAAAAGAAAATGCGCCGTATACCAGCGAATATGACGCATTTTTGCAAGACAATTACGAACCATCATTCCATATGACGTAATTGCCCATTCTTGGATGGGCTTATCATTACAAAAAATAAAGTATTCAGAGAACGTGTCAAATTGATGCGTAGTGTTGCTGTGAATGAAGAACATGTCACCATTGTGAAAGAGCCAAATTCAAAATTCATCGGCTATGCTACGCCCGCTGACAGCACTGCAGTAGGTGTTCAGAGGAGCATCGTGGAATATTTGAATAAAGAAAATTATACCATGGATCACTTAATTGCAATTAGTTGTGACGGAACACCTAAAAACACCGGCTACAAAGGAAGAGTTATTGCAAGAATGTGAAAAAATAAAATAATAATACATTGTATATTTAATAAACCACAGTAAAAATAGTGTTGATACCTCTTTTAGCATTGGCGTTACAGATTTTTTATTCTTTTACGAGCTTTAAAATTCCTCAAAATTAATTTATGGCCTTTCAAGGACTTGTAGGAATATTTTTTTTTTTATTTTGGAGAAAAAATAATTGGTCTCTTTTAGACAAAAACATCTATATGTCATTCAATATGTTGAGACTTTTAATACCGAAGATATGATGAAAATGAAAAAAAGGGAGCCCTACGTTTGGCAAAAAAATTTCAAAAATTTTTTAAAAATAGTTCTACTGGAAATATCGATATACTTTTTGAGCAAAAGATTAATGATATTTTAAGAGCTTTATTTTTTTGATATTAGAGTGGCACTTTAGGATGGTAGGAACTGAGATCTGGAGTGTGAGTACTAGAACGGTACACCTGAGGTCAATGATCTCTATAGAGGTCATATTGGTTTCCTTGAAACAAGAACATTGATATACCAAACTTTAAAATCCGACTGTAAATACCAGAGATTTGAAGAAATATGTCAATGCGCGACCCCTATGTTCGGTAAAAAAAATTTTTTTCTTAATTCTCTTGCAAAAATGCGTCATATTCGCTGGTATACGGCGCACTTTTTTTTTAGGTACGGTCTAGTATACATGCAGCAACAAAATAATCATTTAATTGGTTAGGATCTATACGACGAACCTCAGAGTCATACATTTTACATACATTACCAATCTTTATTACATACATATAACAATGCCTTTTAATTTTCTCCACAACTGCTTTGAGGGAAGTGCAGAGATAAATTTGGATTTAAAAAAATCTTATTTTGGCTAGTCTAACAGAAGATGTAGTTGAGTTCTTAGCATTTCTGTACGCATTCCAGTTTAATGCCGTGGGGTGGCGCTTCCATTTCCTATATGCCTTAGTGCGATTTTTAATAGCTATTTTTACTGACTGCATAAATCAGGTACAAGCATTATATAAGTCGCACCGTATACATAAGGGCCAGAAAAAATTATGGCGGTAAATATGATTAAAAAGCAGGTCAAGCTGATGAAACGGTGATCACTATGCGGTCAACACCTCCAAGGTGTTAACGCAACAAATCTTTTATTAATTTGAATAATTTTTGCAAATTTAATTTTGAATAAAATTTTATCGTTTTGAATAAAATTCTTCAATGTCACGAAAAAGAATTATTCAAATTCACAAAATTTTTTTCAAAACAACGAAAAATTCTTCACATCAACAAACAAAATATCTTTAATTAGTGAATAATTTAACAAAATATCTTCAATATGACTATTTTTATTCTTCATATTGAGAAAATAATCTTCAATTTGACTTATTTTTTTCTTCGATATAACGAAATTTTCTTCATTATTACTAAATTCCGTCTTCATTTTAACAAACTATTTTCAATATGACTAATATATTTTTCATTACAACAAAATTTTCTTTAATTTGACTAATTTTATTATTCATATCGATAAAATATTCTTCAATTGGACTAAGTATTTTCTTCATATTAATAAAATATTTTTCAGAATGACTTTTTTTATTCTTCACAATAATGAAATATTCTCCAATATAAATTATTTCATTATTCATATTGACGAAATATTCTTCTTTTTTATGGTCACTACTTACCAAAATGATGCCCCAGTACGCAAATTTTAAGAAAAGAAAATAAGAAGTCTTACTTTGTTTTAGATAATTTTATTAAAAACAGTATTTGTTGGTTTTTAAGCTAAGTTGAGTTTGTTTTCACAGGCTCTCTTTTTTAACGGAAATTATTGTAAATACTTTTCATAGTTATTTTTATAAAGATATGTTGTATAAAATGTTTTTATATAATTTTATATATATTTACGAAGTTTCTTAAACTGAAATTATTTTAAATAAATGAACTCATGAAATGGATAAAATTTTCAATGTTAACAAAACGGTTTTATACAGTAAAATAATGCATACATATTTTAATATAAAATAAGAAAACATAAAAAAAGTATCTTTTATAACTGCGCTTTAATCTTTCAGTTTGGATATAAGAGTTGAAATTCTGGGACTTTCGATATCGAAATCGGTTTTAATATTATAAAAAAATTGCTGAATAAAATTCCATACCAAACTGGATGGAACAGGATAAGCCAAATTAAAAAGATTAATAATTTTGAAACATAAATCTATAGCCGACAAAACAGAATTTTCTTTGTATTTAATTTCATCGAAATAAACAACAATTTGAACTGGATTCAAAACTGAACCAGATATTAATATTAAAGGCTGAATATTTTTCATACTTTTTTGTCTCCTTTTTAGCTCTTCCTCACATTCTGTGACAGTGCTCCCAAATAAAAAAAAACTGGCCTGAGAATCTCGAACTGAAAACCGTTTATGGACCTTTTTATCACTTTGATTGCTTACAACTTTTGCTGTAGGGGCAAGGATATTATGCAATAAGAAGAAAATTCCGCAACAACGACCATCTGAAAATGAAGGAATGTTGGAATTAGAAACAGCCATTTAAAAATGTGTTTACTCTTAAAAATTTAATTAAACAATAAAAAAAAAGAAATCATAATGTGAGTAGGAGTAATAACAAAGAAAACTTACTTTCACTTATGCTTGACGACGTTGTTCTTAGACTATCAAGAATATCCTTACTATGTCGATCTTTTATTTGTTCCTCTAAGATCGGCATGATTTTATTAGAAAATGGCACATAGTTTACTATTAAACTGCTAGTATTTGCATAAAGCTTCTTAAAGTCCATATCAATCTATTTAGAATAAAATAAGTTTCTTATCTCTTTGTCAATAGAAAAGTATTTACCAATTTAAAACCCATTGGTTTTTTATATTGCTTCCACTTAGATAAAATATCAGTTGTGCTCTGAGCTTTATTAATCTCAGCTAGCCTAAAATTTATTGTTGCAGCCCAATGTTTTTCGAGCTCAGCCCAGTCACAATTGTCTTGCAAAATTTCTTCGACGCATTTATCAGCATTCGGTTCCGGTGGATCTATTATCACAACATAATTATGGTTGGATGGATTAAAAAAATTATTCACTACGAAGATAAAATTTATTGTTACTATTTTACCTAGATCAAATTTTCGTCTACGATTTTCTGTATATTTGGCACAATATGGTCTTTTTGCTAAAATACCACGGTTCTTTAGTAGCCGAATGGAGTTGAAATATTTATCATAAATTTTTCCCTTTGGCTTCTTTCCAATTTGCTTCGAGTAATAGTAACCCTTAAAAAGAAAATTTGTTTATATTATTGTATATATAAATCCAAGAATACCTTTCTATATTCTTACCAAAAATTCAGTTTTAAAAATACTAACGATTGACTCCCCTATAAGCTTAGCCATCGACACTGTCATACGTATATCATTTTGGATTAAGTGGCTAACTATGAGGTCAACAATTACAGATCGCGATCCCTCATTCAAACTGGAACACGTTTTATAAATGTCAAGAACCCTTCGTCCTTGGGATGTCATTTTTAATATTGCTTCGATATCTAACTCAATATCTGCTTTTTCCTTAGTAGTAGATGATGGTTGTAAAGGCGCTTTGTCAAATGAGGGAAGTAACTCATCAGCATCGTCTGGCATATTAGTCAATCCAAGGTCAGAATTTTGAGAGGAAATGACAGTTGTCTTTAGAGATATTTGCCATTCTTTTATTCGATGTTCTAGCTGTATTTGAGTTCCTAATTTTAGATTATACTTCTTAGCCAACTGCTTTAAATGCTGCGGTGACATAAGCCTCATTGTATCAATATCTATACATTCATCTGAAAGGAAAAAATTAATTTATTTTACGTTTAAACACAAAAGAACGAAAGTTACCACAAAATATCGGAATCAGACTTTGAAAACTCCAATCTTGCAATAATTGTTTAAGTTCTTCAATTGAACTGTATGTCATCCATCTATCCGCACAAGAATTTGCCATTACTTGGTTGGTGGTTTGCATTGTCGATGAAGATGGTTGAACCTCATTGTCGATTGCTTCAAATATCATATTTTGATATTCACAATCCAGGTTTGTGTTTTGAAAGTTACTGTCTATTTCAGGAACGACATTTACAGTAACTAACTTTATATAGTCTCCATCCATTTTTTTTATTGATGCTTTTATTTAACAGATATTTATATATTAATAAATTCTAATTTTTTATGTCCCTTAAATGTAAAAATTGTGACCGATTTTGCTATAATTATTGAATTTAAACTTGTTTCATAATTTATACAATATAACATTTCATTACAGGTGAAAGAACACAAAATGTTATTAAAACTAATTACAAATTGATAAAATTGTATACTTATTATTTGAAAAATTCGTTTTATATATATATTGTTCGTTTTTATTAATCGTTATTTAATTTTATTTTGAACAATTAAGAACATTGAAATACATTTTTATTAAAAAAAATAAAAAAAAAACATTTTTATTAATAATCGTAAATAATTTAATTGCAAATAAGACTAAGATACGATTGTTGTTTTAGTAATATTCTTTTAATTTTATCATAAGCTTTCCTTTTATAGTGCGGTGGATGTTAATTGGTTTGACACTAAAGTCTTTTATATTTTTTGCTAAGTTGACTGATATAACAGTTTTTGGTCTGCACAGTTCAATAGCGGCATAATGAGAAGAAAATGAATCAACTAATAGTTCATTAAGTAATAAAATTACTTCTGAGCTATTTTCCAGGACAAAAATTTCGTTAATTTCAAAAACGCACAATTTTATATTAGACTTTGTCAAAATTAAGCCTTTCTGATAAATAGTTCCTCTATATTTTATCCGAGTTAATGCTATAACCTCTTGAGGCCTTATTTTTAATTTAGAAAAAACTATTTTTGCATTTTGGCTTTCGATTACATGTATTTCTTCAAACAAAAAATCTTTTTCTTCAACAGTCAATAAAAAATAAGAAAACTTAAGTTGACATTTTTTAGCTAAAGTCATCAAAATATTTTTCCTGCATGTCGTAACTTTAGCATATGTTTTAATTTCCTTATGTTTAGCCTCATATCGGAAACACCAAAACTGTTTTGGAGGGCCGGAAAATTCTATTACGGTTGGATAGTGAGTTAAAATATGGTGTTTTGGCTTTAAGGTATCATTGAAGTATATTATATACTTTTCGTTGTGGTCTAAAATTAACTGTCGGAGTAGCAAAATATCGTTTTTGGAAAAAAAATTCTTGAGTAGCATATCAATAATTTTTAAAAGAGTGAGCAAAAATTGCCAAATTTTATCGCTAATTGGAATAAGGTCTCCTAACAACAATGGGAAAAAACGAATAAAGCTTTTCATTTCACTTGCAGTCATTTTTAAGCGTTTTTGCTTTAAATGATTTTCGCGAATTGGCTTCGACAATTTTCCTATTTCTAATAAGCCATAATTGAAATTTTGCTTTCTCAGATTTAGTTCTTCCAGGGTAAATAATTTTACTATTTGTGTATAGTAAGTAATAATATGACAAATATCATAATGGCAAACTCCTTCAAACAAGTCATGCATTATGTCAACAAAAAAATTTTCAACTACATGAAAAGAAACGATTTGATTAAATATTGAATTTTGACAAATCCCGGTTTCAGAAAAACAGTTTTGATTAACATCATCTTCATAGTTCAAAGAATTTCGCATATATTTCTCCTCCTCTTTACCCATTTTACAAGTTAAATTTTTCGAAGCTTTGCAAAAACGACAAAAATAAGTGCTTGAAAAAGACTTGCTAAAGTCAAATATTGAATTAATTCCTAAGTTATCCCCTAATATTAATGCCAAAATAAAACGAACTTTAATAAGCTTTCCCTTTATAGATAATATGACTCCATTATTTTCCATGTCATTTATTTCATTAACGAGATGCTTAAATGTTGCATCATTACCAAACATTTTCAAATCGCGAGACTTTATAAAACCAGCTACAAAGATATGATCAAGTTGCCAATTTTTATCTGATAGAGGAAAACTGTAATAAATACCACAAATTGGTTGGCAATGTGGGCCCAATGAATTGTTTACTTCAAAATCATCAAAATAAAGAAAAAATGGGATGCATATATCGCCACAATCATACATTTTTATTTTTTGTTCCCATAATTTTCCGTTAATAAAACTTGAATATTCCCGTTGGGCTTGTTGTACATTTTTGATGTTTTCAATAAAAGTATTCAATACATTTTCCCTTTCAAAATATTTCTTAAACTGAAATTTAAGAGGCAGAAGAATTCCTTTCGTTTTCTCCTCATCATAAATTACGTCACCATTACAAATAACAGGAGCTACTCTTTCATTAATAGAAAACACTATGAAATCATCTAAATAGCCGTTATTTTTAAGCCACTTATTCATTAAAAAATCCGTTTTGCAAAACGCAAAAGGGTTCGAAATGCTATCAACAAAACTTTTAAGTTTAGAATGTATTTCAGAATTAGACATTTCTCTTTCATTTAACCATTTTATATGTTCAATTATTGGACTCAAAAATACATTAACGACCATCTTTTGAATTATTTCAACATTTTTCCTACAAAAATTATTATTGTTATGTAAAGATACACTAAATTTTGCAGCAGCCATGGTAAAAGACTCAACAGAAAAACTGCTATCCATATTTTCTATGATTAAACTGTCTTTATTTTTTGAACTTACTGTATGAATGTCAATAGTATTATTAGTAAAGCATACTTTGGATGGAGATTCATTGGTTATGTCATTATTAGACTGATCAATAAAATTGGAATGTTTTCTTTTTACGTGGCGCCTAAAGGTATTGAGATTGTCAAACATTTGCGTGCAATAATCTGCAGTACATTCATAAGTACTATAAAAGGAAAGCGAGTGATATATTTTGAAGTGGGTTAACAAAGACTTCAAAGAAGCATGTTTCTTATTGCATTTGAAGCAAATCATATTCTTAAATTAATTTTTGAATATATCTTTGAGTTATTACTTAAATTAATTTTGTTAAAATTCCCTGTAAATAAAAATGACATAGTTAATAATAAATATTAATACAATTATATCGTTAATGTGAAAGAATTAACGGAATTTAACAAAAATATCTTAAATCTCATCAGGAAAATTTCATGATAAGGAAAAAATCAAATGTCAGAAAATTTAAAGAAAGCTCAGTTGATTCAAAAAATTTAAGGTTTGCTCGTTGAAGAGTGATTTATAATCGCTAAAAAATGTATGATACAATGTACAATTATGTCGCAAGATTACGAATTAATTCTAAGTGATTAACAATAATCAATCTCCTCATAGATTTTTCTCTGATTCGCTTTTATAATTTGTTTATTAAAAAGAAATGATTACTAAGAAATTTTAATGAATTTTTATTGAAATTATTTTCATAATTATGATTCCGGATATATTTCGAATATAAAAGAATAATAAAATATATGTTAATATTACTACTTACGTGTGAATTTGTTGTAGAATTTTTAAGTTGTGTTCAATTCTTATTTGGAGACCAATTGGAAGAGGATGAAGTTCAAAAAATTGTTGAAGCTGTTCCGGCTGTGTTAAAAGTAAAACATCTGAGTTAATTTCACACTCTAAAAGATATTTAAATAATTAAAAATGAAAATTTTGAAATCTTTCAAGAGTTCTTACCAAGAAGATTATTAACAATATCAAATTTATCAATCACTGCCTCCGTGAGCTTTAACTTTAAAAGAATATTTTTTAATTCTTCTTTTTTATCCATCTATGACTTATCCACTTGAACAGTTTTTTAAAATGACGCCGATGATGCCAAAAATTGTAGATATACTCAGTTTCAAAGATAACTGTACTTTGTGAAGAAATTTCTTGAGTTTAAATAAATTTCTTCAATTTGAAGAAAATTTTTCATTTAGCATAAATCATTCTTCATAGTAAAGCAATTTCTTCAATATTACAAAATTGAAAAAACGCATTATTCAAATTGAAGAAATTTCTTCTATGTGATGAAATTTTAAACGAATTTTATTCGGAATGAAGAAATTTCTTTAATGAAATGCAATTGATAACGTATTAACTTGAATTAAAGCAAAACAAAATTCCTTGAATTCGGTATATAAAGAAAATTTACGCTAAATAGAATTATCCAAATTACTCAAATTTATAGATTTTTCTATTAACAAAAAAAATTTGGTTAAAATTCATCATCAAAATGCCTAAAAAATGTTGTAAGGTTTATTCAATCTCAATAAAATTTTCGTAAATCATTAACAAAAAACTTCGGTAAAATTCACCTACCAGATTTTAATGAATTTGATAAAATTTCATTAGTTACTTAAAGTAATTCTTCAAGTTAACGAAATTTTATTAATCTCTCAAAACTGATGAAAGTTTTTATTGAAATTGAATATGATTCTTCAATATAACTCCATAAAATTGAATGAAATTTCTTCAAAATAACGCACAATTTTCGTAAATGAAATGAGTTAAAATTTTTGCAATGATGAAATTTTGTTAGCTCAAAATTGGGTTTTTTTCACGAAATTTTGTTATTTTAACAAATCATCTTCAATATGAATAAAAATTTGATGATTTTTATTCAATTTGAATACAATTTCTGTCAAAAATTTACAAAATATTTTCGTTCAATGCACCAACCAAATTTTAATGAATATGAGGATTTTTTGTTAATACAACAAAAAAATATTCAATATGAATAAAAAATTGATGAAATTTATTCCAATTGAATAATCGTTTTGTTAAAAAGTTACAAAAATTTTTATTCAAATTCACCTCCAATAATTTTTTCTGTGGGGACATGCAAATCAAAAAGATTATTAATCCTGTCAATGAAAAAAATGTAGTGTGTCATCAACTGATTGTAAAAACCAGCAATTTGACTTAGATAGATAAAATTTCTTACATTTTTTCACCCGAGTAAAAGCGGGTATATCAGCTACATAGTTTCCAATAATAATTTCCAAATTTGTAAAAATAATTATATCAGTTAATTTTCTTATAATAGTATTTAAGTTTTTTTGATTACAAAATGCATTTTGTACACTTTTTTAGATTTAGGTGGGGGATGGGAAGGTGGGGTTTTCCCCGAAAACTTAGACTGACTACGGGTCTGATGCAATGATTCAATATTAGTTTTCATCTATATTAACAACTATTAAAATATTTTAATTACTGTAAGAAGCTTTTTTATATTGTCCTATAAACTTTAAGCAGTTTCCTGCTTATTTCGTAAAATTCCAACATTTTTCTTTTCCCAACATTTTTACCCAACCAAGTGCCAGGTGCATTATCATTATCATTGAGTATATTCAGAGTTATGTTCTTCCACAAATTATGGTCACCTTAGCAAACCAACGCAACAAAAAAGGTGCCCATCCATTCATTCATTCATTCGTTCATTCATTCGTTCATTTACGAGTAATCGCTAGTGGAATCAAAACTTTTTGTGATATACGCCATGAAACAACGACTTAAGCTGCAGACACATAAATTATTGCACGCATACAAAAGAATGCAGTGCCAAAAACAACAACACCAAAAGCAACAAAAAAAAAAAAAAAAAATTACTGCTACCAATTTTGGTGCTTTGGTGGCTTTGTTTCTCTTTTCATTTGAAGAGCTTTTGTCTGCTCCAAGTGCTGTGTTGTGGTCCATGTGAGGGGTCGAAAATTTCATTATAATCAAATTTGTTTTTGTTTTGTATGTTTTTTACTGCCCTTTATGCGGCATGACTCATACTTTGACTTCTGCCAAGCATTGGCCAGTTTTATATCAAATGCCGACAATTGCTAACCTCTGCTATATTCTGCACTGTGCGCCGCTTTTGAAGAGCAATAAATTAATTCTCCGTTTTTTTATTTTTTTTTGTTGTTTTTTGTTGCACTGCTTGCTTTTAATTTTGGTCCAACTACATTCTTTCGTTTTTGTTGTTGTCTCTGTCACAACATTCTCCGCTTGTTGGCCACAAATATTGTTGCTCATATCAGCTATATACCAAATATTTATTAAAAGGTTTTAGATGGCATGAAAAAGTGCCACTTTATCAGCTCAATTGAGTTTCGGTTCTATTAGCTTAGAACCCTTAAAAAACAAATATGAAAAAAAACAAGTTCTGCCCTAGCTAAAGGACCTTAATTAACCAAATGCATTACATTGGTCAGCCTGGCAGCTCCTTAGAAAAACATGGCAAAGCACAAACATCAATATATTATTTTGCGCATTCAGTTCTTTTGCCACCACTTACTGCTATTTCTCGCCTTAGCGCCGGAATTTGTTTGCTGCTGCTGCTGCTGCTGCTGCCCGACCCAAGCAACACTTGTGTTAATTAGTATTTAATCTATGAACCATACATAAATCTTTTCTTTTGTATGCGACAGTGAAGATTTTTTTGTTGCGTCTCCCTCACAAGTTCCACAAAGCTTGGTAGTGTTGGTCTTTCTGGTGTTTTGAATGTATTTCGGCGTTGCTGCTGTTTTTCTACATCGTTGAAGCATGAAATGTATGAAGCGGTTTTTGTTCATCTTTAGTGGTTGAGTGTGTATGTGTGTGTTTGTTTTTATGTTGCTTTTGCGTTTGTGCTTCACTGCGTATGCTTAACATTTAACCTTTTTGACTGTAATAAATCGTAATTGCAAAGGGTGTAAAAATACTTAAGCGCTGGGGTGTGCATATATATCTTTTATAGTGTTTGTGTACGTGTGTGTGAGTGTGTCTGCATATGTATATACGAAGCTAATTGAACTTTCAAAACTCAAGAGCGGAATTTATGCAGTTTTCTTTTAGCACTGATTTGTATTCATTCATTTGTTTCTTATTGGTTTTTAGCTCTTGACCATTATGACGTCTGAGTGTTTTTCTTGAGCAATTGTTTAATTTCAATGTCTGATTGTTTATGGAATTCAAGGATAAGTTTTTAAGTATATACTATATTCTAGAAGAGGTTTTAACAACATTATTTATAGTCATCTATAATTTGTGAATATTTAAGATGATTGCACACAAGTGACTAGATAATTTCATACGATGACATAAGCATTAACCAGGTTCGATTACTTGCTTGGATTGACCTAAAGTGTTTTCACTTATATGACATGATTTCTCTTCCAAAACTTGGCAAAACTTTACATAATAAATCAAAGGTAAATAATAGCTTATAGCCTCGGGATATAAAGAATACAAACCAAAGCCTTCTTAAAAGATTAACCAGAGTGTTTAATACAATGGCTGCATACTCGAAAAAGCAAAAAGCTGTAATTCAGGAATAACGATTCAAATGTTAGCTTTCAAGTGCTCTATTGCATCTGGTTTATTTTCGTTGACAAGCGACTTTACATATTCCCAAAGAAAATAATCTACTGGTGTCAAATCTCACAAACAAGGTGTCCAGTGCTTATGGGCTCATTTCGTGAAAATTCAGAAAATTAATTGTATCGCGCGTTGTGTGACATGTAGCGCTACAAAGCGGTTGAGGCTCATACAAAATGTGTCAATAAATAGTTAGATTTGTAGTAGATCAATGAAATTTAGACCATAAACTGAAATTAACTATATGAGATCACATAAAAAAATATTTTGAAACATGACCACAACCACGCCTACCTCCCATGTAGGACAAAAATTTAAAACGCAATAGTTTTTTTTGTTATTGAGCCTATATGACTCCACCACTCCCTCAAATCTTTTAAATATATGTCTAGATATATCTAAATCTTTAAGTATTGTAAGAGTGATACAAGCAAAATCTAAAAAATTTCAAGAGCATATTTTTAGGCTTGTATATTGACCTTATGTTTCACACTTTAATTTTGTAAGTTATTCTGTACTTTAAAGGTGATTTATAACAAAGAGTTAAACAAATTTTTTTAGTATATTTTAATATATATATTCTTTTTACATTTTGGTATATTTCGGGTGAAGTGTTCGGTTTTAAGCAATACCTAAAAGTATACCAAATAAAATTGTTAATGTACTAAAGGCTTCATTCTATATGCCTATCTGATCAATCGTTTCGTGGAAAACACTGTTCGTTCGTATTTTTGAAGTTTGTAATAAAATAGGCACATAAGTTCAGTTTGGCTGTATCAAGATAAAAAACATTTTTTTTGAAATCCACCCACAACCACGCCTACCTCCCATATAATATAAAATTTATAAACGCTATATTTTTTCTATGATTTATCCTATGATGAAACCACATTAGAAATCTTAAATTAAAGTGTTTAATAAAAAAACATTTTTTCCGCCATGCCCACCTCCCCCAAAAAAATTTTCACTCAACTTGTTTTCCAAATTTTAAATTTTGAGTTGATATAGCATCTAAACCGTTAAAATAGGATGTTCATGTTACTGTAAGATATTATTTTAAAATTATTTTGTAAGACAATGAAAAAAAAAAAGTTTCAAAATAAAGCTGCTCGATTCGCTTTTATTTAAAAAATTTGAATGAACCTTTTGCATTCTGCAACAAATTAATAATTATTGCAAAAGCGATGAAGCAACTTTCAATAATTACCTGAGTATACTTTTAGGCATAATGTTAAACCTGCTATCAATCTTCATATCCGTAGTTCATTTTGTAGCGTATAAACACATGCTAATATTTCAGAAAGGTTTTCATCTTTTTTTATAGTTTTTTATAGTGGCAAAAATATATAAAAATTCTTTTGTGACCTTTATATGGTCAATAAGATAGTGCAATATTGCTGGTTCCATAATAAACAAGATAAAGTATGTCACACTTTTGAACGAAGAGTTGGGCTTAACAAGCCAAGCCTGAAAGTATACTAAGGATAATTGCTAAAGAACTAAGCCTTGAGACTGAGAAACTCTATATATTTTTCTCAAAACGGTTTTAGTTATTGTCATATCTTGTGAAAAAAGCTCAAAAGAGCTCACTTTTATTATTTGAAACATTTACGTAAAAGATGAATATATACATTCCGTTAAAAGATTTTTTGGCGCAACTTGGAGCTCACAAAGTAACATTCTGCTGAAAAATAAATTTACATTTTTTTTTCATATCCACGCTAAATTTGAGTTTTTTTTTTTTAAATAGTGGCAAACAATATATTTCAAATACGCAAACTATTTTTTAACATATTCTTAAATAAATAAAAAACAGGAGGGGAATATCTCTTCCCGTTTTTTTGTACAAACTCTGTAAAAATATTAGCTTTTTACATAATTTTTCCAGTTTTTTTGCATTGTTCGAGTTTGAGGGCCTCTAGACAAAAAACCAATGAATATTATTCAAAAATATTTTGGACTTATGCTAATTGAACAATTCTCAAACGATGTAAAATAAAAATATGTTAAAAAGAGAATATGAATTTTGGTATTTATTTCCACCTTGCAACCACTGTGCAACGCCGTAACACAGTAATATTTCTGCAGTCTGTCTTTATCTCTAACGATAAATAAAACCACGAACTGAAATGTCAAAATAAAACAACAACTTTCATGATGTATTTGTTGAGTAAAATTTATTTTAAAGTGAATATTTGAACAGAAACATGTTAATATGATGAAAACTATATTAAAACTATGAAATTCAATAAAATTTAGTAAATAATTAAATTTTAATACTAAAAAACGAGCAATACTTTTTACTGCTTGAGAAGCAGCTGGAGACCAATTCAGACTATTTATTTTTTTTTTTTTTCAAACTCAAATTTGGGAAAATCTGAACAGAAAAAAAAAATTGCAGACAAAAATAGCAACATCCAAGCAAAAGGCGGTGATTCTTTTCGGTTAGCTACAAGTAATAAATAAAAGCAGGCCATTAATATCATTCTGCTTATGTTGAAGGCAGCAAAATTGTAGCCAATTGAACAACCTTGAGCACAGCTTACATCACAACCTGCAACTCTACTTACTACACAGGCAAGAACCAAAGCAGACATTGCCAACAAACACAAAACAGTACAAAAAAATTCATGAAATCTTATACACTGAACACATTGACGACGACAACGACGTTACGACATCTGTCAAATTTTTTGCATACTTTTCTTATGGAGGTGAATGTGGTGAAAATGTTGCCGCGAAATGTTGCTTACGTCAGTATAGAAATATTTCTAATATGACGAGCGACAAAAGTGCAAATATAAGGGTTTGTGTATGAGTGAATGAAACAATCGTATGATATTTCCAGATTGTTGACTCTTTCTTCACGTCGCGTCATAAAGTCATGTAGTCGTCAATGTGTTCAGTGCATTAACCGAAAATACACAAATGTTCTACATTCATAGATCTGGCAGAGATAACTTTGACAACTGCTTGTGTATAACAGCTTCAATAACGTAAGAAACGTAAGCTTGCAGTAATGGTTTAATTATGTTCGCGTAACGTAACGCAACGTGGCCGTAGCAAACGGCAGATTGCACGTAGCAAATCCCGTGCTGATTATGCAGACGTACATCAACTTAACAAAATTCCAAATCAGCTACTTTTGTTTACAAAAAGTAAACGATTTATATTTTATATGTACACAGAAATGTAAATAAAAAAGTTTGGTTTTTATTTAATCAACTAATTTATTAGTCAAGGGCGATCCGAGTGCCATGAGCGAATGTAAGCGAAAAATAAGATGGTCTTAAAGGCAGCTTTGACCAATCACGTCAAGATCGCGGACCGGCGGAGTAACTGCTGGCCGCATTGCGTTTGGCAGTGGAGCGGACGCATGCTGTAGCCTCGCACCATTGCGATAGTCTTTTCCAATGCATTGCATTTGGTAGTGAAATATATTCTGTACCCATGAACTTCTGGGTAGCTTTTTCCCATTTGCATGAACCATCAGCTCCGCAGTTTCCACATGATTGTGCCATCATAATTTTTTATTTTCCACTTTCAATATTTTCTTGGCACTCGGATTGCACTCAACTTATATTCACTTAAAACAATATAAGGAACACTTTTAGCGCATAAATTCGTTTATATTATTTTATTTATTGGCCAATTTACCACACTAAATATAAGAGAAACAACAAAAGAAAGAAACAAAAAAGCACAAGCTGTCAAAAAAGCGTCGAACGACGTAGAGTTCAAAATGAAATTGAATTTTTTATTTGTTCTACGTTTATCTTAAGGTTGTCAGATAAAATTATCTTTTTATCTACATTTTTATAAGCTGCGTTGCGTAGTGCATAACCAAATACACACAAAGGCCATATAACAGAAATTCAAGTGACATTTGCTAAGGCCACGTTACGTCGCGTTACGCGAACATAATTAGACCATAAGAGTTGGCAATCAGTATCGTTTAAGATACAGACTTACATTCGTTTACAACTTCGTTCGCAGAGCAATTGATCGTTGAATGCTTCGTTAGGTATTAAAAAACAGAATTTTTCGGATATTAAACTATCAAAATATTTACTTGTATTTGAAAAATTAATTATTTAAAAATACCACTGTGCGCCATCTTGCTGAATGCTTTTCAATTGAGGCCCAAAGAAACTACGAATCAGGCCTCTGTACCGCTCTGTACCGAAGTAGAATACGGTGACTTCTTTGTGGATGTAATGGTGTTTCGAGAAAACTTTATGGATTATCATTGCTTCAAATGAACCAAATCTGTTTCTTCACTTAGCCATTTAATCAAAAGTGTGCTTCATCATTGAAAATGATTTTCAAATTAAATTGTGGAGCAATGATCCTGGCAATTGTAACCTATTCTTTGGCTCATTTCTGCATAAGGCTATTCATGATGAATTATCACACCAAATGAACCCCAAAACAACCGAGTAATGTCAAATCGGCTATCACAAAAAAAAAGTGTTTCTAGTTTAAAATTCTCCGCCTCTAAAAAAGACGCTTTAAAATAAATACAACTTAAATATACTCGTTTTTTTATTTTTTTTTTAAATATACTTGTGCTGATTGAAAGACCGACCGACCGAAGCCGCTACAATCTTTTGGAACTCTATATAGTGGGTTGGCTGATCTAAACCAACTTTAAAGTCACAATATAAATAATACAGTAAAATAAATAAATCTTTTGGTCACTTGGGTCAGTGGACAGAGTATTTAGACATTTTTGTTTGTGGGAGAGTAGTAGTACCAAAGTAGATTTGAAAGTCATCCAAGCGAATAATAAAAAGTACTCAATTACAATTCTTGTATTAACTTGTATTAAGAACAAAAAATTGATACCGGCAAAAATTCATCTCTAATTAGTCTATATCAGTGGTGTTCACACCAGTGATGTGATTTGGTGGGATTTCGGGCTCATTTTGGGATATTTGGCCTATTTGAGAACGTGTGGGATTTCGGATGCTTAGGTGGGATTTTCTACTGAATCATAATTTTTTTAAAGTGTAAATTAGCAAAACTGGTTGGTATCACTTTTTTGTAATCTTTCAAAATTTTTCGTTTAATTTCTGTTTCATTGATTCTAAATATGTAAGAAAGGGATATGTAATTATGATCCTCAAATTAATGAAAATATGATCCTCATTTAAAAACAAAATTTTAAGCTCAGTTTCATTTTGATGCAATGAAAGAAATTTACGATTATTTTACACACTTAAGAGAGTTTTTATAAAAAACGTAGTGTTTAACTATTCGTATTTTTTTTTTTTTTTTTTTGTGGAAAATTTGTTATATTTATTGAAAAACTTTACTATGTACATTATTAAACTATAAAATTATTATAATGTTAAAAAAATGTAGGGGAGGATGCCCGCCTATTAAACAAGTTTTGCTTGGAGGCTATACCTTTGGTTTAAGGTATAATATACTTGTAAATATAACGAAAAAAATCTTTTATTCTTCTTATAGTTTTAAGAATACATAAAAACTTTAAACGCGATTTCCTCTAAACTAGTTTTTTTAAAACTGTTCGATGGGTAACTTAAAATCTATTGGTTCAATTTCAATGATTTTTTTTACATTTTGTTCGTTATTTTGTCCTTTAGGCATCCCTTCTAAATTTAAGTATTTTTTTTTTGTTTTTTTTATATAAACAAAAAAGCGCGCGAAAATATATTTATTTTTCGAACTTTTTACTTCAACTTCCGCCATAATTAAAAAAAATTCCGGAGGTCTTGCGTAGGGGAGATGCTTAATATATGATCTATGCTTTAAAATGTTACTTGATTTTTTTGTTTCCGATACACGGGAAGGGCCATATCCATCGAACCGGTTTGGATGTCTTTTTTTCAATGCCATTTTCAGCGCCCTCTATATAAAAGGCAGAACTGTATTTAAAAAAAAAAAAATATTTTTATAAAGTATTTTTTATGTACAATAACCTGTATAAATTAAAAAAAAAATAATAACTTCTTATACAGTAGAGACTCACAAAAGTTAACCCGTTTGTTTTTGGGCCTGTAAATTTTTGTGAATTATTAACTTTTTAAGGACAATAGTGAAATTTAAAATTATATGTATAAGTAAATAAACAAATATACATACATGAAATATGAATAAAGCGTTGTAACTTAGAACATATTATATGCTGAAGTCTTGCTAAATAGAATCTCTACACATGCCTTAAGACTGGCGCTTGAATTTCAAAAACCTACCGTGACTTGTCATAAAAGCATTCGCTTTTATATTTGTGTAGATTTCTGTAGAGATATCTTTCGCCTTCGCTTTTAGAGCTACTAATTGGACAGTTTCTTTTATATTGGTCAATTTGTACAGCTTATTCTCCATATATAAAAACAAACAAAAGGGTGATAAAACAAGAACTCAGAAAAGTTGACGCAAAAATTAACTTTTTAGAGTGTCCTGTGGTGATAGAAGCCTATTTAACTTTTCCGTATATTTTAACTTTTGCGAGTCTCAACTTTTCTGAGTCTCTACTGAATCTTAAAAAAAATTTTTTGAAAACAGCTCCTGTTTTTGGTTGCTACAAGTATACCTTAAAACATAATTTTTCAGAGCTCTTGGTTTCATTTGGAAGCTAAGTTTAATAACAAACAAGCATTTTAATCAGAATATAAAATTTCCAAAAATTATAATTTTGGCAGTTGATCGAGCAAAAGTCTCGAAATAGACCGCTGAAAAAATCGGCCCTGCTACTGAACACCTAAAACAAATCGTTGAAAAAAATTAGAAAATGAATTAAAAACACTAGTTTTTGAGAGTTTATAAGAAGTTTATTCCATCAATAGTTCACAATGACTCACTGAACTTTAAACAATAGAGATTTGAATTCCTTTGATTGCTGCAACCATCGCATCAGAATTTATATTCGTTCTTTTCACATTTTTTTTTTAGGCCACGGCATTCTAAAATTTTATCTGAACATGGACGAGAATCACGAAAACTATTTTAACTAATTTCAAACACTATTTTCAATCATATAAACGACAATTTTTTACTTGCACGATTTCTGAAAATTTGTTCGGAAGATGGACCAACGTTTTGTTCAGTAGGTGGGCAGGCACGCCATCATGATATGACGTGAAATATTTGTTCCCATTTCTCAATATTGTTCGATTGCTCGTCGAATTGTGAAAAATAAACATTAAATATAGAATTCTACTCATATTCACCTTTTTTTATCGATAAGAAACACTCTAAAATTCACTAATTAGAGATGAACTATTTTTGCTCAGCTTCGCTTTATTCGAATATTTTATTTCTCAACGGCCGTGGGGCTAAAGCAGCACGCGCATTCATTGATTTATCATAAGTGAACATTCATGTTACTGCGACACTTTACACATTGGCGCATCATACAGTAGAAGGTGGACCTGTTCAGCAGGTGGGCATCCAATTTATTTCAAAAATTGCATAAAAAATCGTTATTGGTATAAATATTTGGGTGGGATTTTTTGTGGGTTTTTCATGTCATTTTGGTGGGATAAACAGGTCTAAATCGGGATGTAATCGGGATTTTTTACTAAATCAGAATCACATCACTGGTTCACACGCATACTGTTGCAATTTTCGACTTTTGTGCTTGTGCTTCTAGCTCTCTGCACTGACAAAAATTGTTGTGAAGGTATTAAGCAAGAATTGTGTTAAAATTATCATTGTTATAATCATTATACTTATAATTATCATTGTCACTATCATTATCATTATTATTATTATTTCTCTGCAAATAACACATAATCATATGCCTCAAACATTTCGTGCAGTGCAAAACACACGACCAAGAGGCGTGAACCTTCCTGCTTAAAATATCAGCGCCAACTGATTGAGAGAACTTCGAACATTCGATCGTGTACATGTCTCGATTCTCGAATAAAGCTTTCGAGTCTCACCACGCGTGGTATTACGTGAACATCACTGCAGTGTTGCCAGATGCCTCTCACCATTTACCCCTAGATTGGATTTCAAATCCCCCTAAAATTCCCCTAAAATTTTTTTTCGAAAAACATACAAAAATACAGTTGTAAATAACTTAAAATTTATTGAGTTAACCTAAGGTCTATACGAGACAATTTGTTAAAACAATTCCAATACTCTCACACATTTTTTACTAACACACTCACATTTTATCGGTCGGCAGCTCAATTGTCTTAACAATCAGGCAGACAATTGAACTAACAACGATTTGACGTGGGCTGACCATTTTTGGCGTTTTCTTTTGAATAATTTGAAGTCTTGGCGTTTGTTTGTGAAAAATATTTTTGAAATTGAAAAATCAATATATACAGTGTTGTGCATATCAAAAGCAACCAAAATGGGCGTAGCAAAATTTTTCATATTTTTTTATCGTCTTACTTCTTTCCCCAAAATTTAAATAGTTATTTTTACTTAATCATGTATTGTGCTCAATATAGCATGAAAAGAAATTAAGTAAAAAATAACGATATTTCAGCAATGAGAGCAATATACGGAAAGAGCGATTTTTGACTGTGCATAACAAAAGCAACTTACTTCATTGTTATATTTTTAATTTTTTGTTTATTTATTACTGATTTAAACTAAAAAGAGTCATTTGCAAATAATTCTTTGCGTGAAGAAGACATTTGAAATTATCAAAACGTCATTTCGCGTGATAAATACCCAGAGCCCTTTAAACAGCAATAATTTATGAGTATAAATCAGGAGCATCACTAATTTCTTTATAAAAAAAAAATACAAAATAAAGTACAAAACAAATAAATCAACGTCTTATAAAAAGTTTGAGACTAAAAAAACTGTGAAAACCCTTCACTTGGTTGGTCCGAAGCTTAAAACAACACAGAGAGAGGACCGACATGTAATCCTAGCTTTTCAAAAATATCCTTTTTATCATCTCAGTCTGTTGTTAATCAAATAAATTTAAACGTGGACTCGAGTACTGTGTAAAAAAAATTAGAACGAAGGTTTGCTTTTAAGACATAAACATTTTTATATTCCCCATTAAATTTTGCAAGAACTCATTAAATTGGTGACCAATGGAAGACAGTCCTTTTTAGTGACGAGTCCGGATTTAATATCTTTACCAGCGATGGCATGGCCATATTACATCAGCGAAAAGGTGAGAGCCTTAAACCTCAAAACTGTCAGGTCACAGTTTAGCATGAAGGCGGTTCGGCTATGTTCTGGGCTTGTTTTTCTAGATTTGGACAAGATCCATTTTATGAAATTACCCAAAAAATGGAGCGATTTACTTATGAAGAGATTTTAAAGACAGTCATGTTGCCCTTTGTTGAGCGAGAAATGCCAACCAGGTGGACATTTCAGCATAACGACCCTAAGCACACCGCAATGATCGTTAAGACGTAAATTTGGGTAAAAGAGATTCAGGTATTGGATTGACCAGCTCAATCGCCTGATCTTAACCCAATAGAAAATCTATTCGGAATCCTTAAGCGACGAGTCGGTGGGCAAAGGTTTTCTTTTAAAGCTGCATTCGTTGAGACACTGACACCGCAGTGGCGAAGCATATAACAAACTATAATTGACAACCTTATAGCTTCAATGCCACGCAGATGTGTTGCGGTTATTAAAAATAAAAGTTATTTTATCAAATATTAACCCTATAACCTGTATTTTCAATCGATTTAAATTTCTTTAGTTTATGTTGCTTTAGTTATGCACAACATAATTTCTACTTTGTATTTTATTTATTTTAATATATTATAATTATAATTATTTTGACAATGGCTTTTTTGGTTGCTTTTGATATGCACAACACTGTATATAGTCTGTTGTTTTTTCACTTTCACAAGCAAACCTGGTATTTTTTTAAGTTTTCTGTATTATTTCTTTCCAGTTTCAGTTGTCATGCAATTGTTAAGTCCACCTACGTCACGAGAGACAATTTTCTTTGAATTGAATATAAATTTGAAAACTAATATGAATTAAAAAAAACTTTTATAACAATTGTCTTGTGTAGACGCAACGTTAAACTTCAGCTCCAAGGGGCAGCTGAAGAGTAGCGCAACTGTAATGCAAATTGCTAATGTGTTCCTATGTATTTAAGGGGCTGAGCTGTTGGACGACTTCAACAAGCTCAGGAAGTTGCTTTGTAGCTTTCAATTGTCCAAGCTGAAATTGGCCTTAAAATTTAGTTTTACCTTTGAGAGCAGGCTCCGTCTGCCATTTGTTTGTATATTTTTGGGCATACCTTTTCTTTTCGTCAGTTTCCTCCATACTTGCTTTGTTTTTAATATTTACCCAGAGTTGCAAGTTAAGCGCGAAGCGAGTTTGAAATGAAGTGGGAAATGATTGGTAATTTATATAAAGTGTTGCCAATTCAGCTGTTTTTAAAAAGTGTTGCTGAAATTGCTTTTTACACAATATGGAGGAAAAAGTATTTTTCCTAAATTTTTTGCAAAGTTTTAAGGAAAAGTAATAAATCTTTATTTCCAAAGGTTAATTTTCCAAATACCCCTAAAAACCCCCTAGAAAATTTGAAGTCACCCTAAAAAAACCCCTAAAGATTTATTACCCCTAAAATTCCTCAAACCAGTTAAAAAACCCCTAAATCTAGGGGGAATTCCCCTAATCTGGCAACACTGCATCACTGGTGTATATATATAAGACAAAGTGAAAAAAGGCGTCTGTTTCCCTCTTGTGCCCGTAATTTTCAACCAATTTAGTTGATTTTTTTTAAAATTTAAATAATAATGATGCGAAGGTTATAGGCCATAAAATAGGGTTGCCACCTAAAATTATTTTAGTTTTACGAAGCGAATACTAGGTATAAATTGGTCACTGAATCCGAATCCGTTGTCAGAATATTAAAAACTATGCCATTTTTTCCATAGGGCTGCCTATGGAAATTTTTTTATTTTTACGAATTTTGTTCTAAGGCAAACACTAGGTATGAGTCACTGAATCCGAATTCGTTGTCAGAATTTAAAAAATGATGTAATTTTTCCACCAAAAATTTTCATATTATTACGAATTCGGTACTGGGCGAACATAAGCTAAAAATATATCGCTGAATGCGAATCCATTATCAGAATTTAAAAGTAACTAAATTTTTTTTATAGAGTTGTCATCAGAAATTTTTTCTTTTTAGGAATTCTGTGCTTTTACATAAAATTATATAATATTCTTACCATAGAGTTGCCACCTAAATTTTTTCATTTTTAATAATTTTGTGCTGACTAGGTAAACAAAATAACACTAGGTAAAAATTCGTCGCTGAATCCGAACTCGTTGTTTGAATTAAAAAAATATCATGTCGTTCTCTTACTTACTTACTCTTAATCTTCTTATATTGCCAGAATTTTAAAATTTTTTAATTTTTTTATCAGAGGGCTGCCACCTTTTTTTTTTGCATTTTTACGAATTCGCTGGAGAAAGCTACTATTTTATAGTAAAATTTCACTATTGAAAGCTCTGTTTGCTTTCACAAGCGATGGTGAAAAAAAAACCAAGAATGTTGTTTATCTAAAAACATTGCAATAAATGTTTTAATTTTATACAAATTGTTCGAAAAAGCTTTTTTTATTTGCCTGGCAAAGCAGGTGGGGGTGTGTTTATAATATCCCAGCAGAAAAAAGAAGTGCTTCCGAACAAGTTCTGGAACTATTTTTTTGCAACCGCAAGTTGTTCCAATTACGATTTCGGCTAATACTATTTTTACAGGCGATGTCTACAGAAAAAAGTAGTTCTACTCTCGCTTCTATCGGAACCAAACTGGAACAACTTCTCATCCAGCTGAAAAAGAAACGGAACAAGAAGTACTTTCGTTTTCGCTGCTATTGAAGTCAACCCATAACCACTTCTAATCTTGGTGGAAAAGAAGTTCAACAAGAAGTAGTTCCGTTTTCGCGTTTTTCGAAGCCAACCTAAAAGAACTTCTTTATTATCTTCCATTGGAGTTAAATGGGAAGTAGTTCTTCTCTCACTTCTCTTGGAGTCAATAAAAAAGTTACGTTTCTAATGGAAAGTTGATAATTTTCATCGTTTTTTGTTATAAATCGCACCTAAAATCTCTCTATAAATTTTTTAAAAGAAAACATTTTGAATTAAATGTTATAAAAGACTTTTTAATTTATTAAAAGAAACACAAATAAATATATCAAAACGAAACTGAAAAAAATAATTATAAGGTTATTTCTTTGCTTTTTTAATACATATATTTTTAAAATGTTTATTTTTAGCTGCTTTGAATGTTTTTTGCATTGCTTTTATGAAATCATCTTCAGTCTCAATATGGTCTCAGCTGTGGTCTCAAACAGATCCTTAAAATAAGACATTATAATTTGTTTAACTTTCAACAAAAAATACTTACTGAACAAAATTTCCCAAATATTGTTGAATCCTTCCAAGTACTTCTTCTGGTGATTTCTATGAACATTAAAGTCCACTAAAATATTTTCTGCAAACAGTCTTGTAAATTTTTTTTTTATTCCATTTGGTCCCAAAATCCTTTTGATGCAGTTCACCTGTAATTCATTGTAAACATAATGGGCCTTACCAATAGTCAAGAGCTGATACTAAGAAAAAGCTGACACTAATAAGTGTAAGCTTTTCGTTAGTAGTCATCATTTTATTTCTCCGTATCAATAACGAAATCAGTATTCGCTTTCAAAGTGTCACAGCATCAGACCTGCTAAAAACAACTAGATGGCAACACTGAAAAAGTCCAGTTAGTTTTTTTTTGGCGTCGGTTCTAATCGAATAGCGTTTTTCTTTGAATATGGCGTGCTTTGTATATTTTTTAAAATTAATCTCTTTTAATAAAAAGTTAAATCATAAATTTGAAGCCTACATTCGTTTTTTTTGTTAATATCAACTTTACTTTTGATAAAAGTATAAGCTTTAAATTATTGTGAATGTGCTTTGCCTTGTTTGACAGATAAAAATTGACATTCTACTAAAATACTTACCATCAGCTGAAGCCGATACTAATTTAAAGTATGATACTAAAATGTCGACACTTCTATGAAAGTAGCAAACTATTAGTAAGGCCCAATAAGTATACACTTTTTCAAATTATTTTTAATTTGAATTAAATACAATTAAAAAACTTTTCACAATTAATCTTGCATGATCTTTTTCTCCCTACGAACACTTTCAAATGAAAAGAATCACAAAAAATATGAAATAGAAAAAAATATACCTACTTGACACTTTTTTCGACGCTAACTTTACCTTGAAGAAGAGAACTTATTCTAAATCAACTTGGGGAGAAGCGTGGGGAGAACGTATTCCCAATTAACTTCAACAGAAGCGAGAATGGAACCTGTTCAACATTTAACTTCGTAGAAGTAGTTCCGTTTTTATTTATTCAAGCTGTTATGGAATATGTTCTAAGAGCAACTAAAGAGTGATTTTTTAAGTGCCTGATAACTTTTTTTTTAAAAAAAACGCATAAAATTTGCAAAATCTCATCGGTTCTTTATTTGAAACGTTAGATTGGTCCATGACATTTACTTTTTGAAGATAATTTCATTTAAATGTTGACCGCGGCTGCGTCTTAGGTGGTCCATTCGGAAAGTCCAATTTTGGGCAACTTTTTCGAGCATTTCGGCCGGAATAGCCCGAATTTCTTCGGAAATGTTGTCTTCCAAAGCTGGAATAGTTGCTGGCTTATTTCTGTAGACTTAAGACTTGACGTAGCCCCACAAAAAATAGTCTAAAGGCGTCAAATCGCATGATCTTGGTGGCCAACTTACCGGTCCATTTCTTGAGATTAATTGTTCTCCGAAGTTTTCCCTCAAAATGGCCATAGAATCGCGAGATGTGTGGCATGTAGCGCCATCTTGTTGAAACCACATGTCAACCAAGTTCAGTTCTTCCATTTTTGGCAACAAAAAGTTTGTTAGCAACGAACGATAGCGATCACCATTCACCGTAACGTTGCGTCCAACAGCATCTTTGAAAAAATACGGTCCAATGATTCCACCAGCGTACAAACCACACCAAACAGTGCATTTTTCGGGATGCATGGCCAGTTCTTGAACGGCTTCTGGTTGCTCTTCACTCCAAATGCGGCAATTTTGCTTATTTACGTAGCCATTCAACCAGAAATGAGCCTCATCGCTGAACAAAATTTGTCGATAAAAAAGCGGATTTTCTGCCAACTTTTCTAGGGCCCATTCACTGAAAATTCGACGTTGTGGCAGATCGTTCGGCTTCAGTTCTTGCACGAGCTGTATTTTATACGGTTTTACACCAAGATCTTTGCGTAAAACCTTCCATGTGGTCGAATAACACAAACCCAATTGCTGCGAACGGCGACGAATCGACATTTCACGGTCTTCAGCAACACTCTCAGAAACAGACGCAATATTCTCTTCTGTACGCACTGTACGCATTCGTGTGGTTGGTTTAATGTCCAATAAAGTAAACTGAGTGCGAAACTTGGTCACAATCGCATTAATTGTTTGCTCACTTGGTCGATTATGTAGACCATAAATCGGACGTAAAGCGCGAAACACATTTCGAACCGAACACTGATTTTGGTAATAAAATTCAATGATTTGCAAGCGTTGCTCGTTAGTAAGTCTATTCATGATGAAATGTCAAAGCATACTGAGCATCTTTCTCTTTGACACCATGTCTGAAATCCCACGTGATCTGTCAAATACTAATGCATGAAAATCATAACCTCAAAAAAATCACCCTTTACTTCCATATTTTCTGGTGGGATATTGCTAGTTTCGAAGCAAGAAGTATGGTTTCGTATAAACATACTGTGAACTTTAATGATGCAGAGGATGGTGCTGTTTATGCCTGGTTGGTTGAAATATAATTTATGATTATTTTCGAAAATTTTATTCTAAAAAAAAAAAAAAATCATTTGTGATTCAGGTAAAAACTCAGTAATGAACAGTTTCTGTGTAAAGAGTTAAAAGTTTCTGTTAAGATTCAAAAAATAAATTATTTAAATAAATATTGCAAACGATCGGAAAAAATTTGTATTTAAAAGAAGTCATGAAATTTTGTATTTATCTTTGTATGATATCTTATGTGTTTGGCGTAACACAAGAAGTCTTGAAGCTTGAAATTAAAAATTTTTAATGAAAAAGAATGTCAGCCCAAAACTCTCGCATACCTCTCACTTTTTGCCAAATCTTCACTTGTTGTTTAGTGGAAAGTAACTCAGAAAATGTCGTTGATGAGTTTTACAGTAAATTACCTTCTATATAAAAATTTATATTTAAGTGTTTCCTGTTGTTGCAAACAATTTGAAGGCTCCCAAGCATGTGACTGTGAACAATGAAGACTACTTTAAGTCCACATCTTTAGATGCTTAAAAGCCGATCAACTAAAATCATAACACTTCAAAGCGCAAAAAGAAAACCAGTAGGCATAAGGCAACAATTTGCAATTTACAGTTATACTACTTGATTTCACATGACTTCCGGTGGGTTTACATATAAAAAAGAAGAAAAATATAACACATGATAAAAAAATGAAAGCAAAAACGGAAAAGTACTTCTAATAACAGCAACAAAAAAAAACAAATATAAAAAAAAAAAATTAAGAAAAGGTCAGGAAGGACATCAAGTGTGATTATATGAATTGCACTGTGAACATAAAAATGAAATCTTCCTTTCATTTGAAAAAATGTCTATTTTTGGAGCACACAATTGTCCATGTTGTTATTGCTGTTGTTGTCGATGCATGGTCAATGGAGCAAGAGTAAATGGAATGAGAAAAGAAGTCAGGTTGAATCAAGTATCTATAAAAGTAAAGGCTTACATGAACAGCTAAAGATAAATACAAAAATTGCGCTCTACTGTAAGCAAAGCAAAGCAAAGCAAAGCAAAGTATAAATAAGGATTCACAAGAAATTGAACTTTATATGTAGCAGAAGTAAGAAAAAAAAAAAAAAATAGTATCAGAAAATTGAACCGTTTGAGTGTGATCAGACAGTGGGCCAAACATGCAGCTGCTTTTTTTTGTTGTCCTTTTTGGTTCTTTTTTAAACGCTTTTTATTGGCACAAAACGTGAAAGGACATACGCCATGCTTGGGACGCAGCGCCTATGCGTTGAAAATAATTGAGCGCTCTTTGCTATGTGTTTGTTGTTTTTCTATTGTTGCTCCTTGTATGTTTTTTTTTTGCATTGTTGCTATTGTTGTCTTTGTGTTGTGCTGTTGTTATGGTTTTTGGCACGTTTTGTTTGTGTCCAGTTTAAATGGCTTTTTGATTTTTAGTCACTTATTGACAAATTGCACACAACACATAAGTGCCAGGATGTGCTGAGTAAAGCTTATTGCTTGTACTCTCCTTAAAAAGCACGCTCAATAAACTAAACATATATTACTTACAAGAACAACAACAGCAACAACAGCGTTTAACGCTAAAGTTTGCTGTTAATAAAATGCATGTCACTCATACGTCATGGAGCACGTTTTTAAGTTAGTTTATTTTGGGCAATGTTTTCTGTAGTCTGCCACTCAAAAAGTTAACAACTTTTCAAGCAACTACTTTCAGCTATTAAAGGCAGTAAAAAGCATGCATTTTTTCAACTTTTTTTGCTTGTTTTTCTAGCTTCTTCGAGTGCCTTAAAAGCAGCACTTTGGCAACGTCATTCAATATTTCGATTGCAACTCATAACTAAAAATCAAAAACATCAAATGTAATTTAAAGGTAAAGCCTACAATATGCACTCGCACACATTCACACACATGCCTACAAAAACATACATACACAAAGACACATACACACTCTTTTATAGAGTATAAATAAAATTGCTTTTGGCATTGAGTACAAGATGTCCAGCTAGACGTCATCTTGTTTCTTGCTGCTTTTAGTCAGTAGTTGTTGTCTCTGCTGTAGTTGTTAGACAGTCTCCGATTCACATACATACATACATATGTTCAAGCATTTATGGTCACTGTCATGGCGAGTGACAGCATTCTAGAGGGCTTCAACCGACCGACATCAGGCATCAAGCATAAGTGAAGTAATTTCGACGTAAGTGGTTGTAAATGTAAACTTCTTTGGACGTAGAACAGCAGCAACAACAAAAACAACAACATCGACATTGCTTACAATATTCCCTACAACTATAGCTACAACATGACATAGCAAAGCATCAAAACGTAGCTCCCTAAGAGTGGAAATGATTTTCATAAAAGAGGTGTTAAACTCCATCCGTCCTGGTATTGTATTGTAATGTGTTTTCTATTCATGTTGTTGTTGTTGTTGTTGTTGTTGTAGTTGTTGTTGTTGTTGTTGTTATTGTTGTTGTTATTATTGTTGTTATTGCTTTGTTGCTGTTTGCCATAAGTGAGGCATGCTCTGCAGCGTGCACACAGAATTCAAGTGATGCGAAAAAGAAAAAGTGTTTTCTTTTCTTTGCTGTGGTGTTTTTTTTTCGCTATTTTTATTCTGATTTTCATCTGAAGTGGTTTTCCATGCCATTGCACAGCACTCGATGCTTAAACCAGAAGAAATACAATTTTCACTTTTATTGTTGAGTTTCTTTTTTTAACTTAGCTTCCAAGATATATTGAGAGTAACTGGAGTGCAAGTAACTGCTAAGGAGTTAGCATTTAATGCACTTCAAAGATAGCACTGAATGAATACGGAAAAAAAAAATGAAAAAATGATATACTCAGTGATTATTCACAGATATATTCTCATCTAAATAATAGCTTCAACAGTTAGTTAAATTAAGATTTTTCTTTTTAACCCTTTAATGGACACATGGTTTTTCAAAAATGGTCATAAAACGTAACTTATGATATTTTTAGTTTTAGACTAGATATTTAAATTTCGATTTAAGTTTTGTGTTTATAGTTTATTGAATATTCAGGTTTATTGAATATTCAATGTTAAATTAAATGCTTTACATAAAACTAAAAAGGAAAAGAATAAAAAAAAAAATAAATAAAATAAGCATAAATAAATAAACAAAAACAAAATATATATATATGCAAAGCAAGAAATGAACAAAAGAAAAACAGCAACTACAGATTCACAGCTGAACAACAACAACAACAAAAACCAGCAGGAACCTGTTTTTACAGCAGCCGCCAGCAGCAATAACAACATCGCTTGAGTTTTTTTTTAGCTAACCACGCGAGGGGCTTTTCTATGCTCCTCGCCGCGTAAGTAATTGTTGTTTTTTCGTGTCCGTCTGTTCCTCCATCCTCTCCGATTAGTTGCAACTGTGAGTGAGGTTGCACTGTGAGCAGAATTGTGCTGAAGCAAAGGCATAACACTTGCCTCTGTACTTTTCGTTTATGCTCTCGGTGTTATTCTCTTTGCAGTTGTAGCTAATTACCCACATACCTTTTTTAGTTTTAAAATTTACACTGTAAGAAAATGTCGGGTCATTTTCGTATAGATTTTTGCAATGTGCGTGGACTGAGGAGGAATTTTTTCTCGGTTTATGCATATTGTACTCTTAATAGGCCTCAAATAATGGCACTGAGTGAGACCCAGGTGAGCGAGGATGCAGATCCACTGGATTTTCATATACCTGGGTATCACTTACTGCCATTGTTTTCTTTGCATAGGGGGATCGCTCTTTTCATAAGAACAGATGTAGCATATCAGTGCGAGCGGAGTCTGAGCGTTACCGATCCGGAGTTTTGTTCCATGTGTGTGAAGTTCAGGGTTCGATCGCACTTGATGGACTTTTGCTACGTGTATAGAAGTCCGAATTTAGGGAGGGAGTCCACTTTTAACAAATTGGACTCTCTCTCTGATTCAATAACGCACATTTTGGGGTTGTTCCCTGACAGCGAGATCGTTGTTGCCGGCGATTTCAATGTCCACAACCCAGCTTGGTTATGCCATTCGGGGGCAACAACACCTGAGGGACAATATGTTGAGCTCTTTGCTGAATCGAACCAACTGATTCAACTAGTGAAGGAACCAACTTTCATCCCTAGAGTTGGTCTGCAAAGCCACAAAGTCCTAGACCTTTTTTTGACTTCACATCATCAGAAATATGATGTGAGTGTCCATGCACCTCTTGGTAACTCGGACCACTGTACCATATCCGCTGCTTTTCCATATTCTAACCTATACACTTCTACGCCTAAAGCCCCGAAGAGGATCGCTTGGTTTTATGGAAGAGCAAATTGGATTGCGTTAAATAATTTTTACCGCAATTTCAATTGGAAATTATGTTTCGCTGATAGAAATGTAAATGCCGCGGCTCTTATGGTACAAAAAATAATTTTATTGGGCATGAGATCTTTCATCCCCAGTAAAATGAGAAGTATTAAACCAAAAGACCACTCCTGGTTTAATGAGACTTGCAGGATTGCAGTCAGGTCTAAAGAGGAAGCCTTTCAGAATTGGCATTCCAACAAGAATGCTGATACCAGAAGACTTCCCATTGAGGCTAGGAATCGCTGTAATGCAGCTTTAAAACGCGAAAAGTTTCTTCACGAAACTCGCATTCGAGAACAGGTTCTTCTCTGCCCCAAAGGGAGCAAAAACTTTTGGTCATTCGTTAAAAGAGTTAAAAATCAGACGTCCTCGTCGATTCCTGCTCTTTTAAAGGGTGACCAAATCTTCACTGACTCGGCTGATAAAGCGAATCTATTGGCTGGAATGTTTGCACAAAATTATTAATTAATTAATGAATTTATTTTCGAACGAGAGCAGTTAAAAGAGTCCTTGCAAACCTCAATATAAATAAATCCTCTGGCCCCGATGGTATACCACCATTTGTGCTTAAAATGTGTGCTTATACAGTGGCTCGACCTTTGCGTAACCTTTTCAACATCTCATACAGGACAGGAGTATTTCCATCTTGTTGAAAGGTTGCGAATGTTCAGCCGGTACCTAAGAAGGGCGATGCCACGAACCCTGAGAACTACCGACCCATAGCGATATGCTCTACGCTCTCCAAAGTCATGGAGAATGTAATAAACTTCCACCTTATGAACTATCTGGAGCGCAACGAATTGCTGAGCGACCGTCAATATGGCTTCCGAAGGGCTCGCTCTACTGGTGACCTAATGGCGTTCCTCACAGAGAAATGGAACCAATGTGTTCACTTCTTTGGTGAAAGCAGGGTTGTTGCTCTGGATATTTCTAAGGCGTTTGACCGAGTGTGGCATAAAGCGCTCGTGTCAAAACTAATTGCATATGGTGTTGATGGTAACTTTGCTCGATGGATCACGTGTATTCTTAAGGACAGGTCGATTCGTGTCGTGATCGATGGAATTTCGTCCAGTGAACAGAGCTGGAGTGCCGCAGGGTTCAGTCCTATCGCCAACTTTGTTTCTGGTTTTTATCAACGACCTTCTGTCGTTGACTCATAACCCAATTCACTCGTTTGCGGATGACAGCAGCATTTGTCATTCATATTCTTTCAAAAAACGCCCGAGCTCTTTGGAGATTGAGAGAAAGAGGCAACATATGAATGACACACTGCTTAGTGACTTGCAAAAAATCTCCGAGTGGGGGCTTGCTAATAGAGTCGAGTTTAATACTAGCAAGACTCAGTGCTGTCTGTTAACTCACAAACGAGTGAATTGCCCCTTAGCACCCCTTAATATGAACGGTATGGATCTCGCGGAGTCAGATGCTCTTGACGTTCTGGGCATATCAATAAGATCTGATCTTCGCTGGAACGATCACATTTTCGATGTGTCGAAAGAAGCGGCCAAGTGCTTAGGTTTTTGAAAACGGTGTAAGAAATACTTCACTCCTACTGATCTACGCGTGATCTATACCTCATATATAAGGCCGAAAATGGAGTACAATTCGCACATTTGGGTAGGAGGTTTTAAGATCTCATTTGGAGCTTCTGGACCGAATTCAACGACGTGCGATATATCTGATAGGAGATGAAAACATTTCATCTTCTCTCAATTCTCTTGGGCATCGACGCAATGTTGGTTGCCTTAGCCTTTTGTATAGGTACTACCATGGGAAGTGTTCAAGGGAGATACATGACCTGATGCCACCAGCTCGTGTGTTTCCCAGGTCCACTCGGGCAGCGCACCAAGCCCATCCCTATACCATTGCCTTGATGCGCAATAGAACATCGCATTACCGAGATAATTCGTTCTTCGGTCGTACAATAAAATTGTGGAACAATCTCCCTGCGAGCGTTTTCCCCGGCAGTTTTGAACTATGTAAATTTAAAACTAATCTTCACCGACACTACTCCATCTTTCCACTCTCCAACTAACTATCACCCTTCTTCCGAATCAACACAATGCTTTCGCATTTATAGGGGCATCCCCTGAGCGTTGGTTTAGTCTAAAAAAAAAAAAAAAAAAATAGTTCGATTTCACATAAATTCATTTGATATTTGTGTGTAGAATATTAATGTTTATAAAATTAGTATCTTTATAAGAATACATAAGAATAGAAAGAATAAACTTCAAAAATATTTCATTGTTGTTATTGGTGCCAACCGATAAAACATTTTTCAATACATAGTCCAGGTTTATCTTCACATCCATCAGATCAAACACTGGTTTCCTTACGAACGCTATTCTTGGAGCATTGACGACACCGAATAAAGTATTTTTCTGTACCCTTGCGTGGTACGTTCTCCAAAAAGTTTTCAATTGTATTTTATCTCGTGGTTTACGTTTGCAACGAGGTTTATCTGATTGAAATACAGATTCAGGTATATCTATCAGTGCAGGTATAAATTCTTCTCGAAAGGTTAAAAATGGCATTTTCGATTTTGCGGGAAATCTTTTTTTGTATAGAATGTATGAGTTGTAAGCTGCCAAATCTAGCATGAGGAAGATTATTTTTTTTTTTTTTGTTTTATCTTTTATATTATCTTTTTATACCACCGAATCGTCTTACGAGGACTAGAGTAATACGAAGTCATTTGATCAGTGCGATCCACGCCACCCATAAATTTATTATATTTAACAATTTCAAGTGGTCTACTCCAAATCGATTCTTTTGTGAAACCATTTGTGGTTGGTACCCAGTGGTAATGCATAGGACATCTCTTTTGTCGTGCCATTTTGATACGTACACCTTTCCTTGTGTTCTCCACATATGCTCGCCTATGTTTATTTTCTTTTTTAACACTTCACTTGGATTGCCTTTCCGGTTTCTTCTTATCGTTCCTGTAGTATGAGTCTTAAGCAACAATATTTTACAAATTAATGCTATTGTAATAATTGTCCAAAAATAGGTCCAAATTCCAAATAAATAAATCCAATAAATCCAAATACCTTTCCAAAGTATGGAGCAACAAGACGATTAACGATTGACTCAATTTTTTAACCTTTTTCTGGATCGGCTTGTTTTCCTTTATACATTTCAACATTTAAAACATAGCTAGATGAGTCGCATAGTTCCAAATCGCGCCCTTTTCGCTTTTATATACTGACGGAAAAGAAGCCTGCCTTTATGGAGTAACAACGATTCATCTAGCACAATTTCCTCAGAGGGATTGAAAGCAGCTTGAAAGCTCTGATTTATCAATTTTTTAAAATTTAACATATTTGCTATATGAGCAGTGTTGCCATATTTTTTTAAAAAATAACTTTAATTTCCAGAAAAAAAACTTGATTTTTGGTGAAAAAACTTGATATTAAAAATTAACTAAAACATTTTTTTTTAAATGTGTGCTTTTTGGCAATTCGCTTTGTTCTCTCGTTGTCCCGCTATTTTGGCCACTTCATTTCTCAAGAAAATACGGAAGACTTGATCGTCAACTTTGAATGTATTACTATGTTTCCATGACGAGTTAACTCGGGGTTAGGGTTTTCGCCGAGTTAAGAAAATGGCGTTGCTAACTCGATAGTGTTTCCATGCACAGCATCGAGTCGAGTTGCACTTGTCGATTTCATTTGACATTTTTGTTATTTTTTTACAAGCGAAATGGATACTAAATGGCAGCATTCACTTTGACAGATAGAACCCAGTTAAACCTTACAAGTTTCGTGGAGTTTCGTGGATTTAACTAAACTCAACTCAACTCGCGTTTCCATAGCGAGTTAACCCCGAGTAAACACCGAGTTAACTCGCCATTGAAACATAGTTTATGTAAACTGAAGCGTCAAGTTTAAAAAGGAATGTCAAAAATTGACCACCAAGACTCGACGAAGGGAAACCGATACAAAAGAACAGAAACAATGACAGCAACAATAATAGCAACAGCGCTGCCATAAAAATAAACTTTGAAAAGGAGTGAAAATTAGTAGTAGCAGCTTCAAATGAAACTTATGTTTTTGTGTTTATCTATTTGATTCATAGATTCACTAAAATAGAAAGCATCGTTTTAATCGTAAAAACTTGAAAAACTGGGTAAAATAAAATAAAACTTTAGTTTTTTAGAGAAAAACTTGAAAACTTTCTAGCCTTTCAAAAAACTGGCAAAACAAGTTTTATCTGCCCACATGGCAACACTGTATATGAGAGTCATCTCGCGTATGTTTAGCAGTAAGACATCTCAAGATTTGTTCAAATCTTCTGCCTGACATTGCCTCAGAGAATCCCGGGTGATAGTGATGTAACATGGAACAAAATATAAAAAGTTACGCTTACCAAAAATATTTTGTCCTCACGCAACGACACTTTTTCTGTTACTGGTAAGAATACATGTAAATTTATCGAGTATATTCGACGTGCTGTACACTAACCACTAGCGAAAATTTATGCTATGGCTTACAAACGTATAAAAAAAAAACTCATATTTTGGCTCTAACTGTAATTCGATTGCTTCTATCGGTGCACAAAAGATGTGCAAACAAATTAAACCAATAACATCACAGTTGCTCATATTCGTCACGTTTAAACACGAACTTTTTTATATGCCGACGTGTCAAAATTTGAAGCCATTAAATTGTCGGCATATGCCGACGTGTCCATAAAGGGTTAATATTTGTTTGAAGCGGAAAGTTGATTAACCCTCAAATAGCTGACTGTTAACTTATTCCTATTCCGGCGGACTGGCTTACAGTTGTAAACCCATCTACATATAATCCTCATTCGCAGCCTGCGTAGAACGATATGTGCAACACACGCTCATTCCATCGCAACGCGACAACAGCTGCACGCTTACCGAAGCTTACCCTTATTCGCAGCATTGCCAGATTTGTTTACAATAACATTAAAATTAACTTAAAAAAAAATTTAAAAAAAAAATTTCAAATCATATATTAAAAAACTGTTATTTGCACTACAAGTCATTTCAACAACTATAAACCTGTTTAAAAAACTGTACTTTACATTTAAAAATGTGAATATGGCAACGCTGGTTGTAAGCTACACAGTTCTTTCCACCGCAAGGAGACGCTGCACGCTTAGCGTTATGCGCAACACACTTTCTATCCATCGCAAAGCAACAATTCAACAATTATAGCTCTGGTCGAAACGTCACAATAGATAATTTTCTTACCGAATTGAATTTGACTCATCAGTTGGTGGACAAAAAATTGAGTGTCGTCGGCACAATGCGCAAGAACAAACGCTGTATTTCCCAGGAAATGCATTGGACACGTGACAGGAAAGTGGGCGAGTCTGTGTTTGCCTTTCGCCAAGACGTCACATTGGTCTCTTACTGCCTAATGCAAAAAAAAAAATGGTCTATGTTTTGTCCTCGATGCATTCCAATAATGCCATTGATGCAAAAACTGGGAAACCATAAATAGTTATGGAATATAACGGTACGAAAGCTGGAGTTGACACCATGGACCAAATGCTTGGCAATTAAACGTGCAAGCGGAAAACACATCGGTGGCCATTAACTATGTTTTTCAACATGGTGGATTTGTCGGCATTATCTGCATACCAGTTGGCATGGGACCAGTAATTCTCGTCGCAGCTTCCTTATTGTCAATCGTTGGCCTCATGTTCGCAATTCGATGCTGGACTGCTGGGCATTGCAATCTTCGATGGGAAAAGCCACCGCAACAATTGCAAGTGAATGCAGGAACAATAGGATTCAAAGGAAATTATGTGTTTTGCGCAGCAGAGAAAAGATAACACGTTAGCTGAAAATGATGCTCTCTTTGCGCAAAGAAGGTGTGTGATACACACGGTGTCACGATTACAAAGTGCTCGGAATGCAAATGGATTTTCAAAACCTTCCTCTTATTTTAATATAAGTATAATATTTATTCTTAGTTTACAATAAGTCTAAATAATAATGGGCCCAATCACGATCGCCGACGGGAGCCCGTCGGGAGACATTTTTCTGGATCTCACTAAAAATACAATCGAGGTTTCCGTCGGAATTTCGAAATTTTCCGTCGAAAAAAATACAATCACTTTTTACGACGGAAAAGATTTTTCTGTCAAATTCACTCACTTAAATTTTGAATGTGAGATTGTAAAAAAATAAAAAATGAAAATTTTTGAACAAAAAAATAAAAACAATAAGCACATGGTATAATTAATCAGGTAGGTGTGACAGTTTTCCAGCGAACATGAATTGTCAAAAATCATACAAGACAAAGCAAACAAAAAAAAAAAAAAAAAAAAAACAAAAAACAGACGAGTTTGACAATCCATGAACGATCTCGTGAGAAAATAGCCTGTTGTCAAACCTACCTGTATAATTGTATCATGAATAAGCATATAAGAGCAGCACGGAAAATAAATTTATTTATTTTGTTTGGTTTGGGCGTGTTGTGCTTCAATCAATTCTTTTTCCAGTGTAAACTTCTTCAAACTAAGTTTTTCCATAAAACTATTGTGCATTTTTTTTCTTGTTTTCTTGGTTCTCAAGTTTTCCTCTAGTGCTTCGGCTATACGTCGCGTATAAGATTCAATGCAATTCAGTTGGTCTTCAAGTAATTCATTCGTGGACATCCTATTTCGTTTCCTAGCAAGAGGCTCACTTGCAGCAACTGTATTTTCGTCTTTAAAAATTAGGAATGTTGATACAAAATCTTACAATGCCTTGAAACATCTTACCATCACTTTCAGCATTCTCCTTGTTTGAAACAGCGTGCTGCGCAGATGTTGAAGGTCTTGTGGAGCCACTTTCTCCATTTCCAAAACTTCCCCCCTCTTTTTTGAATCCCTTTCCTAGTTTGGAAAGGTGTGTTTTATGTGTGTCTTAATTTTTGTCCTAATCCATATCCTAATTCATGTCATAGTCCTTTTCCGGTGGTGGTGTTGTTGTTGTTGTTGTTGTTTTGTTGTTGTTGTTGTTGCTTTATTTTTATTTGTTCTGACAATCAGCTGTGTTTTGTTTTGAAAAATAAACTACTACGGATGTTTTTTATTTTCATGGGATTCTGATATCATCACAAAAATAATTAAGTTTTCTTCGATTATTACAAATATAATATGATAGTTTTACCACAAATATGTTCTTTTTAATGTTACACAGCTAATTTGCGTTTCAATATTCACTTATGAAAGCATAACTTACGCATTTATTTCTTCAAAAAGTCCCATATGTCCTATTTCTTAGAACACTCCATTGTGAATACTTTTCACTCACTTCGAAAATATGACAACGAACATCGAAATTGAGAGGAACAATGTTGTCGTGTTATTTTACTTTATCCCTTCCCGACGGAAATCTCGATTGAAATTTTTATCACGTCGGGCGGAAAGCTTCCCGAAGAGCGGGAAATCCAACAGTATCGCGATTGGGCCCATGGTGAAATTTTTTCAACCAAGATGTTGAAAATTTCAACCAAAAAAATTTAAAAATTCAACTAAAAAGTTGACATTTCCAATCGGAAAAGTTGAAAAATTTATCAAAAAGGATTGCCTTCCTCAACCAAAGTAGTTGAATAATACTATTGGGAGATCGACTTTTAAACCGAAAGAGTTGAAAAATTTAACTAAAAGTTGACTTTTTCAGCCCAATTAGTTGAAAAATTCAAATAAAAGGTTGGTCCTGAATTGCCATTAACATTATCCTTAGTAAAAATATACTCGAAGAATTGATATTTTTAAAACTTTTTTATTAATTGATATAAATTAATAGTAGCTAAAAAAATCTTTTTTAAAATTGCGGTATTTGCCGCGACTTTAATATTTTTTTGACGTCAGCACGCTGCGCAAGTCAAAACTATTATGATGTAGAAAATTTCATCATTTGAACTTCAACCAATTCTGGTCAGTGATTCTTTCGATTTCGTTAACAAAAGCAGTAGTAGGCTTTTGTTTTTGTATGTTTGAACACGTGCGCACTCGCATCATCGCGTTCTCTCTCAAACTTTGCCAAAAAGATGAAAAAGTCAACCAAAAAAGTTGAACAATTCGACTGAAATAGTTGAAAAATTCGTCTCTTAGGTTTAAATAATTTTTCAACTAAACAATAACGAAAAAGTCAGCCAAAATAGTTGAATTAATTATCTAAAAAAGTTTAAAAATTCGTTCCTTAGGTTTAAATAGTTTTTCAACTAAAATAAGTTGAAAAACTTGACTCAAATAGATGAAAAATTTAACTTCAAAGTTGAAAAATTCGTCTTTTAGGCTTAACTTATAAATATATATTAAATTCAACCAAATTCAATGGTTGAAAATTTGAACATTAGAGTTGAAAATTTAATTTTATATCAGAAAAATTTTGGTTTCAACCACAAAAATTTCAGCAAGGTTGAAAATTTAGACCTACCTTTTTAACCGTGTAGGACATCTCTTTTGTCGTGCCATTTTGATACTTACACCTTTCCTTGTCTTATCCACATATGCTCGCCTATTTTTATTTTCTTTTTTACCACTTCAATTGGATTGCCTTTCCGTTTTCTTCTTATCGTGCCTGTAGCATGAGTCTTAAGCAACAATATTTACAAATTAATGCTATTATAATAATTGTTCAAAAATAGGTGATGACCCTTTCCAAAGTATAGAGCAAGAAGACGATTAACGATCGACTCAATTTTTGAACCTTTTTCTGGATCGGCTTGTTTAACTTTATACATTTCAACACTTAAAACATAGCTAGATGAGTCGCATAGTTCCAAATCGCGCCCTTTTCGCTTTTATATACTGACGGAAAAGAAGCCTGCCTTTATGGAGTAACAACGATTCATCTAGCACAATTTCCTCAGAGGGATTGAAAGCAGCTTGAAAGCTCTGATTTATCAATTTTTTAAAATTTAACATATTTGCTATGTGAGAGTCATCTCGCATATGTTTAGCAGAAAGCCATCTCAAGATTTGTTCAAATCTTCTGCTTGACATACCCGCAGAGGGTGATAGTATAGAGTTGATTTCGAAAATAACATACGCATCTGTGGAACTTTAATTTGAACTTGAAGTAAATACAATCCGAAAAATTTTAACATTTCATAACGATCAACGGCTGTAAATTTCATCAACCGTTTGAATGCGCTGCCTCTTTTCTGGTTGCACAAATAAATTCCGTATTCATTAGTACAATCAATTAGTTGTTCCATGATGGTGTCATTGAAGATTTTATTGAACACATCAATCGGAGACGCTGTATCACTTATTCCGAGTTTAATTCCAAACGAAGTAGAATCAAAACTAAAATTTGGTATATCGATAACCGTTTCATGCCAATCATTGTCAAAAATATCGGATGTGACCTCTTCAGGTTTTTTCATTTCACTTTCCTCATTCTCTTCTTCTTTGCTGTCACTGGAAACACTTTCATTATCACTATGGAAATTGTCTTCACCTGATGATAAATTTTCGGCGATGTAATCCGGGTCACCATCATCCTCAGTTTCATACGGATCCTCTTCTGAGGAATTGTCGTTTTTGCAATCTTCAAACAATTTTCTTAAGTGTTGTTGTTGTTTTTCGTAATCCATTTCTATAAAAAAATTTATTTTAGAGTTTAAATGTCACATGGAAGAAAATATAAAAAGTACCGCTCACCAAAAATATTTTGTTCTCACGCAACGACACTTTTTCTGTAACTGGTAAGAACACATGTACATTTGTTGAGTATATTCGGCGTGCTGTACACTAACCACTAGCGCAAATTTATGCTATGGCTTACAAAAGTATAAAAAAAAAGATACAGTAGTTTCGACTATGTCGTAACTCAAGACGTAGAATTATTCAATTCGCTTTTGATGACATCTTTTTTAAAAAATATTTAGCAAAATATTTATTCCATACACCTGAGCATGTATGAGTGCCGGAGAGGGTTAATTTTTATGACCGACCCCCATTACTTTTAGAAAGAAACATTTTTGCCTTTGACACCTATTCCCTCCGACCACTCCTTAGGGGGGCTCCCATGCAAATATTATGGTTTTTGTATATTTGTTCCACACACCTGAGCATATGACCTTTAAGAGAGTGCCGGAGAGGGTAAATATGTATCACCGACCCCCATTACTTTTGCAAAAAGAACATTTTTGCCTTTGACACCTATTCCCTCTGACCACTCCTTAGGGGGCTCCCATACAAATTTTATGGTTTTGTCGATAAAACCGGACACTGTCGATAAATAGGTAGAAAACTTAAACAAACAAAATTTGTTCAATGCTGCCAAGTTCAACAACCCATGTGGAGAATCGAAATGTCACAATTTCATTGTCGATAATATGCCAGAATTACTCACAATTACTGGGCTACACGATTCTGTTAAAAAAAACATGCCCCCAAAAGGGGAGGGCTTTATATTTCATGTAATTGTGTAAAATTTATATAAGTTTGAGAGTTCAAACATGAACTTTTCTCCCAGTGAGGATCAAGCAGACCAACAAGTGCTAACATCAACATTGTACGATCAGTGTACTTTAGGCACACCAAAGGCTCAAATTGTGATATAAATACCGACACCTGATCACTATCAACCACCCTACTTACCTCCGAGAATGACGTATTCTACGTCAAAAAACTGAAATTTCGGCTCTAACTGTAATCCGATTGCTTCTATCGGTGCACAAAAGATGTGCGAACAAATTAAACCAATGACATCACAGTGGCTCATATTCGTCACGTTTAAACACGAACTTTTTTATATGCCGCCGTGTCAAAATTTGAAGCCACTAAATTGTCGGCATATGCCGACATGTCCATTAAAGGGTTAATATTTGTTTGAAGCGGGAAGTTGATTAAATCACTTCTTAGGACTAAAATTAGGAATTTGAATTTTGCCTCATTCCGCATGTTTGTTTCATTTGAGTCATGTGCAGCATTCTAGATGTGTCTTAAGTCCCGAAAATATAATTGGCAGCATTTCACAAAAGAGAAAATTCACAGAAATGAATGTAGAGACGCCTCTTTTGACTTAAACATCTTTTCGCTCTAGTTTAAGAGAAGAAAACTAAAATCGATATTTTTATTTACAAATTTTTTTTCGGTTTTTAGTTAAAAGCTGCACAAGAAATAAGATAAAGCTGCACAAGAAATAAGTTTTTGAGATATCTGGAATGAAATCACAAAACAAGGAATAAAAACATAAAAAGCTTCGCTTCAAAAAGCCTGAGTAATAACCATTTTAGTAAAAGCCTCATAGTACACTGATCAATAGAAAATTTATGTTTAAAATTGCTCATAGTTGTATTTTTAACACACATACACTCATAACATCTGTTGTTATGTTTATTGCATGTATTCAAATTGTGAACTCGTACAATAAACATACAGCAACTTTGTCATTCCAACAAGGATATGAGCAAAATATTCATGAATAATGATCAAATTTTTTAATTTAGTGTTAATAAAACTCTCGTTGGAATTTTTCGACATTGAATAACTAGAAAACCCGCGGGTGTTAATGCACGACTAATTGAAACCTATGCCAAATATGCAAGGAATCAGATCAAATATTCAAAAAAATTGCATATTTCATTCGAATATGTTTTTGTACAATTATTACTGGCAAATGTTTTTTTTTTTTTTTTTTTTTTTTTTTTTTTTTTTTTTGATTTCTTAATCATGATGAATAAAATAAAATGTTGCATATGTAAAAACTTTGAAATTTTCCCACACACAAAATGCAGCGAGATAAAATGTAATAAATTTAAGTAAATATTTAATAGATTTTAAAATTAAAAACCAACGGCTTATGTTGTTTTTTTTAACAAATAAAAAAAAAAACAACAAAATCACTTCGCATTTTTTTTTTGGTTAAAAATTGATTGAGTGTGTTGCTGGGGAAAAAGTGCTGCAATAAATATGCATTTTTTATTTATATGTATTTGGTTTATATATGAATGAATGCACGCAGTAAATAAATTTTTCAAAAGTAACACTTGTAAATTTGTTATTGATATAAAATATTTTATTTACATGTGAAAAGTTCTAAATAAATTAAAAAAGCGTATTTTATGAAAATGAAAAATAAAAAAGCTACAGTGCAGTGCAAAAAGTTGCAATAAAAAAAGCTATAGAGTGGTGCAAAAAATTGATTACGATTTCCTCAGTGTTAAGGAAAATGAATACTTTTTGACCAACATATTTCCAAAAAATAGACTGAGAGCATATTTTTTTTTTATCTTTTTTGAGGGAAATAACTTGTAGTTGGGCCAGAAACATGTGGTTGTGGCATAAAATATTCGCTATTTTCTATTCGACTGTCTTATATCTTAAGATACAAAACATGTTCTTGAGTGCCAACTCATTTGACATAAATATTTGAAATCGAAACAAAACCGCAGACAACTCATTGCATATAAAATTTAAATGAGCAAAGAAAAGGATACTTTTAGCATTGCTTCTTCCTACGTAGCAATTGACAGCGTGAGCAGCAAGCATTAAAGCATTAAATATGCAAAAGCTGCTCGCCCAGAACCACGCCTTCATAAGCAGCAGCTATAAAAATAAAAAAAAAACGAAACCGACACTATAAAAAGAAGACCACGACGCACACTGGGATAACATAGAACAAAAGTGGCTGTTACTCTACCACTGAACATTGAGTCACTCATTGAACTTAATGTATATTCGTTGAATGATTACAAAGTAGACTTACACAGGGTAGACTGGGTACGGTTGAAACATTTCAGGGCTTATCGTCCATTGGATTAGTTAAGCGAGCGCTGGCGGAAATATATTAAATAAAAGACCACATATCTGTCTACTAATGGGCAATATGATTTGAGTTCAATGTATTGTATTTTATGTGTAAAATCAAATTAAAAAAAAAAATGTAATTTGTTTCAACCGTCCCCATGACAGGGTCGGTTGAAACAGTGCCTGGGGTCAGTTGAAACACATGCAAATAATACAAAAAATAGGTAATGAACACGTTTTATTCATCGTTTACTAACATTTTACGACTCGTAATGGCACAGTTGAAGATCACAAATATTTTTTTATTAATATTCAAGTTGTTCACGATATTCATAATCTAAAATTATTTTTAATCAGCCTTCAAAGCTTTATATTAAGTACAACTTAAATTAAATAATAATCAGATGATGGTGACGACTGGTTTTTTTTAATATCTGTGTACTACTTGCTATTATATTTCTTAAAATTCAACAGCATTAAATATAAACTAGAATTTAGCACTTCAGCTATCATTGTTTCAACTGTCCCCAACCACCCTTGTAGGTATAAAACCGTTCACAGTAAGTATTATTATAAATTGGAATAAAAACTAATCATACATCTATTTTATATGAACTTCAATTAAATCCATTCAAAACTTTTGCTTTAATAAAACCATAATAATTGAAAATATGTCCGAACAAAAAATTCATACTTTTCCTTCAAAAAACACAATGGGGCATCCTATATAGATGCACAGGAAGCGAAGAGCGACACAACACGAAAATTCGTGTTTCGACTTGTGTTTCGTTATCCCCTTATACGCCTTACCTCATCATACGCGGTGTAGAGATATTAGATTTGTTTCAACCGTCCCCGTTTCAACCGTATCCAGTCTACCCTACACATTAATATTTTTATTTTTTTCTTTGCTTCTGATCTTCTGAAGCTTCTGATCGCTTCTGATTTTGATTTTTATTTCATTTTGATTTTGCTTTTTCATTTGCTTTAAACTTTCGCTTTTGCTTTTGCCTTTGCCTTTGCCTTTGGCTTTGCTTTTGCTTTTGATCTTAATTTTATTTTGATTTTGATTTTTATTTTGATTTTGATGTTGATGTTGATTTTGATTTTGATTTTGATTTTGATTTTGATTTTGATTTTGATTTTGATTTTGATTTTGATTTTGATTTTGATTTTGATTTTGATTTTGATTTTGATTTTGATTTTGATTTTGATTTTGATTTTGATTTTCATTTTGATTTTGTTTTCATTTTGATTTTGATTTTGATTTTGATTTTGATTTTGATTTTGATTTTGATTTTGAGTTTGATTTCGCTTCTTTTTTTTCTTTTGATTTTGCTTTTGCTTTTGCTTTTGCTTTTGCTTTTGCTTTTGCTTTTGCTTTTGATTTTGCTTTTGCTTTTGCTTTTGATTTTGAGTTCGATTTTGATTTTGATTTGATTTTGTTTTTGATTTTGATTTTGATTTTGTTTTAATTTTGATTTTGATTTTGATTTTGATTTTGATTTTGATTTTGATTTTGATTTTGATTTTGATTTTGATTTTGATTTTGATTTTGATTTTGATTTTGATTTTGATTTTGATTTTGATTTTGATTTTGATTTTGATTTTGATTTTGATTTTGATTTTGATTTTGATTTTGATTTTGATTTTGATTTTGATTTTGATTTTGATTTTGATTTTGATTTTGATTTTGATTTTGATTTTGATTTTGATTTTGCTTTTGCTTTTGATTTTGCTTTTGATTTTGAGTTCGATTTTGATTTTCATTTCGATTTCGATTTTGATTTTTGTTTCGATTTCGATTTCGATTTCGATTTGATTTTGATTTTGATTTTGATTTTGATTCTGATGTTGATGTTGATTTTGATTTTGCTTTTGATTTTGCTTTTGCTTTTGCTTTTGCTTTTGATTTTGCTTTTGCTTTTGCTCTTGATTTTGAGTTCGATTTTGATTTTGATTTTGATTTTGATTTTGATTTTGATTTTGATTTTGATTTTGACTTCTATTTTGATTTTGATTTTGATTTTGGTTTAGATTTTGATTTTGATTTTAATTTTGATTCTGATTTTGATTTTGATTTTGATTTTGATTTTGATTTTGATTTTGATTTTGATTTTGATTTTGATTTTGATATTAATTTTGATTTTGATTTTGATTTTGATTTTGATTTTGATTTTGATTCTGATTTTGATTTTGATTTTGATTTTGATTTTGATTTTTTTTTTTTTTTTTATTTTTTTTTTTATTTATTTATTTTGAGGTTTATATTAGTACAAAAAGATTATAAGAGATCTTTTAGCGTACAACGGAGAGAGTATATCATCAACAGATAACATTATATAAAAGAAAACAAATTGCTTAAATTTTGATTTTGATTTTGATTTTGGTTTTGATTTTGATTTTGATTTTGATTTTGATTTTGATTTTGATTTTGATGTTACTTTTGATTTTGATTGTGATTTTGATTTTGATTTTGATTTTGATTTTGATTTTGATTTTGATTTTGATTTTGCCTTTGCTTTTGCTTTTGCTTTTGCTTTTGCTTTTGCTTTTGCTTAAAACTTTCGCTTTTGCTTTTGCCTTTGCTGCCTTTGCCTTTGCCTTTGCCTTTGCTTTTGCTTTTGCTTTTGCTTTTGCTTTAGCTTTTGCTTTTACTTTTGATTTTAATTTTATTTTGATTTTGATTTTGCCTTTGCCTTTGCTGCCTTCGCCTTTGCCTTTGCCTTTGCCTTTGCCTTTGCCTTTGCTTTTGCTTTTGATATTAATTTTATTTTGATTTTGATTTTGATTTCGATTTTGATTTTGATTTTGATTTTGATTTTGATTTTGATTTTGATTTTAATTTTAATTTTGATTTTGATTTTGATTTTGATTTTGATTTGATTTTGATTTTGATTTTGATTTTGATTTTGATTTTGATTTTGATTTTGATTTTGATTTTGATTTTGATTTTGATTTTGATTTTGATTTTGATTTTGATTTTGATTTTGATTTTGATTTTGATTTTGATTTTGATTTTGATTTTGATTTTGATTTTGATTTTGATTTTGATTTTGATTTTGATTTTGATTTTGATTTTGATTTTGATTTTGATTTTGATTTTGATTTTGATTTTGATTTTGATTTTGATTTTGATTTTGATTTTGATTTTGATTTTGATTTTGATTTTGATTTTGATTTTGATTTTGATTTTGATTTTGATTTTGCTTTTGCCTTGGCTCTACCTTTGGGTTTTGCTTTTGCTTTTGCTTTTACTTTTGTTTTGCATTGTACATTTTTATGCAATGAGGACTTCCCTGAGAGACCTCATGAGGGCATTTATTTGTTTGTTATTTTTATCATGTTGAAGAACCTTTATTTCCTATCATAATATTTACCGCAGCGCCAATGCCAACAGAGTTTTAATTCCATGCAACGTTTCATTTTTGTTGCAGTTTCACTGCAATAGGTGGTTGTGACCGTTGGGTTATGGCGCGAAATATTAAATTTTTTTATTTTCGTAATGAGGTCAAAGTATAGTTTTTACTGTCGTCAAATAAATTTACTTTTCCAACTCTTATAAGCGAGTAATAATTCCATGCAACAATATTGCATTTTTGTTGCATAAGCTGCTATCGCTGCAATCTAACTATGCCATAGTGTATATTTTTGGTTTTGTCTTTACATAATAAAGTGCCAAATACTTCATTTTCGTTTTATAAAATTTTAGGTTAACGCATATACGTACTCACAGAGAATAATTCCATGCAACACCTTTGCATAACTGTTGCATTGTTGATGATAGACCGGCTCAATTCGCGGCTTTATATATTTTTTTTTTATATTCTTGTTGTCAGAGCTAAAAAAGAGAATTTACTGGCATATAATTTTCTTGTCGTAGAGCCTTTACACAACGAGTTGTAATAAAATAACATGTAACAAAAATTCAGATTCGTTGCTTAAACGACTTCCTCCACGACTCGATGATATACTTATTTTTTTATATTTTATTCATAAGATCAAAGATATATCGTTCATTGTCGTTCACACAACTTAACCTTCCTTCACCTATACCTCTATACCTGTACATTCACTTAAATTTAGCGAGTAACAATTTCATGCAATGCCAATGTTTTTTGAAATGTTTTTTTTTCAAATTTTTTTTTGGGACTTGCGGGGTAAAACGTAACGTTGTCACGTCAAAAATGTGAATACTCCAACCCGTGTTCACGTGAACTTGAGCTTTTACTACATGACTTGTCGCTCATTCGAACGTAAAGTTCTAGTTCGTGTTCTCATAATCGAACAATTTATGTTGAAGTAGTTCCATAGATAATTGAAGTGAAAATCAATTAAAAAAAAATCATTAATTTTTGTAGAAAGTTCATGAAACTAGTAAAAGGGTATATGACTAATGACTTTCGGGTTAAAATTGTGTAACGGGATGGAACTGATAATGAATATTGCGCTTTGTACAGTACTGAGTTGAACCATTTAAGTGAGTAACTGCGTTGAAACATTTGTTATGACAAAAGTTCAGATTTGTTGCATTAAAATTACTAATTGTGCATAAATGAGCATTTAACCTAACTAAGATTTAATGTGGGGACAAATTGCGCTAAGAGCTTTACAGCACAACTCAATGCGCCTTGCAACTCAACGCAATTACAAAATCTAACATATAATTTTATGTGCTATAAAACTAAATAATTTACTGCACTGACTTAACTCTGCGTCTTGCTGATACAAGAATCATAGCATTTTACACTAAGACGTAGCGCAATTGAGTTAGCGCATTTGGAAAATAAAGCAAAATGATGTATAATGTGATATCGCTGCAGCTTTTTCTACATTACTCATGTCTATTTGAGTGCTAATGGCACATCGGAGAGAATTATATTTACTTGTACCAGGTCCCGGATCCCTGAATTTTTTTTAATTCGTAATTTTATTTTCTACCAGGTCTGCCCCAATGTGCAACGTGCAATCGGCTTAAGGAAAAAAAAACAAAAAAAGAAAAATAAAAAATTGAGGGGATATAAAAACAACAAAAGGCATGCAAAAGGACACTCAATTTGAGCAAAATTGTAGCACAAATGCTTGTTTTTGGTTTTTTTTTTGTTGTTGTTGCTGTGTCTTACGCTCAGCACTTTGCGGCTGTCTCTTTCATATTTAACGAGCAGGAGCACGCATAAATAATGCAAAGTGCGAAAGTGAATGCTTGTTGCCTGCCGAGATGCGCGCTGCCAGTCTTTGGGATTAATGTTGAATTCAAATTGAATGCGACAATTGGCAGCTGATGTACGGCCTTTTTTATGGACTATCTCAAAAAAACAAAAAAAAATCCAAAAAAAGGGTTTTGCTTAATTTTACATATGCCTTGATTTCTCTAACTCTGCCAACACATGCTTTGAGCACAGCTCACGTAGCAAGCAGTTTTATGTGTTTATTTATTTATAACTTGATTTGTGGTCAAAATCGCAAACGTGCAAAATCATTGATAGACACGCAAAGCTTATAAATTGCCTACAATTTATGCACTTTATTAAAAAACTATGGGCGCACCTCAGCTTGATTTCCACTCTTTATTGCCAACTGCTGCTTCTTCGTACGGTACAATTAAAAGCGTTCGAGCAAAATTATTGCTCAAAATAGTTGCAGACAATCTTTGAAAAAAAAACTATTTTACACATAAAATTTTCTCTTAATGCGTTTCATCGCGCCGCAACCCGCTCGGATCCAGATTGAATTTTAGACCAAAAACAAAGCGATTTGTGGGCAAGCTAATCAATAGGCTCAGGCCCAGACTGCAGGGAATGTGCGACATAGTGCTGCAAAGTGAGCATAGGTCAGTTAAATACCCTCAAGTGACACAAAACCCAATGACACTACTCACCGGAAGTACATGAAGCCCACCGATAGATCGGAGTCGAACATGCCACGCACGTAGGCCTCCTGAAACTCCCACTGATAGGCCACCGTTGCAATGGTTTTCTGCGTCTTGCGATGCCATGCCAACATGCTGGCCATCTGTATGGTATTGTTTAAACGCTGCCAATAGCTGACATCTAGACCCTGTCGCGAAACTGTAGCGGCCACTGAACGTTTGCTCTCCGAGTACCTATGATTTAACGCAGAATTTATAAATTTTTCCCTCCTGTTCAGTTGCATAAATACCTAGCTGCAAACGCTGTATCTGCCATCACCGACTTGGGATCGGTCCACTCTAGCAGCAGCTCGGCGCCTATCGCCCAATGATTCGACAGCGAACGCATAAAGGACAACGTGCTGCGTCCACTATCATTGCGTACATTGTATAAATTTGCAGTGATTGTTGCAGCTGGACGCAGCAGCTCAACTGTGACCTGCGTCATGAGCGGCACATTCTCTCCAGCGCGTTGCATGGCTGCCTCCAAGCGTAGATTACTAAATGGATGATACTCAATGCTTACATTCGAAGAAAGCGTTGTCGGATTAATATCGGCAATAATGGTGGGTGTTTGCTGTAATGCAATAAAAAAAAAAAACACAATAATAAGAATCGATCTCCATCAAACTCAACACGCCACTCACCATCATATCATCCATCATGATCATTGTGTAAATACCACCAAAACGAAATCCAGATGGACGTGTATGACTCAAGACCCAGTTAGCGGTTATATATTTATTTGGCGCCAGCCGATGTGCATAGTCCAGCTCAAGGCCATCGAAGAATCGCGGCATTATGTGATGCGCCATTGCATGCAGCTCCTGTATGTTGCCGGGATTTTTGATCTGACTGATACCCGGATAGTATTCGAAGCAGTGCGGAAATTGTATGCCACATTTTGGCGGGCACCAGTCACACTTCATTTGAAATTAGCACGGATTTATATGTTTTTTTTTAAGTAGAACTTGTATGAAATATAATTAAATGTCTTGACAGTTGATTAACTACAGCCGAAAATCTTAAAATAAAACAAAAATAAAACAACACAAAAATATATTCTAAAATAAAAATATTATGATGACGAAAAAAACGATGTTATTTTATTCTAAAAAGTATTCC